>JAEOAD010002614.1:1262500-1690000 GCA_036365145.1 Orientallactaga sibirica | reverse complement strand
CAGGCATATATTTTCTGTGGCACACGCCTTTAATCCCAGCACTCATAATATAAGAGGTAGGTTTATAGCTGAAGAGTTCGAGGCCACCCTGAGACTACGTAGTTAATTCCAGGTCAGCCTGGGCCAGAGAGAGACCCTACCTTGAAAAACCAAAAAAAAAAAAAAAAAAAAAAAGTTTATTGAAGTTAGACATTTGAGGGCTACAGAGATGGCTTAGTGGTTAAGGTACTTGCCTGCAAAGCCTAAGGACCCAGGTTCAATTGGCCAGTACCCACCTAAACCAGATGCACAAGGTGGCACATACCTGTGGGGTTCATTTGCAGTGGCTGGAGACCCTGGCACACCCATTCTCTCTCTCTGTGTGTCTGTCTCTTTCTCTCTCCCAAATAAATAAATTAATAAAATCTTTTTTTAAAAAGCTAGAGATTTTATTATTGCCTTTAGAGCAGAGAATGGCGTCACTTGAATGGAATTTGACTGAGCTACGGAGCTCTGGGGGTATGTAAAAGTGGCATGCTTGTGTTTTGCTTCATCTCTTGACAATCTGTCACACGGAGAGAAGATCTGTTGCAATCATCCAAGTTTCCTAAGACGTGATAAGCAGACACATCTCCCCTGAAAGGTTGAAGGGGATCCAAGTGGCAGCAAAGAGCAGAAGGGCACTAAACATAGACTACAGTCGGTTTCCAGTGTTTAATTTCATTCTTTTCCATTTGCTTTCAGAGGAGATGATGAGACAATCCCAGAACAGTGTCCCTGAGCTGTGAGGTTCTCTGTAGTCTTCCGCAAGATACAGAGAAACAGACAGGAGGAGAACGGTGTTGCAAAGAGTGGCATGCTCCTGCTAGATAAAATAGTTATTTTTTATTTTTATTTATTTATTTATTTATTTATTTATTTATTTATTTTTGGAGAGAGTCACAGAGAGAGAGGGAGGGAAAGGAAGACAGATAGAGATGGGCACGCCAGCACCCTCTCAGCTGCTGTGAACGAAATCCAGACGCGTGCGCCCCCTTGTGGTCAAGTGCGGCATTGCGCCCTTGCGTCACTTTGCATCTGGCTAAACGTGGGACCTGGAGATTGGACCGCTGGAGATTGGAACCAGCGTTCTTAGGCTTAACAGGCAGGCGCCTTAACCACTAAGCCATCTCTCCAGCCCATGAATTTTTTCTTAACATAGCTAAATCCACCTGTCTCCTCTTTAAGCCTCCTTAACTGTGGTTACAAAGTTTTCCCCTGTTTCAACAATATTTCTTTTTCTTCTTTTTCTTTTTTTGGAGAGAGACACAGAGAGAGAGAGGGAGAGGAAGACAGATAGAGATGGGCGCGCCAGCAGCCTCTCAGCTGCTGTGAACAAAATCCAGACGCGCGCCAGCATTGCTCTCAGCTTTGCATCTGGCTAAACGTGGGACCTGGAATTGGAACTGCTGGAGATTGGAACCAGCGTTCTTAGGCTTGCAGGCAGGCGCCTGGCCATCTCTCCAGCCCCGTGAATTTTTTCTTAACATAGCTAAATCCACCTGTCTCCTCTTTGAAGCCTCCTTAACTGTGGTTACAAAGATTTCCCCTGTTTCAACAATATTTCTTTTTCTTCTTTTTCTTTTTTTGGAGAGAGACACAGAGAGAGAGGGAGAGGAAGACAGATAGAGATGGGCGCACTAGCAGTCTCTCAGCTGCTGTGAACGAAATCTGACTGGAGATTGGGTCAACCAGCATTGCACCCTTCATCTGGCTAAACGTGGGACCTGGAGATTGGACCGCTGGAGATTGGAACCAGCGTTCTTAGGCTTAGCAGGCAGGCGCCTTAACCCCTAAGCCATCTCTCCAGCCCCGTGAATTTTTTCTTAACATAGCTAAATCCACCTGTCTCCTCTTTGAAGCCTCCTTAACTGTGGTTAGAAAGGTCTTGCCTGTTTTAATAGCATTTCTTAACTCTATCATGTTTATGGTCTACTGTGTTAATGGTTGTGTTAAAGTGACTTTCGATACATCTGTAATTTGTCTTAATTTTTAGAGAGCTAAGAAATTATCTCAGTCACATTTACTTAACAATCCACATTTTTTTCATTGATTTAAAAGGGCAACTATTTTTAAACTAAATACATTTACGCTTTTAAGTTTATTTCTAGGTTGCAAACTGAGTTTCACTGACTCTTCAGCTCTTAGAACATTTGGTCTTGTGCCATTTTAGTTACTGTTGTGTGTTGGGGTCCCCCCTAAGGCCAGCCCAGGAGGGACGGCAGGGTCTCTGCTGAGTTGGGGTGAGCAGCGCAGAGTCACGACACAGACTCCAGGAATTGAGTGGAAGCAGCAGAGAGCAAGCTGCCGCTGATTCATTAATTCAGGAAGTGCATGTGGGTTTTAAGGGGCTTGGCTGGCTAATCCTTGTATGGGGTGGTCCCCCTTTTTGTGACCAATGACAGCCTGTCTCTGGACAGGACATCTCGTAGCAGGCTTCTCGCGAGCATGGGACTGTAGCTGTTGTCACGCCAGGCCTGCGCAGAACGCCATGTTCACAGAAGCCACTTCCTGCTTTCTTCTGCCATGCGGTCTGGCTAGGATCAGGCCTGTATTGTGCCATACAATTGTTTTCTGTTTTGTTTCTAACACCTGGCAGAATCAGTGCAACTCACTGCTGTTCCATTTTAGGATCTCCTATTTATTTATCATTACTATTATTACCAATGCATCTGTGTATGTGTGTGTGTGAGTGTGGGTGTACATCAGACCACGTGAACGTCTCTTGTCTTTGTAGGGAGGCTGGTGTGAGTGGAAAATCCCCTTGCTTGCTCTCTGCTCCTACAGCTCAGCCACACTGGGCTGAGTGGGCATGCAAATCTGTGCGGATTGCTCCACAATCACCATGGCAGGATTCTGGCTTGTTTCCTCCTTTATTGAAGACCTTGGTCTCTCCTGCTTCTCTGGTGTGGCCAGTAATAACTCTATACACTGTTGTTGGGCATTGCTGAACACTGGACGGGTCTGTGAGGAAGCTGGGCTGGGCTGTTGGACATGGCCAGGAACCTTGGGCTGGGGGGGTTGCAGCCAACCTTATCATTGGGAACCCACTCTGGCAATGGAGCTGGCCCTCCCTTTTCACAAGGTGGTAGTATACCCCATTTTTGCCGAGAGGAGGCAGAGCCAGTGGGACCTCCCCCCCATCCCAAAGCACCTGACAATTCCACAGTCAGGTTTTGCCCCGCCCCCCCCCCCACAGTTCCTGACCTTGTGGTCAGCTGCCCAAGAGACCCTTATATGGTAATAAACAGTCTCCCTGCAACTGTAGCCATCCAATATGTGGCTGAAGTCACGTAGCTTTTCCCGCCACTTCTGTTATCACCCTTGAAACTTCTCCCTCGTGACTTCTGCCTTCCAACACCAGCCAGTTAGATAGCAACAGCAATATGGTTCCTACATATATTGGTATCCACCCAATGCCATGCTCTTTTATGAAAACTGACTTCACAGAGTTTTTGGACACCATCTTTAATTTTTCATAAAGGAATAGAAATGCATTTCCAATTTTCTTCTCCTATGTCACTCAACAGCATTTTAACATTTTATTATAGAGTATGTTCATGATTTGTAAAGTTTGTCATTTTTTTTTTTTGGAGAGAGACACAGAGAGACAGAGAGAGAGGGGGAGAGGAAGACAGATAGAGATGGGCACGCCAGCAGCCTCTCAGCTGCTGTGAATGAAATCCAGACGCGTGCGCCCCCTTGTGGTCAAGTGCGGCATTACACCCTTGTGTCACTGCATCTGGCTAAACGTGGGACCTGGAGATTGGAACCACTGGAGATTGGAACCAGAGTTCTTAGGCTTAGGAGGCAGGTGCCTTAACCACTGAGCCATCTCTCCAGCCCATACCAAACATTTTTTATGGGTGCTGGGGATCAAACTGAGGCCCTCTCAGAAACTCAGGCTCACATGCTTGTGTAGTGAACACTGCTTCCCAATGAACCATCTCCCCAGCCCAACAAATCTTTTCCTGAGCCAACTTCTGTTTAGCTCAGCTAGGCCACGGATTGTGAAGAGCTGCTGATACAAGCTTTATGACTAAAATCAGTTTAACTGAATAAAAAATTGATGACTCCTTCTATACCTTTGGCATAGGGTTTCCAAAGCTGGATATTTTTGTCTCTTGTACAGAACATCTGCTACACTTATTTAAATGAATGAATAAAAAGTCACAGAAGGGATTCATGATAGGAACATGGCCTGTGTCCCAGTCAAAGGAATCTTAAATAGCTGGTCACAATAATAACTCAGATACCCTCTTTCTTCCATTGCTAATTTTTAAAATTTATTTCTCAGTCTTGCAAGCAGCAAGAGATATAGGGAAGAGAAACAGACAGAGAGAATGGGTTGTGCTAAGGCCTCCAGCAACTGCAAACAAACTCCAGTTGCATGCACTACTCTATGCATCTGGCTTTATGTGGGTATTGTGGAATTGAACCCTGGTCTTTAGGCTTTGCAGGCAAGTGCCTTAACCACTGAGAAATCTCTCCAGCCCCTCATATACCTTCTTTGCCATTTAAACTACCAGAAATTCCACCAGGATTCATACCACTTTAATTATCCAGCTATTTACAAAATGGAGTTTCTTCATTTTAACTTTTTTTTTTTTGGAGAGAGACAGAGAGGGAGAGGAAGACAGATAGAGATGGGCGCACCAGCAGCCTCTCAGCTGCTGCAAACGAATTCCAGACGCGTGCTCCCCCTTGTGGTCAAGTGCGGCATTGCACCCTTGCATCACTTTGCATCTGGCTAAACGTGGGACCTGGAGATTGGAACCGCTGGAGATTGGAACCAGTGTTCTTAGGCTCAGGAGGCAGGCGCCTTAACCCCTAAGCCATCTCTCCAGCCCCATTTTAACTTTTTATTGACAATGCCCACACATACAGACAATATAACATGTTCACCATCACCTCCCACTATCCTCCCTTTCCCCCCTCCACTGATCCCTTCTTCTTTCCAAGTCTCTCTTCTATCTTGAGCTCAACATTTTTCCATTCCTATTACGTAGGTCTTGGGTAGACAGGTAGCATCGACCCCTGTGAGGTCATGAATACCAAGGCCACTTTGTGTCTGGAAGACAGCACTGTAAGCAGTCCTACCCTTCCTTTGGCTCTTACATTCTTTCTGCCACCTCCTCTACAATGGACCCTGAGTCTTGGAGTGTGCAAGAGAGAAATTTCGCTTCATGCTAAGCCAGTCATTGTCACTTCTTTGCACAGTTTGGTGAGTTTTGAGTCACCACAGGGCTCACCATCATGTGGGAAGAGAAGCTTCTCTAAAAATAAGTGAGAGTAGGGCTGGAGAGATGGCTTAGCGGTTAAGCGCTTGCCTGTGAGGCCTAAGGACCCCGGTTTGAGGCTCCGGTTTGGACCCATGAAGTTCTCCAATCCAGATGGACAAGGGGAGCATGCATCTGGAGTTTTTGAGGCCCTGGCGTGCCTATTCTCTCTCTCTACCTGCCTATTTCTGATCTCTCTCTCAAATAAATAAATAAAACATTAAAAATAAATAAATAAGTGAGAGTAGCATTACTATATGGGCACAAACACAAGTGTTTAGAGGGACATTTCATGGTCATCATAGATCTACTTAACCAGACACCAGTAGTAATTTTCCTCCTAGGGCTTATGACCTCCCCAGCTATAGGCTTTTTTTTTTATATTGACTTTTAATCTTACATACCAAAAAAACCCCACCTGATATTTCCCTCCCCTCCCCCATTCCACTTTAGAACTCCAGTCTCCATCATATCCCCTCCCTCTCTCCATTAGTCTCTTTCCTAATTTGATGACATCATCTTTCTCTTCTATTTTGAGGGTCTTGCAAAGGTATTGCTAGGCACTGCAAGATCATGCATATTGAGGCCAATTTCTGTCTGGGCAGTTGCATTGTAAGAGGTCATATCCTTCCTTTGGCTCTTCCATTCTATCTGCCCCCTTTCCGCAAATGGTCCCTGAGCCACTGGAGGGTGTGACAGAGGTGTTTCTGCTCACTCTCCATCCCTTCTACCAGCACTATTTTGATCTCTCTCTGAAAAGAGAAGCTTCTCTAAATAAATAAATAAAACATTAAAAAATAAATAAATTTAGTCAGACAAGAGCAGGCTTATACCCCCCAAAGCTATATGGGCACAAACACAAGTGTTTAGAGGGGCCTTCACATTTTGGTTACCCCAAGAGTAGACACGCCACATTGCACCTGCTAGATCCTGTCTGGGCCATTTAACCCAGACACCAGTAGTAATTTTTTCCAGTTGGCTGGTCTAGGGCTTTTCTGCTCAGCACCAGAGTGACCTTGACCCCAGCATGAGATGTCTTCATAGGGTCTTTTGATTTAGGTTTTCAGTAACATCTCACTGGAAGGAATTCCATCCCAGGTACTGAAAATTTTCTAGTAACAGTTCATCTTCTAGACTTGTAATTTTACATATGTCTTATTGATAATATCTTGAGTTTAGATTGTCCCTCCCCTGCCCTTTTTGTATGCATTCTCTTCCCATGGCCTCGCTTAGGCCATTCCCTCCTGTCAAATCCAATCAAGTCCTTCCCTTTCTTCCCTCCCTTATAGCACCCGTTAGTTTCCCCCCATTTAACAGACATGCCACTGTTGCACCAGTTGGTAAGAGTCAAATCCAATCAGAGAGCAGTTAGTTTCCCCCATAACAGACATGCCACTGTTGCACCAGTTGGTACATCGGCCTTGCTGTGCAGTAGGGTTTTCAGGGTCCACTGATGGTTAAATGTATTGATGAATTTTCTCTCTCAACAGGCTACAGAGCTCTTTCTAGCAACCCGACAGCTAGTCAGTAGGAAGGAGACTTCCAGCTCAGCTCCAGTTTGATTTCTCCATGACCTGCAGACCAAGCATGCGGAATCTTCAGCAATAGGGTCTTATTATGTTATTCTGGTGGGAAACCAAAAGCCTTGGCAATAGCCCTTAGAATTTTGGGCATCAGGGGCCTCCCTGACCAATAACTCACTGAATAGTATCCCACCCCTGGCAGTGAAATTTTCTAGTAACATTCTGTCTTATGGGCACAACATTGTCCATTTCACAGGATAATTCTGCCCAACTTGCTCTCTTTTTTTTAAACATATATAATTATCCAGTGACAAAGTAGGTTTTCATATGGCTTATTCATAACCTCCTAAATTTTGATTAGCTCTCTTTCCATCCTCTTCTCTTCTCCATCCCCTCCCCTCAAAATGAATTTTAAGAGCTGGAGAGATGGCTTAGCGGTTAAGGCGCCTGCCTGCTAAGCCGAAGAACGCTGGTTCCAATCTCCAGCGGTTCCAATCTCCAGGTCCCACGTTTAGCCAGATGCAAAGTGACGCAAGGGTGCAATGCCACACTTGACCACAAGGGGGCGCACGCATCTGGATTTCATTCACAGCAGCTGAGAGACTGCTGGCGCGCCCATCTCTATCTGTCTCCCTCTCCCTCTCTCTCTGTCTCTCTCTGTGTCTCTCTCCAAAAATAAATAAAATAATTTTTTAAAATTTTTAATGAATTTTAATTTACTAAATTTGAAAATTACATGGAGTTTTACATTAAAAACCAAAAGATATTATAGAGAAGTCATGTACAGTGTTTCCCCCCTAAATAACCATTGCTACTTAAAGGCTAATTAGGTGTCTTATGTACTACTGTTTTTGTTGATCTGTATTACTCAAGTGGACTCAGCTCTGGAAGCTGCTTGAATTGTCTCTGTTCTCTGACCATTTCCTTCACTATCCAGCATATCCAGCCAGAGCAGCAGCGCTGGCGGGAGGAAGCAGTTATACCTGGAGCAAAGAAACTCTACGGATCTTATATTTATTTGGGAATTTTGATTATAAAATAAATTTGACAAAACTTGTGCTTGTGGTGTAGAGACAGCATTAGCATAAAATTTTAGACAGAGTTTATTTAAAAGTTCAGGAAACTGGCTGATAAGAACAGAATATTTTCGCATAATTAGGGTTTTACTGTGGTATTATAATTTAATTTCCACAAAACAACCTTTCATATATGGGGTTCTCAAGCATGAAATTGTGAACTGCTATTCTAAATAGCCCAAGGAAGTGGTGTTTATAGAATTCTGAACAGTCATGTCAGGCACAATCTCAGCTTCTAGGAAATTGGGAATCACCAAGAGGGAGCTCAGAATACAGACAAGAGTGACAGAGGGAGCAACAGAACATGAGTGAGCTCCTGGGATTTATTCTGGTATGTATACGTACCATGTGACAGAGGGGAGATGTGTGTCCTTGGGGCACTGATCTACTGGCAGGTATATCCAGTTTTTCAGTAACGACCAATTGGGTTTGTCAGCCACAAGGTCATGTTTTCAAGCTATAGTGCATTGATAATAACTGTGGAGCAGATTCCTTTTAATTCTTCCCCAATTCCTGTCAAAGTCAGAATATCAGTGCCTTAGAATAGCACCATATTCCAAAAAGAATCATTTTACATGTAAATATTTAAGAAAATGTTATGCTGGAGAATTGATGACCCCTAATCTACTAGGCCAGTTTCCTTACCAAAACGGATATTTGCAGGCAGAGATAGACAGTCGTGCAAACATAAAGCAGACAGAGGACCTGTGTGATGTACTAAAACCAAGTAATTTCCAGATTACAAAGCTCGGGCCACTCAGCACAGCCCAGACTCCACCTCATATGGCCTCAGAAGGAAGCAGCCTCCACGCCTTGTTCTTACACTTAACAGACTCCAAAGTCATGCATTTTCTGCAGAGTTTTTGCTTTTGGCCACTAAGGAAATGATATATTTCAGTGAGCCTAATTTTTAGAATGTTTAGCAGAATTATCAAGACAGTAAGCATTGACATACGCCTCTCCTTGCACCATGCTTTTTGTGAATATTGAAAATCGCTGCAACGTTTTTCTGCTGCTCTGTTTTATTTTCTATTCTGGTCAGTGGGTTTATATAAAACTGGTTTTTTTTTCTCTCTCTCCAGAATTCAATCTAATGTAAAAGTACGTAAGTCTCATTTTATTTTTTTAAAATATTAGCCGGGCGTAAAAATTCCAGCACTCGGGAGGCAGAGGTAGGAGGATCTGAGTTCAAGGCCACCCTTAATTTTTTGAGACCCTAAAAAAAACCAAAAAAAAAAAAAAAAAAAAAATAAAATTAAAATAAAATATTATTTATTTATTTATTTATTCATTTGAGAGAGAGGCAGAGAGAGAGAATGGGCATGCCAGGGTCTCTAGCCACTGCAAATGAACTCCAGATGCATGTGCTCCCTTTGTGCATCTGGCTTACGTGGGTCCTGGAGATTCGAACCGGGATCCTTTGGCTTTGCAGGCAAACGCCTTAACTGCTAAGCCATCTCTCCAGCCCCGTAAGTATCATTTTAAAGGAATTTGTCTTTAAAACTATTTTAATATGGTTACTTTCATATTGAACAACATTCATTATAATTTAATAAACAGAAAATGAGTCATATGAAAATTTTAGCATCTGTCTGCAGAATATATGAAAATTGCCAGAAATTACATTACCAGTCTTTTAAAATGAACAAAATGTTTGAACAGTCACCTTATAAAGAAACATACATGAATGGCAATAAATCCTATGGAAAGATACTCGGCCCTGTTAGCTATTTAAAGCACTATGCGTTTTTCTTATAATCAATTTTACATGACTGTATGTTTGACAGAACTCATAAAACCATATGCTTAAAAGCGTGGCTTTTTATTGAGTGTGAACAAGTCTTGCAAAACCCTGACAAGAAAAACTAGAACCATTTGCTATCTGAAGCACAGAATGAGATGAAGAAGCCAGTTGTCCTGCCTTCCCCACGTCGTTGACTGAGCAACCACACCGGAGGTGACTATCTGGGTCCGAATCTAAAATGTCCGAGTCCAGAAGAGCAGAGAGCAGAATGGTGGTTACCTGACTCTACACGGGTATGGGGAGATGGTGGCCAAAGGGTACACACACTTTTAACTTTTACTTAGGAGCTATAAGAAGGAGAGGCATGGCATCAACACCCTAGGGAATGATCATGTAATGCATATGTCCACATTGCCATAAGAATAAATTTTAGATATTTTCATCATAAAATGGTAAGTAATTCCAGCACTTGGGAGGCAGAGATAGGAGGATTGCCATGAGTTTGAGGCCACCCTGAGACTACATAGTGAATTCTAGGTCAGCCTGGGCTAGAGCAAGACCCTACCTCAAAAAACCAAAGGGAAAAAATGGTAAATGTTGGAGCATTGGGTAGGCTAATTTTTTATTGTTTTCTTTTTTTATTTGAGAGAGACAGAGAGAGAGAGAGAGGAGACAGATAGAGATGGGCGCACCAGCAGCCTCTCAGCTGCTGTGAATAACTCCAGAAACATGCGCCCCCTTGTGGGAAAGTGCAGAGTTGCACCCTTGCATCACTTTTTGCGTCTGGCTAAACGTGGGACCTGGAGATTGAACCGGCTTTCTTAGGTTTGGCAGGCAGGAGCCTTAACCACCAAGCCATCTCTCCAGCTCTAATGAATTTTTTTATTTTTTCATAAAAAAGTATCAAATTTATTTCAACATCTAGTTTCAATTTTTTAATTAGGATTGTTGAACAATTACAGTAACTTACAATTCACAATCAGATGTGCAAAAAACATTAATATTAAATACTACAGTGATAAAGTTACTAGACCATGCATGTAGAAAAGCCATGTTTAATATTTGAAAGTTCCAGTTTCACTAAATTTTTGCTCTGTACTTGTAATTATAGCACATTCCATTCTCATTTTGACATAACTTATCTAGTTTGTGCAATCACTACTATACCATTCAAAATTATTAAATTTTAATTTTAAGCCTTTCTTTGCCATTTAGGAAGTAGGATTTAACTGTTTATGAATTTGTTTTAAGTATTCCACATTGCACATGTATATCATAGCACCACATATACCCCATAAAATTGTAATTTTAAACTATCAATAAAAACAAATTTAATAAATAGGGTTTCTGTAATCGCTAAATAAAAACAGAAATAGTGGAACTGGAGGGCTGTCATCCAATCAACTCAGGGGGCTTAGAGAGAAAGATATAGGACAGTGATGGAATCAGAAAAGGTTTTGAGATAAATGGATGCAGAAGGTAACATTCCAGTGATACCCGTGCCATAATAACCACACTACGGATGGACAGTCAGACATAAGCTGAATAGTGAAAAATAAAATGACTCTACCAGCATCCTTGCCAGAAGGTTGGAACCAGGGATGGACCAGTGTCTGGGTGTACTTACCAACGTGGACAATGAAGCCACAGGAGCAAGCTGGTCTCCCTAATCCAAACGCTCAGCTCCAACCAGCAGGAACGGACGGGAGCAAGTTACTATACTCAGGGTAAATAATAAACTATAATACACATGACCCACGTTCCCCATTGATGAGGGTCCCTTTGGAAGAGGGAGGACGGGGAGGAGGATAATGGGGCCAACACTATGAATGTAAAATCAGAATAATATAAATAAAAAATGAGGACCTGGGCTGGAGAGATGGCTTAGTGGTTAAGGCGCCTGCCTGCTAACCCTAAGAACACTGGTTCCAATCTCCAGTGGTTCCAATCTCCAGGTCCCACGTTTAGCCAGATGCAAAGTGATGCAAGGGCGCAATGCCGCACTTGACCACAAGGGGGCGCACGCGTCTGGATTTCATTCACAGCAGCTGAGACACTGCTCACGCGCCCATCTCTGTCTTCCTCCCTCCCTCTCTCTCTCTCTCTCTCTGTCTCTCTCCAAAAAATAAGATAAAATAAAAGTTAAAAAAAAAAATGAGGTCCCTTTGGAAGAGGGAGGATGGGGAGGAGGATAATGGAGCCAACACTATGAATGTAAAATCAGAATAATATAAAATATATGTATACACACACACACACACACACACACACACACACACACAAGGTAAGGTGTGTTACTAAATTCACCACGACAGTTGTTTCTGGGGCATTTGTATGGAAAGGGCTGAACAAAAGTTAAATTAATTCTAGGATTTTGAGAGAAATAGATCATTGTAAAAATTAATATTTCTATCCATATCCAGATGATGGTAACCACAATAAATATTACTCTGACATTAACGGCTAGCTTTCAGTAACATAGGGTCTGCAGCAGGCAGCTTCAGGTTCGCTGAGATGAACTTCTAGACCAGGCACAGTTATGGAGGAAGGGATTTATTGAAACTTATAAATGAGGGCTGGAGAGATGGCTTAGCGGTTAAGGCGCCTGTCTCCTAAGCCTAAGAACGCTGGTTCCAATCTCCAGGTCCCATGTTTAGCCAGATGCAAAGTGACACAAGGGCGCAATGCCGCACTTGACCACAAGGGGGCGCACGCGTCTAGATTTCATTCACAGCAGCTGAGAGGATGCTGGCGCGCCCATCTCTATCTGTCTCCCTCTCCCTCTCCCTCTCTGTCTGTCTCTCTCCAAAAAAGGGGGGGGGGCTGGAGAGATGGCTTAGTGGTTAAGGCGCCTGCCTCCCAAGCCTAATAACGCTGGTTCCAATCTCCAGCAGTTCCAATCTCCAGGTCCCACGTTTAGTCAGATGCAGTGATGCAAGGGCGCAATGCCGCACTTGACCACAAGGGGGCGCACGTGTCTGGATTTCGTTCACAGCAGCTGAGACACTGCTGGAGCGCCCATCTCTCTCTCCCTCTCCCTCCCTCTCTCTCTGTCTCTCTCCAAAAAATTTTTTTTAAATTAAAAAAAAAATTATAAATGAAGGGACCAAACTGAGGCCATGGCAGGCTTCAGTAAGTTGCTGCCCTAGCTAGGCTTAAGTTTCAGTTTCCTGGAGGGGCAGGCCCTGGGGACTGAGTCAGTTCCTGGAGACATGTCCAAACATGCCCAGTCATGTCCAGACATGTCCCTTTTGCCTCAACCAGTCATGCTTAGCCAATCATGTTAAAAGATTATTTAACCAGCCTGAAATTCTCCCTAGCTGTGTTTAAAAGGGGCCTGAGTGCTCCTGTGGGGGTCTCCATTTTGTACGAGTGGTTGACCCCTGCATGCTGGCTGATTCTGCAGAATAAACGCTCTTTGCTTTTACATACTATTTGACTCTGGGGTCTTTCTTCAGTGATTTTCAGACCTTTACAATAAATCCAGAGGAAGTTTCATAATGGCAGAAGAAGTTGGCCTGCCTTCACAGGACCAAACATGGAGAGCAAAAGCCACAGCCAAAAGCCACACAGCACAGCACAGCACAGCACACCTCAGGAACTCCACCTAGGCACACTTTGCATATTTTAAATTGAAATCTCAAACCCATCACTACACCTTAAGATCTGCCCAGTGACACTGCCTTCAGCCAGGTGGCTGCAGATGCAAACAACACACTAATAAAACACTGAATGTATTGGGGCCATCTATTCAAACTACCACAGGGTCCCAAGAATTTTATTTTTTTTGGAGAGAGACACAGAGAGACAGAGAGCGAGGGAGAGGGAGACAGATAGAGATGGGCGCGCCAGCAGCCTCTCAGCTGCTGTGAACAAAATCCAGATGCATGCGCCCCCTTGCGGTCAAGTGCGGCATTGCGCCCTTGTGTCACTTTGCATCTGGCTAAACGTGGGACCTGGAGATTGGAACTGCTGGGGATTGGAACCAGCGTTCTTAGGCTTAGCAGGCAGGCGCCTTAACCGCTAAGCCATCTCTCCAGCCCAAGAATGTTTTGAAAGTGCTTATGAATCCTGTTACCACTTTTCACAGCCAGCTAATATAAAAACAATTTCCTTCAAGTTGAAACAGTTCCTTCTGGAGAGAGAAGAGAGACTTGTGAGACACAAATTGCAAAGTGGAGACCTGTAAGATCCACAAGGCCCTTGCCAAGGTTACAGAAGCAGTAAGCAATTGCTGGGAAGCAGAGACTCTTCCCAGCAGAGCTGAGCTGGACTAAGCTGAGCTGCCTCAAAGTCTTGCAGTGAGCTTTCTCCTCTGCGGGGCTGGGCTTTTCCAGGATGCAGCTGCCCACATATTCCCATAAGCAGCCCCAGTAAACTCACTGGTTCACTAAGCCAGGCTTGGGTGGAATCATTTCATTTGTCTGTTGCAAGTACCTTATTTGAAGCAAGCAAACCCTTGGCCTGGTCGTGTCGGCCCAAATTTCTAAGAGAACCTGAACATATATCAAATACTGTGAGTCACTTTGAAACCTTTAAGATGCTCATATAATGGTTTATAAGTATTTTAGATAATGCAGACTGGGGCTGGAGGGATGGCTTAGTGGTTAAAGCATTTGCCTGTGAAGCCAAAGGATCCCAGTTCGATTCTCCAGGACCCACGTCAGCCAGATGCACAAAGGGGCGCATGCATCTGGAGTTTGTTTGCAGTGACTGGAGGCCCTGGTGCACCCATTCTCTCTCTCTCTCTCTCTCTCTCTCTGTCTTTCTCTCTCTCTCTCTCTGCCTCTTTCTCTCATATAAATAAATAAAAATATTTTATTTAAAAATAAAAATAAAATAAATAAAAAATAAAAATATTTAAAAATTTTTTTAAATTATTTTTTATTTATTTTTGGAGAGAGAGACAGAGAGAAGATAGAGAGAGGAGAGGGAGACAGAAATGGGCGCGCCAGCAGTCTCTCAGCTGCTGAGAACAAAATCCAGATGCATGCACCCCCTTGTGGTTAAGTGCGGCATTGTGCCCTTGCATCACTTTGCATCTGGCTAAACGGGGGACCTGGAGATTGGAACCGCTGGAGATTGGTACCATCATTCTTAGGCTTAGGAGGCAGGCGCCTTAACCACTAAGCCATCTCTCCAGCCCATAAAAATATTTTAAACAAAAGATAATGCAGACCAGACACCTGCCAGATACTTGGCATGCAATATTATGTTTGATCTTTACCACAAATATGGGCACTCAGTAGCCCATATTAGATTTCTTAGATTTCATATATAGAAAAATATACATGAAATAGAAATTTCTTTGCAGTGATATGGCATCTGAAAGAATATAGTTTAGGGTTTGAGAGCCGGCTTAGTGGTCAAGGCACTTGCCTGTGAAGCCTAAGGACCCAGGTTCGATTCTCCAGAATCCACAGAAGCCAGATAGATGCACGTGGTGGGGCATGTGTCTGGAGTTTGTTTGTGGTGGCTAGAGGCCCTGGTGTGCCCATTCCTCCCCCCACCCCCTCTCTAATAAGTAAATAAAAATTTTTTTAAAAAAAGAATATAGTTTAAAGGGGAAATCACCTACTTGGAACATATTTAGAAAAGAGCCACCAATGTGAAGGCGGCTCACTTTGTTCATATAAACTGCTCCAGTGAACCCACCCTGATCTGGGTATCTGAGGACTGGCTGCATTCTCCTTGCACTTCCCTCCCCATCTTTGTTTTGTGTCAGCACAGCTTTTCTCTACCAGGAGGTGCTTAACCTGTTTCCCTTTGACTAAGCATGCCAAGATTGCTCGAAGCTTCTTCATAGGAGAAGAAGCCGATCAAATGAACCAAATTGCAAAGTTGAGAGTCCAATGTCTTCTTCTATCACGCTTCCATTTTGTTTCCTTAAGAGAGTTGTTTTTTTTTTTCACGGAGCCTGGAGCTGCTATTTAACCAGTGAACCCCAACATTATTTCTGTCTTCCCTTCTCAGAAGAGGTTGCAGTCATGGGTGGTCGTGCCTAGCCCTTTACATGGATGCTAGGAGAAGATCTATCTCCATTTCCCAGCCTCCCGTATGTTTCGATATGTGTGTGGATGTACTACGTGTCACGTGTGTATATGCAGTATTGTAGTGTAGGCATGTGTGTGCATGCGTGCAGATTGCTAACCCTGCCAGATGACAACACTGGAATCTCTATTGCTTTTCTGTGTTGTTTCCTTGAGATGAAATCTTTCACTGAATCTCCAGCTGCTGGTTTTGTCTGTTTGTTTGTTTGTTTGTTTGTTTGTTTGTTTGTTTGTTTGTTTGTTTGTTTTGTCAGGCTGGCTGCCAGTGAGTTCAAGTGCTTCCCCAGTGGAGGACTGGGGCTAGAGGCATGAGTGTGCATACTCTGCTTTTTTTTTTAATTTTTAAAATTATTTTTTATTTATTTTTGGAGAGACACAGAGATAGACAGAGAGGGAGAGGAAGACAGGTAGAGATGGGTGCGCCAGCAGTCTCTCAGCTGCTGTGAACAAAATCCAGATGCATGCGCCCCCTTGTGGTCAAGTGCGGCATTGCGCCCTTGCGTCACTTTGCATCTGGCTAAACGTGGGACCTGGAGATTGGAACTGCTGGAGATTGGAACCAGCGTTCTTAGGGTTAGCAGGCAGGCGCCTTAACCGCTAAGCCATCTCTCCAGCCCCATACTCTGCTTTTTACATGGGTGCTGGAGATGGAACCCAAGATGAATGAGGTTCTCTCAGGCTCTTCTGCTTTCTTGGATAGCACACTCACCTGCTGATCCATCTCCTCTGCCCCTCATAATTTGTTTTCAGAATCATTTTTGTGCTTTCCATGATGGAGGTTCCAAGAGTCTTTTCTATGTGTTATTGAAAGATCCCTTACTCACAACCATACTGCGTGTGTGTGTGTGTGTGTGTGTGTGTGTGTGGTTTTTCGAGGTAGGGTCTCACTCTAGCCCAGTCTGACATGGAATTCACTATGTATTCTCAGGGTGGCCTTGAACTCACGGTGATCCTCCTACCTCTGCCTCCCGAGTGCTGGGATTAAAGGCGTGCGCCACCACACCTAACTCATATTGTATTTTTTTTTTTGTTGGAAATTAGTGTCTATCTGGCTAGAACTGGAAATATTAAGTACAAGTGAAAAACTTCTCTATTTTTCACAGGCAGCCTTTTTCTTTTCTTTCTTTAATTATTATTATTAATTATTATTTTGGTGTTGTGAGGTAGGGTCTCACTCTAGCCCAGGCTGACCTGGAATTCACTCTGTAGTCTCAGGGTGGCCTCGAACTCACGGTGATCCTCCTACCTCTGCCTCCCAAGTGCTGGGATTAAAGGCCTGCGCCATCACGCCGGGCTGCAGTCAGCCTTTTTATCTGTTGTAACCATCTGGTCTGATGAGCAACAAAACGGAGGATGTGGTCACTTGAGGACAGAAAATGTAAAGTCGCCAGAACCTCTGCAGTGTGCTAGGTCACCAACCACCTAGGCAGGAGGAAAGGAGGGCACACAGCTGTGGCTTTGAGACACCTGCCTTCTTCCGCACAGTGGGGTTCTCAGGTCTCCTGGCCCATGCTCAGACAGCCTGGAGAAAACACGAGGCAGTTGTGTGTGAGGGAGGGTTCCTTTCGTTTAATTTGGAAACGGTGCATGCTTCAGTGGTCCTGAATAGGACATTGAAAGCAGAGGCTGTGAAGGGTGCACTCCCCTCCTAATTCATCCTGGGCTTTCTCTTCCATCATGCTCTGACAGGGAGCATCTCTTATGTGCTCATGGGTCCGCACCTCCCTGCAGAGCCTCCTGGCAGCGGGGTCAGCAGCCACCTCTAGAGCCCAGTGAAGCCTGAGCTGCTGCAGATGCTGCCTGGCTCTGTCAGCTGAGCACTTAGGCTGCAGAGAGAGAAGGCGAGGGGAAAGCGCCAGTGCCGGCACAGCTTGCTGAGCCTCGGGAGACTGCACGAGCTGTGAGGAGAGCATGAATGGGGAGCCGGTGGTTTGTGGGTGTGACGGATGCTCAAGTCCATGATTGTCACGGGACTGATGTGTTACCTGACTCATTTGCAGAAGTTTAATGAACAAAAGTCTCGTGTCAGTATAAAAAAATTGCAAAGTATAAGAAACACTGAAACATGCAAAGAATCAGTCTGTTTATTACCTCTTTTGACAGCTGGAATGTTCGGATGATCCCATCTATGAGTTGGGGAGATGGCTCAGTGGTTACAGGAGCTCGTTTGCACCATCATCCACAAGCCAGATGTCCCGTGCGATGCATGTATCTATTGTCCATTTGAAGCAGCAAGAGTCCCTGGCACACCCTCCCCATCTCTCTCTCTCCTCCTCTCTTTCTCTTCTAAATAAATAAACCACTGGAGATTGGAACCGCTGGAGATTGGAACCAGCGTTCTTAGGCTTAGAAGGCAGGCGCCTTAACCGCTAAGCCATCTCTCCAGCCCCCTGGAGGTGTTTTTGAGGGGCTCAGATGGTCCCAATCTTCTCCCTCAGGTTCTTCTGATTTTACTGTGCTGGCGTGAGTGGGAAGACAGACTCTCGTGGGTACCAGAAGGAAAGTTTGGAGCAAGGAAAGGCACTTCCTTATTAGAAACAGCTCCATCCCGCTTCTCCTTGGGACAAGTTCCTTTATAGATCTTGTTCTTGGCAAAAAAAAATGGAAAAGAGTGTATTGCGTTTTATCATCTCATCTACTGTCAGCTGCACGTTTCTTTGGCGAGGCCTATTCTACCTTCTCAACCTACATCATCTGCCCAAGGTCTTCTTTTTTTTTCTTTCTTTCCTTTTTAAAATTCTTGTTTATTTATTTATTTGAGAGTGACAGATGGAGAAAGACGCAGATAGAGAGAGAGAGAGAGAGAATGGGAGCACCAGGGCCTCCAGCCACTGCAAACGAACTCCAGATGCATGCGCCACTTTGTGCATCTGGCTTACGTGGATCCTGGGGAATCAAGCCTTGAACCAGGGTCCTTAGGCTTCACAGGCAAGCGCTTAACCACTAAGCCATTTCTCCAGCCGTCAAGGTCTTCTTAATTGAGTGAAATTGATTATCTAAATCAAGCATCACAAATACGTTCAGTCTAAATTGCTTGAAGTACAACATTGATTCCTTGTGACAACAACCAAATCTGGAAAGGGTTTCAACAGGATATATAAGATTAAAACAAAACAAACCAGTTTTACTTTAATAGACATGTGTGCCAAGATGCCCACACAGGACTCTGTTGCAATCCATCCTAGCACAAGTTGAAAACCTCTTGAATGGTCTTACATAATGGATTCTTTTGAAACCTTTCGTACAGTGAAATGTGACAGGAAGTAGCTGGCAGAAACATGAGTGGCAATGTAGGAGACTCAGGAGAAAGCTAGCTGCTCTTAGGAAGCTTCAGTTAGGGACAGAAGCCCAAAGAGGGAACCAAAAGATGCCAGCTGCATGCCAACCTGCCTGAGCAAGAATGAGACTCACGTGTGATACAAATGCATCTACAGGGCTGGAGAGATGGCTTAGCGGTTAAGGCGCCTGCCTCCTAAGCCTAAGAACGCTGGTTCCAATCTCCAGCGGTTCCAATCTCCAGGTCCCACGTTTAGCCAGATGCAAAGTGACGCAAGGGAGCAATGCCGCACTTGACCACAAGGGGGCGCACACGTCTGGATTTTGTTCACAGCAGCTGAGAGGCTGCTGGCGCACCCATCTCTATCTGTCTCCCTCTCCCTCTATCTCTATCTCTCTCTGTGTGTCTCTCCAAATAAATAAATAAATAAATAAATAAATAAATAAATAAATAAATTTGGGCTGGAGAGATGGCTTAGCGGCTAAGGCGCCTGCCTGCTAAGCCTAAGAACGCTGGTTCCAATCTCCAGCTGTTCCAATCTCCAGCGGTTCCAATCTCCAGGTCCCACGTTTAGCCAGATGCAAAGTGAGAATGCCGACTTGACCACAAGGGGGCGCACGCGTCTGGAGTTCGTTCACAGCAGCTGAGAGACTGCTGGCGTGCCCATCTCTGTCTTCCTCTCCCTCTCTCTCTCTTTGTCTCTCTCTGTGTCTCTCTCAAAAAAAAATTTAAAAATTAAAAAAACCAGAAGCTGTGGTGGGCTTGTGTCATCCCAGCTTGCTGACAACAAATGCATCTACAACAGCTACAGTGCCCCCTGCTGCCCACAGTCTAACATAACTATTTAGTGGTTTTTTTTTTAAATTATTTTTATTTATTTTTTTGGAGAGAGACACAGAGAGAGAGAGAGAGAGGGAGAGGGAGACAGATAGAGAATGGGCATGCCAGCAGTGTCTCAGCTGCTGTGAATGAAATCCAGATGTGTGCGCCCCCTTGTGGTCAAGTGCGGCATTGCACCCTTGCGTCACTTTGCATCTGGCTAAACGTGGGACCTGGAGATTGGAACCGGGTTCTTAGGCTTAGCAGGCAGGCGACTTAACCGCTAAGCCATCTCTCCAGCCCTAACATAACTATTTAGGTGGGCTGGCCTCTTGGCTCAAACCAATCAGATCGTCCCCTTACACAGCTGAATCTAATGAGAGATTCCTTTTGCAGTTGACTTAAAGGCCTGTCCTTGCTGTTTCCAGCTCTGTCTTTACCCTCTCTGCCTCTCTTACCCTGCCCTGTGACCTCCACTTGGATACACAGAAATCTGTTCTCAACTCACCCCCACCCCAGCCAGGCTGGGGGTCCCGGCAAAGAGAGGAGTACTCTTTCTTGGCCTGGCTAATTTTCTGTTCCTCTCTGTTTTATACTTAGGGGCAACTTCTCACTTTAATGACCTGTATGATTTCCCCTTTTTTTAAAAAAAATTTTTATTATTTATTTATTTATTTGAGAGAAAGAGATACAGAAATAGGCAGGTAGAGAGAGAGAGAGAATGGGTGCGCCAGGGCCTCCAGCCACTGCAAACGAACTCCAGATGCATGCACCCCCTTGTGCATCTGGCTTACGTGGGTCCTGGAGAATCGAGCCTCGAACCGGGGGCCTTAGGCTTCATAGGCAAGCGCTTAACCGCTAAGCCATCTCTCCAGCCCATGATTTCCCTTTGATCTCTGGATCTACCATTTGTGCATTTTCCTTACACATAGCTATCTCCTCTAAACTCGGACCTACCATCTGTGTAATTTCTCTATATTTGAGGAAACCAGGGGCTTAACTCTCTTTACTGTTCATTTAATTTCTTCCGTGGGGAGGCTTGGAGCAGATGCTGTGTGTGTTTCTTCTAAATCTCTCTAGATAGGTCTTTTTTTTTTTAATTTATTTTTAATTTATATTATTCTAATTTTACATTCATAATGGTGACTCCATTATCCTCTTCCCTGTCCTCCCTCTTCCAAAGGGACCCTCATCAATGGGGAATGTGGGTCATGCATTGTGGGGGTCGTCAAGAGTTCTGGGGGGTAGGCCCCAGTCTCTGTGCATAATGCCCCAACTTGTGACTCTAACAATCTTTCCGCCCCCTCTTCCGTGAGTTTCCCTGAGCCACATTGGGGTCATTTTAGTTCTGCTTCAGTGATGAGGTTTTGGGAGCCTCTGTGTCTCTGGATATCTGACTTAGTTGGAGTTGGATGTTCTCTGTGTTTATCTCCTTCAGCCTTTTTCTGGGGTCGTGATCACCAAGAACTCTGTATTCTTGCCCTTCCCGTGCATTACTCTATGGTTTCAGCTGAGGCCCTGGTGAGGTGTGATTGGCTGATCCTCCCTTCAGGTTCGTTGGCCATCTGCAAAAGAGAAGCAAATTCTCCAACAGAGAGAGAAGTTAGTACTAGATAGAAGGGATGGCCATAGATATTTTGGAGGGAATTTTATATGCGTTGGCTCTATTCTAGCCCACATTTGGTGGTGTCTTGATCTTGGAGACTGAGCTCATTTTTTGTACCTGGTTTTGACTTATTTCCCAGTTCCAGCAATGAGTTCCATTCCACTGAGTGGATCTATTAGCCAAATCAAGAGCAGTTGGTTACCCACCATGGCTGTGTGCCACTACTGCACTTGTTTGAGCATTATGTCAGGTTGTTTCCCACATGCTTATGGCTCTGCTCCAGCCTCTTTCCGTAAACACCTCCATTTCTCTTAAGTGAGACTCGGGAGCCATGCGTTGCCTGTACGTGAGTGCAAGCTTCCTACTTTCCAGTCCTGGCAACTCTGTTCTAGCCTGCTTCCTAGAGCCCAGTTTCCCTTAACTATACCTCACATTGTGATTTCTGCCTAAATAAACTGAGTACTTCATAATTTATCCTTCTTGAATTCATTCTGATCAATTCATTGTTAAAAATAGGATAGGGGGCTGGAGAGATGGCTTAGGGGTTAAAGCGCCTGCCTCCTAAGCCTAAGAACGCTGGTTCCAATCTCCAGCGGATCCAATCTCCAGGTCTCACGTTTAGCCAGATGCAAAGTGACGCAAGGGCGCAATGCCGCACTTGACCACAAGGGGGTGCATGCGTCTGGATTTTGTTCTCAGCAGCTGAGAGGCTGCTGGTGCACCCATCTCTGTCTTCCTCTCTCTGTCTCTGTCTCTCTCTCCAAAAAAAAATAATTTAAAAAATGGGATAGCACTCAAAATTGGGGTTCATAAATTTGGGGGAATCCTTCCTGAACCCCCAAATCCTGCATCAATAAATGTATACCTGTTCACACTAAACCTTAACCTTCTCTAGGTTATTGAGAATACTTTAGTTTGGGGAGGGGGGTTGGTTTTTCAAGGTAGGGGCTCTCTCTAGCCCAGGCTGACCTGGAATTCACTATGTAGTCTCAGGGTGGCCTCGAACTCACAGCGATCCTCCTACCTCTGCCTCCCGAGTGCTGGGATTAAAGGTGTGTGCCACCACACCCGGCTTACTTCGTTGTTGGTTTTTTTTTTTTTTTTAAAACCAGTAACATGTATTTAAAAAAAAAAAAAAAAAAAACTTGCTATTCACTTCTAAAAGAAAAAAAAAAAGAGGATTTTGTAGCTTAGGTCAACAAATCTGAAATACCAGGATAGAATTAGAAAACCACCTTGTACTAAAAATAGCCATTTTCCCCTCTGAACTGTCTTCCTTTTCTGCCTGCATTTTACTTTGGAATTGCATGAAAGCCTTGTGGAATACCATTAGCTATGGTTGAGAAATTATCATCCTCTTGATCTTTGCCTCTTCTGACTTCTGGAAAATTGTAGCCAATAATATTTCTAGCTGTTTTCAAGCCAAAGGTGACTTTTATTGGAAAAACTCCTTCCCTTATCCCCTTAGCTATATATGCATACATTAAAAGATTTCTAATGAATTTTTTTTATTATTTTATTTATTTTTGGAGACACAGAGACAGACAGAGAGAGAGGGAGAGGAAGACAGATAGAGATGGGCACGCCAGCACTGTCTCAGCTGCTGTGAACGAAATCCAGATGCGTATGCCCCCTTGTGGTCAAGTGCAGCATTGCGCCCTTGCGTCACTTTGCATCTGGCTAAACGTGGGACCTGGAGATTGGAACCACTGGAGATTGGAACCTCTGGAGATTGGAACCGGCGTTCTTAGGCTTAGGAGGCAGGCACCTTAACCACTAAGCCATCTCTCCAGCCCTGAATTTTTTAAAGAATGAAATTCTTACATATTTATTTATCTGTGAGTAAAGTGAAAGGGTTTTCAAGAACTTCCTCGTAACTTGGCATGGCTGTAAAAATGGGCTTTTAGGGCTTTAAGAATAGAGTCCTTGAACCCCAAACCTTTAGTTTGTGTCTCCTTTTAATCAAAGAATTAGATCAAATAAGACTGAGAAGGATAATTATTAAATTATATTTATTTAGGCAAGTACCAACTCCAGAAGGAAAATAGATACACCCACGTGGTCTGAGAGCCCATTTGGCCCTAGAAGAAATATGAAAAGAGATTTCAAGAGAGATAGATAGATAGGATGGCCATAGTTATTTTGGAGGGAATTTGATATGCGTAGGCCCTCTTCTAGCCCACATTTGGTGGGAATTTGATTTTGGAGAATGGGCTTATATTTTTTGTACATGGTTTTGCCTTATTTCCCAGTCCCAGCAATGAGGGAAATTACATAGAGCTCCTGCCATGTGGAAGGCAGGAAGGGGTAGAGAGAAAGTGTGGGAGTAAGTGTGGGGTCTCCCCTCATCTTGGCCCAGCTAGGCAGAGACAAGGGACGATTACCAGAATCTCAACGTTCAGGAGAGGTTAATCTCCCTTGGCGAACCCATTTATAACCTTATTGTAGGGGGATTTACCTTCTGGCTCAAGTGAGCCAGACAGACAACTGATTGGCCTAGACTAGAGGCTGTCTCAAGACCTTAGCCATGATACCAAGTTCTGGGGCTGAACTTGACCACCCACAATGTCAAAATTAGATTTAGTCCATGCGTGGTGGCGCACGCCTTTAATCCCAGCACTCGGGAGGCAGAGGTAGGAGGATCGCCGTGAGTTCAAGGCCAGCAAGAGAGTACATAGTTACTTCCAGGTCAGCCTGGACTAGAGCGAGACCCTACCTCAAAAAAAAAAAAAAAAAATTAGATTTAAATTCTAGGCAAGGGGACCCCCCCCCTCCCAGGAGGGGCTCATGATGTTTGTGGATCAGATCTAGGGAAGAGATAGGAAGTCAGATCATATTGTGATCTTTAGCAAAGTGGACACTGTAAAGATAGGACGAATGTCCTGTTTGTCACTTTCAGGGGCCCAGTCACCCTATACTACTTAACAAAGCTGCCTCACTCTCTCTCATCGCCCCTGCTCTTGAGAAAACACTGCTTGAAAACACTGCTGGGAGAGAAAAGAGTATGATGACTGGTCAGTCTTTACTTCTAGCTGAATGGGGTCGTAGAGTCATTGCAGTTGTCTCTCCCAGAGGGGGGACTATCTAAGGGACCCCAAAGGTGCATTGGTGGAATGCAGGAAGACAGTTCTTGAAGAAAATATAAGCCGGGCGTGGTGGCGCACGCTTTTAATCCCAGCACTCGGGAGGCAGAGGTAGGAGGATCACCATGAGTTTGAGGCCACCCTGAGACCACATAGTGAATTCCAGGTCAGCCTGGACCAGAGTGAGACGCTACCTCGAAAAACCAAAAAAATAAAAAACCATATATATATATATCAGGTCCCACGTTTAGCCAGATGCAAAGTGACGCAAGGGCGCAATGCCACACTTGACCACAAGGGGGCGCACGCATCTGGATTTCGTTCACATCAGCTGAGAGACTGCTGGTGCGCCCATCTCTATCTGTCTTCCTCTCCCTCTCTCTGTCTCTCTGTGTCTCTCTCCAAAAAAAATCATGGCTTTCAATATATATATAATAAAAGCAAGGAGTTAAGGCGAAGTGGACTCGTGGCAGCCCGGTTGCCTTTAGGGGTTCCCTTCTGGTGGACTTCTAGGTCTTGGGGAGCATTTGAGGGAACCAGGCAGGTGGAGTTAGATTGTCTCAGGGCCATCTGAGCATGAGCTGGCTGAACTCTTCACCAAATGGCACAGTAGTGGCTGACATTGCTGGAATCTGTTTCTCTGTGGCTTGTAAAACAGATGGGGCATTATCAGAGTTATCCAGAATATACCACACATAGGCTATATTTTGTATAAAAGTCTTTCTCATCATTTGAACCTCAGTATTTAGAAGGGAGATTTCCACAGCTGTACCATTTAAAGCCTTCTAATTTTTTTATGTCATATGACATCTTTGAAACCTCTAAATGGAATAAAAAATGATCATACCAGTCAAACACATTGTTAGTCTATTGTTTTTTTTTTTTTGTTGTTGTTGTTGTTGTTGTTGTTTTTTGGGTAGGGTCTCACTCTGGCCCAGGCTGACCTGGAATATTAACTATGTAGTCTCAGGGTGGCCTTGAACTCATGGCGATCCTCCTACCTCTGCCTCCCGAGTGCTGGGATTAAAGGCGTGCGCCACCACGCCCGGCTAGTCTATTGGTTTTTAAAAACCAGTAAATTGGCTGATCACTCTAAAGTTTTTTTTGCTTGTTGCCCTTGTATCCAAGGAAGTCCCAGAGTATACTTTTTTTTTTTTTTGAGAGAGACAGAGAGAGAGGGAGAGGGAGACAGATAGAGATGGGTGCGCCAGCAGCCTCTCAGCTGCTGCGAACGGAATCCAGATGCGTGCGCCCCCTTGTGGTCAAGTGAGGCATTGCGCCCTTGCGTCACTTTGCATCGGGCTAAACGTGGGACCTGGAGATTGGAACCACTGGAGATGGGAACCAGTGTTCTTTGGCTTAGGAGGCAGGCGCCTTAACCGCTAAGCCATCTCTCCAGCCCTATTGATTACATGTTTAAGTGATGGTGTTTTGAATATAGCAAGGTAGAATGCATTATTGCATTATCTCATTTCGTACGTAAATCAAAAAGTGAAAATGTATCTTTAAAAGAGAATGTGACATACCACACTTCTATGGAACCATACTAATCAAAATCAATGCTCTGGTTTTACAGAACAGAACAACAGAAGAGAAACAGTGCATCCTGTGTGTGAAGTCCTACAGTCCTGCAACAGGGCCAGCTGGACTCCGTCAGGTCTGAGCAGCAAGTCACTGTGCTTTCTATTTCAACCGTGACCTCTCTCTACAGAATGCAGAGAAACACTTTTCAGAATCCAGATGGGGAAATTGTCTGAGAACCATCCAGGAAAGAACAGCGGAGTCATCAGGTTTATTGTGAGTGTTCCTTCTTGGTTTTTCTGGTTGTTTTGCTCTCCTGTGACCTTCTTTATTATTATTATTATTTTATTTATTTGTGGAGAGAGACACAGAGAGAGAGACACAGAGAGAGAGAGACAGAGAGAGGGAGAGGGAGACAGATAGAGATGGGTGCACCAGCAGTGTCTCAGCTGCTGTGAACGAAATCCAGATGCGTGCGCCCCCTTGTGGTCAAGTGCGGCATTGCGCCCTTGCGTCACTTTGCATCTGGCTAAACGTGGGACCTGGAGATTGGAACCAGCGTTCTTAGGCTTAGGAGGCAGGCGCCTTAACCACTAAGCCATCTCTCCAGCCCCTGTGACCTATTTTTAATTCTTCCATTTTCCATGTGCATTTACTGTTCCTTGTGTCACATTTTCAAAAGATATTGAACTTTCTGTAAATGTCCTCTGAATCTCAGCTTCAATAAAGACTCTGAAACCTTTTATTGTCAGAATTCCTCCTCTCTGTAGCACAGCAAATTGTCACAAGTCTGCAGATGAATGGCACAAAAGTGAAGTTCCTATAATTGCCTGTGATGTTCAATAGACCCTGAATACTCCAGGGGGGAAAAAAAAAAGTTTAGGGCTGGAGAAATGGCAATCCCTCAGTATCCACATAAGGCAGATGTACAAGGTGGCACACTCATCTGGAGTCCGTTTGTAGTGACTAGAGACCCTAGTGTGTCCATTCTCTCAAGACCTCTCTTATAAATAAATAAAATAAATTGAAATTTCGCCTGGACCAGAGTGAGACCCTACCTTGCAAAAACAAAACAAACAAAAAAAAAAATTGAAATTTCTAGGGCTAGAGAGATGGCTTAGCGGTTAAGGCGCCTGCCTCCTAAGCCTAACAACACTGGTTCCAATCTCCAGCGGTTCAAATCTCCAGGTCCCACGTTTAGCCAGATGCAAAGTGACGCAAGGACGCAATGCCACACTTGACCACAAGGGGGCGCACGCATCTGGATTTCGTTCATAGCAGCTGAGAGACTGCTGACGCGCCCATCTCTATCTGTCTCCCTCTCCCTCTCTCTGTGTCTCTCTCCAAAAAAAAAAACAAACCTGAAATTTCTCTGAAACAAACAAAGACAATCACTCCTCATAAATAGTTGTGATTAGATGCAGGTTCTTGTTCTGGTCACATACCAAATGGTCTGCACAAAATGTACAAGTGTCCACACCTTGAGATGTGAGAATACTCAAGTGATTCTCAGTCATTCAATAACACCATAGAGGCTGCAGAGATGGCTCAGCAGTTATGGTGCTTGTCTGCAAGGCGTATGGACCCAGGTTCGATTCTCCAGGTCCCACATAAGCCAGATACACATGGTAGCACATGCGTGTGTAGTTTGTTTGTAGTAGGTAGAAGCCCTGGTGTGCCCATTCTCTCTCTTACTCTCTCTCTCTCCCTCTCTTCTGTCTCTAATAAACAAATAAAATAAATCTTTAAAAAAACACCACATTGGCGCCGGGCGTGGTGGCGCACGCCTTTAATCCCAGCACTCGGGAGGCAGAGGTAGGAGGATCGCCGTGAGTTCGAGGCCATCCTGAGACTACATAGTGAATTCCAGGTCAGCCTGGACTAGAGTGAGACCCTACCTGAAAAACCAAAAGTCCTGACCTCACCTGGGCAGATCATTGACCAGATTACCCAGGAGGCAGTCTAAGAGGCTGAAAAAAAGGTCCTTCCAAAAAGAGGCAGAGGAGCCACACGGAGGGTGAGCTGAGGAATGGTCCTAGAACCTTGGCTTGCTCCTCCTTAGCCCCACTCTAAAATTGTTTTGATTGGCCAGGATCTAAAGTCTGTTAGTCATTCGAACTCTTCTCCATACCTATCATCAGCCTCATGTCTCGCTGTGTCTCTGTTTATTTTTTAAATTTTTATTTATTTATTGTTATTGACAACTTCTATACTTACAGACATTCAACCATATTTCCCTCCCCTCCCCCATTCCCCTTCAGACCTCTACTCTCCATCATATCCCCTCCCTCTCTCCATTAGTCCCTCTTTTAATTTGATGTCATCATCTTTTTCTCCTATTATGAGGGCTTTGTGAAGGCATTGCTAGGCACTGCAAGGTCATGGATATCGAGGCCAATTTCTGTCTGGGCAGTTGCATTGTAAGGAGTCATACCCTTCCTTTGGCTCTTCCATTCTATCCGCCACCTCTTCCACAATGGACCCTGAGCCTCGGAATGTGTGACAGAGATATTTCAGTGCTGGACACTTCTCTGTCCCTTCTTCTCAGCACTTCTGTTTATTTTAAGTCTGTGATTTGTTGCTTTGATCAAGATCTTCCAGACCCCCACCAACTCTCTCACCAAACACACCTTAAAAACATACCCTTGCCGGGCGTGGTGGCGCACGCCTTTAATCCCAGCACTCGGGAGGCAGAGGTAGGAGGATCGCCGTGAGTTCGAGGCCACCCTGAGACTACAGAGTGAATTCCAGGTCAGCTTGGGCCAGAGTGAGACCCTACCTCGAAAAACCAAAAAAAAAAAAAAAATACCCTTGCATGGTGCAACATTTTTGAAGTTGGCTGGGCAGGGCAAAAAAAAAAAAAAAAAAAAAAAAAAAAAAAAAAAAAAAAAAAAAAAAAGAGCTGACTATTTTCATGTTAAACTCGTGACTTCTAATATCAACGGGCCCATAATGTTGCCGTGTAGACATAGTACATTCCTGTCTCTTCACTTTTCTTTCTTCGTGACTCTGTACTCCTGCTTGTCCCTCATCTAAGCTGATGCCTGCTTCACTGGAAAAGATGAAGCCCATGGAGCAGAGTGTCCCCATGGCCCATTCCCCAAACTTTCCAACTGTGTACAGTTCTGCCTTCCCTCTTGGTATGGGGGGGGGTTGATTGTCCTTCCAGAAGTAAGCTAGAGCCCAGCCCCTCTTTCTTAACTTGTTGCAGTAATTCTGTTCTCTCTTCGCTTACGTCACCAGTTCTTCTCTGGTACCCAATTACACATTCATCTCTAGGCATCGTGTTCTATTAGTTACACTGAAAAGCAAATTAAAGAAGGAAGCACAAGGAAGGGCATACTGTGGTTCAAAGATTGAGGGCACAGCCCACCATAGCAGGGAAGTCATAGCAGCAGGAGTGTGAGATGTAACTTCATTAAGAATTCTAAAGGGGGGCTGGAGAGATGGCTTAGCGGTTAAGGCGCCTGCCTGCTAAGCCTAAGAACACTGGTTCCAATCTCCAGCGGTTCCAATCTCCAGGTCCCACGTTTAACCAGATACAAAGTGACACAAGGGCGCAATGCCGCACTTGACCACAAGGGGGCGCACGCGTCTGGAGTTCGTTCACAGCAGCTGAGAGACTGCTGGCGCGCCCATCTCTATCTGTCTCCCTCTCCCTCTCTGTCTGTCTCTCTCTGTCTGTCTCTCTCTCCAAAAAAAATTTTTTTTAAATAAGAACTCCAAATGCTTCTGCTGATCAATTATTTATTATTGCGATTATAATGTATGATGAAAATTATAGAGCCTTACAAAAATTCCATCTGGAGGGGTGCTTCTCCATATTGGCTCAGCACTCAGGACCCTTCCAAATTGCAACACCCCGTTCCCAAGGAGTGCATCCAGCCACTTGAAGGGGAGAATACAAAAACACACACAGCTCTCAGAAGCCCACACCATTGCTCAACACCCCTTGTCAACAGCACAGGAAGGTGGGAATATATAGCCTGCCCTGACGCAGCTGCAATCCCTTCTCCAGAACGAATTTCTGTGGTTGCCTGGAAGGTTCATGAGTGTAGAAAAAGCCAAGTTCAAGGGCTGGAGAGATGGCTTAGGGGTTAAGGCGCCTGCCTCCTAAGCCTAAGAACGCTGGTTCCAATCTCCAGGTCCCACGTTTAGCCAGATGCAAAGTGATGCAAGGGCGCAATACCGCACTTGCCCACAAGGGGGCGCATGCGTCTGGATTTCGTTCACAGCAGCTGAGAGACTGCTGGCGTGCCCATCTCTATCTGTCTTCCTCTCCCTCTCTCTCTCTGTCTCTCTCCAAAAAAAATAATAATAAATAAAAAGTTTTTTTTTTTAAAAAGCCAAGTTCAATTTCCAATTAACCCTGGGATGTCCCCCAACCCTGAAAATGACACCATGGGCAGGCCTGGGACACTGACCACCTACCCAGATAAGCCACAGGCAATGAACAAGCAGAGCAAAAGTGTTCCCTACAAGAGAGAAATGGAGAGAATTCTTCTTTAATTACCTCTTTGCTCGCTTGGAAAACCCTTTAATAGAGAAAGGAAAGGGGACAGAGGTCAGTGTGTTACACTAATTGAATTATTCCCAAAGGAAGGAAACAACATTAGCAGAAAAGAATAGTTCCGTACTAACATTTCATTTCAAGAATAAACTCAATTTGTCTACCACCAAAAGATGACTTACCTCCTCATCTCTTCTTACTCCCCTCTAGTCCTGAGCTCTCTGAAGGACTCTGCCTGGTGTCATACACATGTAATATAATCCCTGAATAGACTATAGGGTCTTGACAAAAAGATCATTCTCAGCCGGGCGTGGTGGCGCACGCCTTTAATCCCAGCACCCGGGAGGCAGAGGTAGGAGGATCACCGTGAGTTCAAGGCCACCCTGAGAATTCCAGGTCAGCCTAGACCAGAGTGAAACCCTACCTCAAAAAAATAAAAAACAAACAAACAAAAAAAACTGGCCGTGGTGGCGCACGCCTTTAATCCCAGCACTTGGGAGGCAGAGGTAGGAGGATCACTGAGTTCGAGGCCACCCTGAGAGTACATGGCTAATTCCAGGTCAGCCTGGATCAGAGTAAGACCCTGCCTCGCAAAAAAAAAAAAAAAAAAATGCTATAATGGAGCTATTAATATGTATGCATACTAAAAATTATATTTAACAAAAAGAAAATCCAGTCTTTTCATCTCAGTTTAGTTCTGGCTTTAAAAACAAACAAACAGGGCTGGAGAGATGGCTTAGGGGTTAAGGCACCTGCCTCCTAAGCCTAAGAACGCTGGTTCGAATCTCCAGCGGTTCCAATCTCCAGGTCCCACGTTTAGCCAGATGCAAAGTGATGCAAGGGCGCAATGCCGCACTTGACCACAAGGGGGCGCACACATCTGGTTTTCGTTCACAGCAGCTGAGAGACTGCTGGAGCTCCCATCTCTATCTGTCTTCCTCTCTCTCTCTGTCTGCCTCTCTCTGTGTCTCTCTCCAAAAAATAATAAAAATTAAAAAATAAAAAGTTTTAAAAACAAACAAACAACAACAAAATCAAAACAATGAATTAATTACTCAGCAGTTAACACACCAAATGACACAAATCGCTCACAATTTATAAAGCAGATTTTCTGTTCTTGAAAATCTCATTTTATCCAGTGTTTAAAACAATGAATTATTAATGTGTCTGAAATTTTTCCATTAAAAGACAAGGCTTCCTAAAGGCTTTTAATCACAGAAGCAAATTGCAGCTTTGGCATTTTCAATTCCAACTTAGGGGTGCTATTCATTTTCATGTTTGAGGGCATTTTGATTTATACGATTGCATGTTCTCTTTCTAATTAGAGGAAGTCGGTCACTGCGGGCAGGAATTTCCAGACATGATGTAGAAAAAAATGTGACGCAAGAATGCAAATTCCAGCTCTCGGGAGGCAGAGGGAGGAGGATCACTGTGAGTTCGAGGCCACCCTGAGACTACATAGTGAATTCCAAGTCAGCCTGGACCACAGTGAAACCCTACCTCAAAAAAAAAACAAAACAAAACAAAACAAAACAAAACAAAACAAAGAATGTAAATTCACTAAGGTCTTGGCTTTTTCATTCTCCTTTGTAGGGTAATTTTGAAACGGAAATATGTCCATTGCTATTACATAAACTGTTAAGTCCAGCAACATCATCATTTCTCTGCGTGGAGGAAGGAATGACATTTGAAGCAGAAAATAACATCAATCATTGTTAGTAAATCTTTTTTTTTAATTTTTTTTTTGGAGAGAGACAGAGAGAGAGGGAGAGGAGGACAGATAGAGATGGGCACCAGCAGTCTCTCAGCCGCTGTGAACAAAATCCAGATGCGTGCGCCCCCTTGTGGTCAAGTGCGGCATTGCACCCTTGAGTCACTGCATCTGGCTAAACGTGGGACCTGGAGATTGGAACCAGCGTTCTTAGGCTTAACAGGCAGGCGCCTTAACCGCTAAGTCATCTCTCCAGCCCGGTTTGTTAGTAAATCTTTTGATAGTTATACTGTGTGTGTGTGTGTGTGTTTTCAGGTGAGTGTGGTCAAGGACATGCCACAATACGTGTGTGGAGGTTAGGGAATAGCACACATTGTTGCTCCCGCCTAATACCTTGTTTGAAGAGTGGTCTCAACTTCTTCACCCCTGCAAATGCCAGACTCTTGAGCTTTTCAGCATTTTCCTGTCTCTGCCTCCAATCTTGCTGGATTATAGATGGTTGTCACTGCATCTGGCTTGACCTGGGTCCTCAGGTCATCAACTTGCACAGCAAGTGCTTTACCATCTGAGCCATCCATCTCCCAGCCACAGAGAGATAGCTTATAGAAACTATTGTGGGGCTGGAGAGATGGCTTAGCGGTTAAGGCGCCTGCCTGCTAAGCCTAAGAACACTGGTTCCAATCTCCAGGTCCCACGTTTAGCCAGATGCAAAGTGACGCAAGGGCGCAATGCCGCACTTGACCACAAGGGGGCGAACGCGTCTGGATTTCATTCACAGCAGCTGAGAGACTGCTGGTACGACCATTCTCTATCCGTCTTCCTCTCCCTCTCCCTCTATCTCTCTCTGTGTCTCTCTCAAAAAAAAAAGTCTGTTATTCTTTTGCATGAACTGACATGTTTCTATAACCTCAACACAATAAAACAAAGATTGAAGCTATTAAAGGAAATTTTAAAGTGTGGATGCCCCAATAAAATCAGACAGAATTTCAAATAAAATACCAGACAGCAGAATTTTGAATTAGGATGCTTTCAGATTTGAATGTTCATCGTACTTCAACATGTCATTTCCTCTTCATGACTAATTCCTTGAAACTCATTTTGCCTTCAGCTTTATCTGCTCTCATAAGATTCTAGGAACTTGGGCAGGATGTGTGGACAAAGATGCTTTTCTCAGGCTGGGAAGATGGCTTAGCAGGTAAGGTCCTTGCCTTCAAAGCCAAAGGACCTAAGTTCAATTCCCCAGGACCCACGTAAGCCAGATTCACAAGGTGGCACATGCATATGGAGTTTGTTTGCAGTGGCTGGAAGCCCTGGTGTGCCCATTCTCTCTCTCTCTCTGCTTCTCTCTCTCTCAAAAAAATAATATAGGGCTGGACATTAGGTGATTAATGTGCTTTAAAGAATGAAAGTGGGGCTGGAGAGATGGCTTAGTGGTTAAGGCGCCTGCCTCCTAAGCCTAAGAAAGCTGGTTCCAATGTCCAGCGGTTCCAATCTCCAGGTCCCACGTTTAGCCAGATGCAAAGTGAAGCAAGGGTGCAATGCCGCACTTGACCACAAGGGGGCGCATGCGTCTGGAGTTCGTTCACAGCAGCTGAGAGACTGCTGGCACACCCATCTCTATCTGTCTCCCTCTCCCTCTCTCTCTGAAGAAAAAAAAAAAAACTGCCCAGGTGAGGGTACCTGCAGGCCATTTATTTTGAACTTGCTATGGCATGTCAGACAGTGTCTCCTGGTAAGTAAGAGTCTGGAGTGAACAGATCATGAGCAGATCCGGGTGCAAGGCAAGGCTCTGGATACGCCTTTTCAATGGGAAGCTTTGGTGGATTTATTCGAGGACAAGTATATGATTGGTTAGTGGAGCATACTTAAATTTGATTAACACTAAACTGGAAGCAGACAGGAAAATTGGCTTTATCAATCAAATCCTGGGGGCCATTTGCCACAGTGATTCTTGTTTGTTCTCCTGACTAGCGACAGTGGAGAAGGCAGGCTGGCCTCCTGGGTGCATCACAAGGCAGTGGGCCATTTGCTACAGACTGCATCACAATTCTATTTTTATACCTGGCCTGACACCATCCCTGTGTACACTCAGCCCCTCACTTCTCCGTGGTCACCACTAACAGTTGGTTTTGTCTCAGCGATTCCTATTGAGTCCCAGTATGATGCTGTAGGAATTTCTATTTTACAGAGATCTGGTCAGTTCACATAACGGCTCTCACACAATGAAGTCAGGACCATTGTCAGGCCAACAGCAATTTCTCCCAGCTGCAGAGCCCTGACTCGTTCTATCCTAAGGAACTACAAGCTGTGGACAGCTTCTCACTTCTGCTTCTCAAACTGTCTCTGTGAGGGATGCAGTGATGGTAGATTTGGCAGCAGAGGACCATCTTGACTCTCGCTTTCTTGTCAGGTTGAATTTCTTAACGATTGTGGATTTTACTCATAGCACTTCAGAAATGCTCCCTATTAGCCTGTCTCTTTTTCTAGAATGTTGAATTATCTTTTATGGCACTTTCTTTTTTTTTTTTAAATATTTTATTATTTATTTATTTATTTGAGAGAGAGAGAGATACAGAAATAGGCACGTAGAGAGAGAGAGAGAGAATGGGTGCGCCAGGGCCTCCAGCCACTGAAAACGAACTCCAGATGCATGCACCCCCTTGTGCATCTGGCTTACGTAGGTTCTGGAGAATCGAGCCTTGAACCGGGGTCCTTAGGCTTCATAGGCAAGCGTTTAACCGCTAAGCCATCTCTCCAGCCCTATGGCACTTTCTTAAGCTAAGAGTTTACAGGTCCAGAAGAGTAACCTGAAAGAGTGAGACTCCTGAATATATAAAATCATGAAAGGAGGGTCATTATCTGCACAGAGAAATAATGGCTCATCCCAGTCTAGGCTTTCCAAGTTATTTTACCAAAATTGCACAGAATAAACAAAACTTCAGGGCAGAAACGATGACCCCAATTTTAATGTTTTCAGTGAAATAAATGAGAAAGGTGTTCAATTAAAAGTTTGGTCAAAGTAGATTAAGTTAAGAATAATTTCAGGATTTGGGCTGGAGAGATGGCTTAGAGGCTAAGGCGCCTGCCTGCTAAGCCTAAGAATGCTGGTTCCAATGTCCAGCGGTTCCAATCTCCAGGTCCCACGTTTAGCCAGATGCAAAGTGAGGCAAGGGCGCAATGCCGCACTTGACCACAAGGGGCGCACGCATCTGGATTTCGTTCACAGCAGCTGAGAGACTGCTGGCGCGCCCATCTCTATCTGTCTCTCTCTCCCTCTCTCTCTGTGTCTCTCTGTCTCTCTCTCCAAAAATAAATAAAAAATAATTTTAAAAATTGTAAAAAAAAAAAGAATAATTTAAGGATTTTAATACACCATCTGTATAAGTAAGCTTAAAGTTGGTATCTTTCCTAGAAAATAAAAAAGGAAAATAATTTGAATGAAATATAATTGAGAAGTGATACAGAATAGCAGTAGAACAAAACTGGTGAGGTATGAATATTCCAATTAGATGTGCTTTTGAAATTGGTTATTGTCATAGGAGTCTACCTTCTCGTGTGGTGGGTCTGCAGTCACTGCAATGTGAAAAATAAGAAATGACACGATGGGATTGCTAAATTATGCTAAATTAATTAAACATTACATTTCATTTTCCATGTATTTAAAGAACAAAATGAAAGAATAATTGTCATGTGTTTAAGTTGGCAAATATTCCAAGGTGACCCAGAGATGTCTGAGAATTATTATTTTATTTATTTATTTATTTTATTTTATTTTATTTTTTATTTTTTTTAGAGAGAGACACAGAGAGAGACAGACAGAGAGAGAGGGAGAGGAAGACAGATAGAGATGGGTGCGCCAGCAGTCTCTCAGCTGCTGTGAACAAAGTCCAGATGTGTGCGCCCCCTTGTGGGCAAGTGCGGCATTGCGCCCTTGTGTCACTTTGCATCTGGGTAAACATGGGACCTGGAGATTGGAACCAGCGTTCTTAGGCTTAGCAGGCAGGCGCCTTAACCGCTAAGCCATCTCTCCAGCCCTTTGAGAATTATATTTAATAATGTTGAAGCATGTTGAAGTCTGAAGTGAATGTAGGTGTGCGATGGGAAGGGCAGACAGCCCCAGGCTAGTACATGGCAGCTGCTCCTGGACTCTGAAGAGAGAATAGCTTCAATCTGAATCCTGCTAGTGATGTCTTGTGTGGCATTGCTTCACATTACACACAGACATGTAGATCGACCAAGTGGCCCCAAGAATTACCAGAGCAGCAGTTGTGTAAGGCAGAATTGTGTATACTGGGGCTTTCAGCCTCCTTGGAACAGGATATATGAGTCAGAGCTGTGTTCCTGGAAGAGATTTCTCCTGACCTTGAAGAGAAAAACCTCAGGAAGGTGGGCAGCAGGTCTGTGCAACCTCCTACTCCCCCCAGAAGTGCTTAACATGGTGGTGTGGTTTGAAAGCAAAATGGCTCCCATAGACTCATAGGTCACCAGATGGTCGTTATGTTTGGGAAAGTTGTGCAGCCTTGCTGGAGAAAGTGGGTCACTGAGAGATACCTTGAGGTTTTAGACCCTGGCCCCACTTCCTGTGAACACTCTGCTTCCTGGCTAACATGTGGTGGGACAGCCTGTCTTACCTTCCCCAACATGATGGACTACATTTCCTCAAAGCGTGAGTTTAAAATAAACCCTGCTTTCCCTAAGTTGCGTCTGAACAGGATTTGCTCAGAACAGCGAGCACATAACTAATACAAGTGGAAAAGGTAAAAGAACCAAGTCTCGGCACCTCAACCAGCTTACATCAACTGTGCTGGCATAATGATCACAATTTCCCCAAGTGTCCTGATTCAGCCAAAATATGGGGTGACTAAAAGTAGGGAAAGGCTCTGTTCTTCCCGCCTGTTCAGTCTGAGTGCAATCACAGTCCCCAGTGTCCCACCTCTTAAATACGAAACCAGGAAGTGGGGGATCGAATACCAATGGGAGAAAAAAAAAACTGCTGAGAAGTCTGAGACCTCATTTGATAGCATCATGGGGACATGGTAAAACCATTAACAAAGCCGGGCGCGGTGGCGCACGCCTTTAATCCCAGCACTCGGGAGGCCGAGGTAGGAGGATCGCTGTGAGTTCAAGGCCACCCTGAGACTACATAGTGAATTCCAGGTTAGCCTGGACCAGAGTGAAACCCTACCTCAAAAAACAAAAACAAAAACAAACAAACAAACAAAAAAAACCATTAACAAGTGAGACCTGCTTGGAGGAACTGAAGCCTTTGAAGGTCCTCTTGTCCCTAACCCCCTCCCTGTTTCTTTCTGTTCATCTATCTCTATCTATCTCTGTGTGTGTCTCTATATGTGCCTCCGTCTCCCCTATCTTCTTCTATCTCTCTCCCTTCCTGGCTGTCATGGCGTGAGCAGCTTTGCTCTGCTGCATCCCTCTGCCACTCGGCTTTCACTCACCACAGAACACAAACAGCAGCTGGCCAGCCATGGACTGAAACAATGAAAGCCTTGAACCCAAATAAAACACTCCTCTTGCGTTTCTCTTGGGTATGTGAGCAATGAGAGAATGCAACAGACATAGACTCTTAATGGTTTGGGGAACCCAAGCAGCTAGATTATGATGAGAAAAGTACTTGACAAGACAGACAGGCAAGGACCCTGACTGCGGGTTATAAATCCTGCCCAGCGCTCCTGCTGGCTCCTGAACCACTTGGGTACTGTCAGACCCTTGGTATCGAGATAAGGCTGTAAGTACTGAGCAAAGATGTCAGCTGCAGCCCACGATCATGGAGACAGTATAGGGTGTTTGAATTCACCCCAGTTAACTATCTAGCCAAACAAAAACTCGACGCCTTTCAGAGAAACATGACACGATGAGTATATATCATATTAACGTTAAACCAGAAAACAACTCAGTATTACTAGCCATCAGAAGAAATAGGGAGAACGACCCATATTCTTTTTCTCAGATTTAAGATGAGGAAGCAAATATTCCCATCTAGAACCATGGCATTCTCGGGTCTAGAAGTGGCATACAAACCCTTCTGTCTGGGAGCTTCCACGTCACTTGATAGTCGTTCTGAAAGGTCTACAATTGAAGGGTTCTAATTCCAACCCCCATGTGTTGGAATAATGCTTTTACTATCACCCTGGGTGGACAAAGACAACAAGACAGCACCTGGTGGGAGAGGAGAGAGATGCTAGCATTCCTTTTTCTTTTTAAATTTTTTAAAACTTTTATTATTTGAGAGGGAGATGGAAACAGAGAGAATGAGCATGCCAGGACCTCCAGCTGCCGCAAATGAACTCTAGACCCTTGTGCCACCTTGTGCAGCTGGCTTTACGTGGGTCCTGGGGAGTTGAACCTGGGTCCTTTGGTTTTGCAGGCAAGCACCTTAGCCGCTAAGCCATCTCTCGAGCTCCAGGATTCGTTAGCATTGCACCAAGTCCTCTTGAGTCTGACATTATAGAACTTGTAGAAGAACTCTTCAGCTACAGTGATTCTTATCTTATCTTATGCTGCTTATTTACAAAATGTCCCCAAAAGAAGTACCTTTGAGGCAAAATAATCTAATCCCATTAGCTAGCTTGTTCTTTTGTTACTGTGACAAAATAACCCAACAGCAGCTGAGAGAAAGCGGACTTTATCTTGGCTCACAGTTTGAAGAGCTGCCGTCCCTCGTGGGGTGAGAGGAGGCATGGCCGCAGGAGCCTGTATTTGCACTCTCGGTCCCAGCTGGCGGTGCTGTTTGGGAAGGTGATAGAACCATCAGGAGGTGGAGTCTTACTAGAAGCAGTCAACCACTGAGGGCAGGCTTCCAGGTCTTATATCCCAGCCCGCTTCCTGTTCTCCATCTGCTTCCTGACTGCTGATGCAACATAGCCAGCCTGCTGGCATACCTTATCTTCCATGATGGCCAATGAACAAGTCACTGAAACAACACACATACCACAACATCTGTCAACTGAAGTTTAGTCCCAGAAAGGTTTAGAGTTGCCTTTATCCTGTATTCATTTGTTGACTCATCACTCTGACAAAATGTTTGACATAAATGAGCTAAAATACAAACCAGAGTGACACCATGACAGGCCTCAGCCACCCTGAAAGCCTCCGTGTCAACTTCTAGGGCAGAACAAGCAGTTACTGGGAAAACCACAAGCTAGCAGCACCTGGACAGGACCAATCAGAGATAACTTAGAAACCCCCTATCTTAGAGACCCCCCTAACTTGGAAATCCCCTAAGCTCGAGTCAGCATCCTTGTGGTTAGGGGCTGACTGTCACAATAAGGCCCACCAATAACAAGCAAATGTCTCAGACTGATGTGAATGTTAACCAATCAAATGTATGCCCACCTGGAAACCCCCTAAGCTTGCAAAAACCACATTAAAAAGCCTGCTCTTCTGAGTCTCGGGGCTCTGGCACGGATCCACTGTGTTGGTGGGGTCAGAGCCCGAGCTAAAGCATGAAATAAAGCTCTCTGCTTTTGCATACATGTTTGCTCATCCTTGGTGGTCACTGGGGGGGGGGACGCCAAAACTGGGCAATACAATAAACATCTTAAAGGGAGGAGGCTTCATTGCAGTCCATGGCCCTGGGCACAGTTGATTCTGGGACAGTGAAGAGGCAGAACATCACAGCAGCAGGAACACGCAGAAGAGGAGGCAAGCTACCTCATGTAGGATCGGGTGGAGGAAGAGACAAAAATGGCCTGGGGACCAGGGGTAATTTTCAAAGGCCTGTCCCCAGTGACTTACTTTCTCAATGAAGTCATACCTCCTAAAATTCCCAGAATCTCAAAATAATGTCACCAACTGGGCCCCAAATACTCAGTATGTGAACCTGAGAGGGGTTATCCATATTCAGACCTTAACAAGGACTTAGGACTGGGTCCATAGCAAAAGAAAGAACTTTCTACTGATTCTTTTAGTGATTTTTCAATGCATTTTATTACACATCTATAATGTGACAATTGTCCTGGTATCTGTTGATTAAAATAACCAAGAAAAATGAAGTTTCTGTCCTGTATTTACGCTGATATTCTCCCTCCCTGAGTTAGATTACTGCTCGAAGGTTATCTCTTAAGAGTCTTCCCACATAATTTTGTATTGTTTTTATTTGTGTATTTATTTGCAAAAAGAGAAAATATATATATATAGAGAGAGAAACAGGCACACCAAGACCTCCAGCAACTGTAAGCAAATGCCAGATACGTATGTCACTTGGTGCATATGGCTTTATATGGATACAGGGAAATCAAACCCAGCCCATCAGGTTTTGCAAACGATACCTTTAACCACTGAGCACCTCTTCAGCCCTTTTATATAATTTCTTAATGAAGGGTGTTAGTTATTTCCCTAATGTAAGATTATTTCTCCCAGAATAATCCATACAGTGTGGATATTTTCAGACACAATAGCTGCTCCTAAACTTTTCATGTATTTTACTTGCTGCCAGACATCATCTCCTCTCCCAGCTGACGCTTCAGGCAGCTGGTTGATCTGTGTGTACCCTCTATCGAGGTGATGCTGCTTTGTATAAATATTACAAAGCAGTGCATAACATGGTCTTTATTTCAAAGTGAAACATATGACCTCTCTTAAAATCTTGCTCTTGCTTTGGGGCACTGTAGGAAACTTCATTGTTGAATATACTGTAATTTCTTTTTGAAAATCCTTTTGATGCCAATATTCATTATGATTTTATGGAAATTTACCTTTCAAAGGAAAGCTATGAGTCTGAATCTTTTCGTGAGTATTTTTGCTTCCATTTGTTGAAATCTAGTTATTTCTTATAATGGACATGTGTCACTTTGGAAATGATTGATGGCGCGTGCGTGTGTTGTGCGTGTGTGTGTGTGTGGACGCGCACTCATGTGCACGCAGGGATAGGATGTCACAGTACATGTGTGAGGTCACAGGAAGCCTCAGGTGTTTGGACCTTGCCTTTGTTGTCACGTTGTGTGGGATACAGCGTCTCTGTTCATCCCTGTGTCTACTAGGCAAGCTGACTCATAAGCTTCCGGCAGATTCTCCTGTGTGCATCCTTGATCTGACCATAGTTGTTTGGGGATAACAGACATTCACTCCATGTCCAGCTTTAGGTGAGGTCTTGAATCCAAAGTCAGGTACTTGTGATTGTAGGGTAAGCCCTTTATCCACAGAGCCATCTCCCCAGCCCTTGTGTCTTTTATTTATTGATTTATTTACTTATTTCTTTATTGAAAAGCATGTCAGCCCCTCTAACCACTGCAAACAAACTCCAGAGGCATGCACCCCTTTGTGCATCTGGCTTTATGTGGGTACTGCGGAATCAAACCTGGGTCGTTAGGCTTTGCAGGCAAGTGCCTTAACTAGAAAGCCATCACTCCAGCCCTTGTATCTTTAAAAAATTTTTTTCTTCAGTCTTGGTAAACCAATTTAATTTCTAATTTTTTTTAACTGAAGACTCCTGCCATCTATAAACTTTTCTAAGAAATTACTCTCTTAAAAATGATTACTGGGTTGGAGAAATGGCTTAGTGGTTAAGGCGCCTGCCTCCTAAGCCTAAGAATGCTGGTTCCAATCTCCAGGTCCCACGTTTAGCCAGATACAAAGTGACGCAAGGGCGCAATGCCACACTTGACCACAAGGGGGTGCACGCATCTGGATTTCGTTCACAGCAGCTGAGAGGCTACTGGCGCACCCATCTCTATCTGTCTCCCTCTCCCTATCTCTGTGTCTCTCTCTGTGTCCCTCTCAAAAAAAATTGATAAAAAAATGATTACTTAGTGGGACATGATAGCATAGCTCTGTAATTCCAGCACTGAGAAGGTGGAGGCAGAAGGCTTCCAAGATCAAGGTGGTCCTCACTACACAGTGAGTTCCAGACCAGCCTGGTCTACATGATACCTGCCTCAAGAAGACAAAGTATAAGAACTTAAAACTAGCATTTTCTTTGCCTTTGGGTTTATAAACTTAACTTAAATGAAGGGCTGGAGAGATGCCTCAGCCTGCAAAGTCTAAGGACATGTCCCCCAAGTGCCCACATAACACCAGATGTGCAAGCAACTATAAGCAAGGTGATACATGCATCTGGAGTTTGTTTGCACTAGCAAGAGGCCCCGATTGTGCCCATTCTCTCTCTATCTGCCTCTTTCTTTCTCAAATAAGTAAAATAATTTTAAAATGTAAATGAAAAAAATCCAGCATAATCTAGTTTTACCCTTGTCATAATGATTCAATAGTGATGCAGGTAAAAGCTTTCTTTAGAAGTCTTCTGGGGCTGGAGAGATGGCTTAGGGGTTAAGGCACCTGCCTCCTAAGCCTAAGAACACTAGTTCCAATCTCCAGCAGTTCCAATCTCCAGGTCCCACGTTTAGCCAGATGCAAAGTGACGCAAGGGCGCAATGCCGCACTTGACCGAAAGGGGGCGCACCCATCTGGATTTCGTTCACAGCAGCTGAGAGACTGCTGGTGTGCCCATCTCTATCTGTCTTCCACTCCTCTCTCTCTCTCTCTCTCAAAAAAAAAAAAAAAAAAAGAAGAAGTCTTCTGTACAGAAAGTGATCATTTCTCTGTGGTTATAGACTACTACAATCACTGTTTATTGTTGGCTGGTTTTCATAGCCACATCTTTGTGATGTTTTCATGAAGCACATATTAGTCTCCAGTTCACTCATGTCCCACATCAGGGAGATCTTGTTTCTACATGTAAGCTGTCAAGTACACACTTCCATGGATCATAGCATGAGCCACACAGACTCAGAGACTGTGTGTCCTCTAAGGAAACTTGGTTTTCCTTCTATGACTGTTCACCATATACACAGATATGGAGGAAGAGCTTGCTGAATGAATGCCTACATGTCTTGTCAGGATAAGAAAGCTCCTTGGGCTGGAGAGATGGCTTAGTAGTTAAGGCACCTGCCTGCTAAGTCTAAGAACACTGGTTCCAATCTCCAGCAGTTCCAATCTCCAGGTCCCACGTTTAGCCAGATGCAAAGTGATGCAAGGGCGCAATGCCGCACTTGACCACAAGGGGGTGCACGCATCTGGATTTTGTTCACAGCAGCTGAGAGACTGCTGGCACCCCCATCTCTATCTGTCTCTCTCTCCCTCTGTCTGTTTCTCTCTCTCTGTCTCTCTCCAAAAATAAAATTAAAAAAATTTAAAAAAATTAAAGCTCCTTGAAAGCTGGGCATGGTGGCACATGCCTTTAATCCCAGCACTCGGGAGGCAGAGGTAGGAGGATCGCCATGAGTTCGAAGCCACCCTGAGAATACAGAGTGAATTCCAGGTCAGCCTGAGCTAGAGTGAAACCCTGCCTCAAAAGAAAAAGAAAGAAAGAGAAAAAAAGAAAGAAAGAAAGAAAGAAAGAAAGAAAGAAAGAAAGAAAGAAAGAAAGAAAGAAAGAAAGAAAGAAAGAAAGAAAGAAAGAAAGAAAGAAAGAAAGAAAAAGGAAGGAGGGAAGGAAGGAAGGAAGGAAGGAAGGAAGGAAGGAAGGAAGGAAGGAAGGAAGAAACAAAGAAAGAAAGCTCTTTGACACATGTGTTAACAAGGCTGCCCTTCCTGGCAACTGTCACATCTGCTTTCAGCTGCATTTTATTCCCCTGAATTTAAACAGCAGTCCTGAGATATAAAACATCACAAGTAGGGGCTGGAGAGATGGCTTAGTGGTTAAGCATTTGCCTGAGAAGCTAAGGACCTCGGTTCAAGGCTCAATTCCCCAGTACCCATGTAAGCCAGATGCACAAGGTGGCACATGCATCTGGAGTTCATTTGCAGTGGCTGGAGGCCCTGGTGTGCCCGTTCTCTCTCTCTCTCTCTCTCTCTCTCTCTCTCTCTCTCTGCCTCTTTCGTTCTCTCTGTGTCGCTCTCAAATAAATAAATAAATAATAATAATAAAACTTTTTAAAAATCACAAGTATACTCTATCTTATTGACAAAAGAAAGAACACTGTCCACCACCGGTGCCAACCCTGGTGAATTCGGTGCTGGCAATGCACTGAGCTACAGGCAGCCATAGTGACAACACCAGCCTGACTTCCATGCTCGTCACAGTACCTGTGGCATGAGGCAGTCTTGTGACTTGGTTTCAACATGTGGAATGGTTCACTCCACGAGGGAAAGTGAGTGTTGTCCAGTGACTGATTCACTTTCTCACTCATCTATTCACCTGTAATCCAGCTGCTGTTAACCATTAACTGTGAAAAACACCTTTGAAAAACACTTTGACCAATTCTATTTTGAATAATGGGGCACTAGTTCCTTGTGGTTTCTTTTTTTTTTTTTTTTTTTTTTTTTTTTTTTTTCCAAGGTAGAGTCTCACTCTGGTCCAGGCTAACCTGGAATTAACTATGTAATCTCAGGGTGGCCTCGAACTCTCGGCGATCCTCCTACCTCTGCCTCCTGAGTGCTGGGATTAAAGGTGTGCACCACCATGCCTGGCTCCTTGCGGTTTCTTTTTCATTTGTTGTTAAATGTTGACCCTATTTTCAGCTGCAAGCTAGCAAAGGTGAGAGACAGATTGGCTACAACAGGTGCCTATTATTGAATTATAGTTAACTCAGTCTTTTTCTTTCTGCAAGCAATACTTTATAACATAATCATTACATCCAAATTGCATTTGCTAAGCATATGCCTGAATTAAATCTTTATGAAGTTGTATTTTCTCATCTTTTGATAAACAGTCATAGGGACTCAAATCCCTAACAGCTAAATAATAGAACCTAACTCATCAGCCCATTTTCCTCTGTAGTCTGTCCTGTCCCAGATCCTAAGTCTCAGTCTCCCACTCTTAGGGTGACACTGATATTGATCACCTGGAGGAAGCAAGCTTTCAGGATCAAATCTACGCCCCTCATGAGCAGCCCGAGGGGGCTGCCACCATTTATTGTTGTTGTAATAAACCCATTGTTTTCCATTCCATTTTTTTTGTTTGATCTGGGAACACATCTCCTATTGTCTACATAATCGCCTCATCAGAAGCTGGCAGTACGTCTAATTCCCCGGCATCATGGCTGGCCTGCAGATCATTCACAGGAGAGAAAGAACAAGCCAAGATAAGGAGAGAAACCAGAAAGATCATGGCAACAAACACGAGCTGTACGGCTGAAAGAAGTAGAAGTCTTTGCCAAGCTAAAGGATCCAGAGGAGACCACGGGGTCGGATCCATGTCACGTGACTCAGGCTTTTTGGAGCATGCTGTCCCCAGCAAAATGACCTTCAAATTAGTGTACAGAAATATTTTCATAGTAGTGCTAAAATACATTATTTTCCTGAACACCCTTCTCACCAAATTCCACTGACATCAACTGCTATTAAATGTCTTCCAGAGAAGTAGGTGGTAGTTACAAGAAAAAACGGGAATTTGGGGGAGTTTATGAATGGTGATGTTTGCCTTTTGCAGGTGTGCTAGCTGTCAGCTGAGTGGGAAACAATGATATCCCCTCTGTAAGCTTAAGGACTATTCTGGGAGCGTAGAGCTATTTTAGTAAAAGCCTTTCAAGCTATCCAGAATGTGCCAGTACACAGTATCTGCACATAAAGATTACCATGGAGGGCTGGAGAGATGGCTAAGCGGTTAAGGCGCCTGCCTCCTAAGCCTAAGAACCCGGTTCCAATCTCCAGGTCCCACGTTTAGCCAGATGCAAAGCGACGCAAGGGCGCAATGCCGCACTTGACCACAAGGGGGCGCACGCGTTTGGAGTTCGTTCCCAGCAGCTGAGAGACTGCTGGCGCACCCATCTCTATCTGTCTTCCTCTCCCTCTCTCTCTCTCTGTGTCTCTCTCCAAAAATAAATAAAATAAAAATAAATTTTTAAAAAAGATTACCACAGAATGGTTAGAAGAAGAAATGTTGTTCAAAAACATATGCACCTGTCCCCTTAGCATCCTGGCTCCCTTAACTGCACCCCTCCCCACACACAACCCATCCCACTTGTTCCTTTGGTATTTATTCTGTCTACAGAGTTATAAACTTCACTTAGGTCAAAGTCTTTCCAGACTCCCTTCAGGTTTTAGCAGCTGATAGTTTTTGTTTTGTTTAACGTCACTTCCACGTCTAAAACTCAGAGAGCTTTGAAGAACTGGAAGTGTTTTTTCTTCTCATTGATACCCCGCAGCTCTCTCCATCTCCTCTGCCTCCTTTCACTGTCATAACCAATCCTCAGGTTCTCTCTGTCCTGGGGAGACATGGGAGGATCAATCTCCACTGCAAGCAAATGTGTTCAACCTCTTTCAGAAAACAAAAAAATATAGAGTTCCCCCCTGGCCATGTTTCTTCCGAAATGGGCTCGTGTGCCTTGAATAGCCAGCAGGCACACAGAGCATGCAGCCAGCCCTCAGTATGGCTCAGGGCTCAGAACTGCATGCTGGGAAGTGAAGCTTTGGCTGGCCTTTATCTGTCTCCTCAAATCACAACACAGTCTCTGTGAGCACAAAGTGAGTGTTCCAAGGCAGCTGAACTCCTTTAAGGCAAAAGGTTAAAACCAGCAAGGGATCTGGTCCCAGTAAGTATTAAGAGATAGCTCAAAAAGGAAAGTAAAGGGCTGGAGAGATGGCTTAGCGGTTAAGGCGCCTGCCTCCTAAGCCTAAGAACACGGGTTCCAATCTCCAGTGGTTTGAATCTCCAGGTCCCACGTTTAGCCAGATGCAAAGTGACACAAGGGTGCAATGCCGCACTTGACCACAAGGGGGCGCATGCATCTGGATTTCATTCTCAGCAGCTGAGAGGCTGCTGGCGGCCCATCTCTATCTGTCTCCCTCTCCCTCTCTGTCTGTCTCTCTCCAAAAAATTTAAAAAAGGAAAGTAAAAAGGTGTGCAATCATTAAAAACATACCCCAAAGTGTTATAAATATTTATAAATATGCTTAGGGAATGTTTTCCATATCTCCCACAAGAAATTAATTATTTAATATATTTTAATTAATTATATATGTGTCCCAAATAATTTCTCCTCAGCAAGAGTCTATAATTTAAACATATATTTAATTTTTGCTCTATTATCATTTCTGTTTAGATTCCTCCAAGCATGATTAATGGCACAAATTTATCTTATCTGTTTTCATCTATCTCTCAACATTTAGAGCTAGCATTACTTTTTCCTGATTTCATTGTTGGCATTTTGCAGCATACATGTACCTCAGGCAAGTAGATATGTGTGTGTGCTATTTGAAAACAGTAATTGCACTTAACTGTGTATTTATGTCACATGTATGAACTTTTCAGTACAGATTTGTTAAGCAGTTTATGCTTGAATTCAGTCAGACAAAAGAAATTGCCAATATTCTAAAGATAGTTTTTTTTATTATTTTATTTATTTTTGGAGAGAGACACAGAGAGAAACAGACAGAGAGGGAGAGAAAGTCAGATAGAGATGGGCGTGCCAGCAGTTTCTCAGCTATGGTGAATGAAATCCAGATGTGTGCGCCCCCTTGTGGTCAAGTGCGGCATTGCGCCCTTGCATCACTGTGCATCTGCCTAAACATGGGACCTGGAGACTGGAACCGGGTTCTTTGGCTTAGCAGACAGGTGCCTTAACCGCTAAGCCATCTCTCCAGCCCTAAAAATAGTTTTTAAATATTATAAGAACACCACATTTGCCTATTTGAAATTTGGGCTCTCAAGCACTAAGCAGAAACATTTCTATTAAATTCCAATAGTTCTAATAATTTCCTGAGGGTCTAGAGTAGGAACAACTAAGTTAATTTACTGCTTGTTTGTAAGATAAATAAGATATTTTCTGCCATAATGTCTAATTGGGAGGTTATTTGAAGCTAACCCACACAAAAATCAATCAAATGAAACTCAATAAAATGAGACAGCATCTTCAACAAAATGGTGGTAAGTGACTGGTATTATTATATGTTCAAAGCTGGAAAACATTTATAAAAGTCAAACCTCTCGTTGTTTTTTTGTTTGGTTGGCAAGATTTGGATAGGTTGGCAAGTCCAAATGGGTTTTTGACCTCAATTTAAGACCCTTTTGGAGAAACACTTCTCCTACTGAGAAGAAAAACAGACAGAGATGGGGCACAGCCTCCAGCTATATTAATGAACTGGGGAAAGACTTCTTTAGAAAAACCAGTAGCCCAGGAAATTAAACAATCAAACTCAACCAATTGGAACTCATGGAAACTGGAACCAGCCTTTTGCAGCAGACAAACACTAACCATAAGCCATCTCTCCAGCCAATTTTCTTTTTTAAAATGAAAACAAGAAAATTTATTTTGGCTCAATTTGATCTTTGACAAAGGTGCCTAATATCTGCAGAAAAGACAGATCTTCAAAAATGGTGGTGGATTGGAACCATATAAAAAATCAAACAATCCACTCTGTCCATGAATCAAGTCCAAATGGATTAAAGACCTGAAGACCCAAAACTTCTCAGACTGGAACTAAAAATAGGAACTACTATATTAAAAGACTATCAGAAAAAACCAGTAGCCCAGAAAATTAAACAATCACTCAACCAATGGGATCTCATGAAACTAAAATTTTGCCCAGACAAACATACCAGAAGGTAGCCAATGGATTACCCACTGAATGTGAGTCTTCAAGGCAATACCACTGAGAACTAATATCTAAATCCAGAACTCAAAAAAATTAACAATAAAAAATCAAACAATCCACTCTGAAAAAGTGAACTAAACATAAATAAAGAAATAAATAAATAAATAAATAAATGTTCAACATCCCTAACCTTTAGGGAAATGCAAATTAAAACAACAATGAGATTCCATCTTACCCCAGTAAGGATAGCAAACATTAAAAAATCAAATGAAAACAAAGTTGGCAAGGATGTGGAGAAATCGGTCACTCTTTCATTGTTGGTGGAAATGTAAGATGGTACAACCACTATGGAAAGCGATATAGAGATTCCTGAAAAGGATGAATATAGAGTTACCAACAGACCCAGTTATTCCCTTACTGGGCATTTTCTCTAAAAGCTCCACATCTCAGTTCAGAGAGATTTGCTCAACCATGTTTATAGCTGCTCAATTCATAATATCTAAGAACTGGAATCAACCCAGGTGCCCATCAATGGACAAATGGATAACCAAGATGTGGTATAGCTACATGATGGAATTCTACTCAGCAGTAAGAAAAAAATGACACAGTGAAATCCGTAGAAAAATGATCAAACTTGGAACAGACCATACTCAGTGAACCACATGGTCTCCCTCATCTGTGCCTCCTAACCTGGATCAGCTTGAGTTGCTGACATACCTGAATGGCATCTTGAGGCCTGAACAATAGCGAGGGTAGGGCTTGGGGGGAGGGGTAAAAATGGGGGGAACACAACACTGAACCCAAATTGCACTGGTACTGTAGAGTTCTATATCCTGAAAGATAGACTAAAAGGTTGAACTTAAGAGGACCTTACAGAGAGCACCTGAATCAAAGGACCCTGGAGAAGGTGCGATGAAGCCTAACCTTAAATTTCTCTTGTTTCTCTCTCTCTCTCTTTCTCTCTCTCTCTCTCTCACACACACACACATACACACACATATTTTCTTTCTTTTATCTTTTCCTTTGGTACTGGCCTGTAACTCCCAGTACCAGGATGTAGTTAACACCCACAATGAACTGTTGATCAGGTCTCCCCAAAATAAGACAGACTTCTGTCAGAGCACTTGATTACCCACCAGAAGTTAATGATAAGACCCTACTGCTGAAGACGCCATACACTGTCAGCACGGAGCATGGAAGGACCTGGCTGGAATCCGGAAGAGAGCCAGTTCCCAGACAGTTAGCCCATCTAGTACTGGACTAGGTAGTGCTACATGAGCTACTGGGGGAAAGTGGTCAACATCTGTCCAAGCAACTTGAGGTCTAAGCGACTCAGAAGCAAACAACCTGACGTGATGCTCACACAAGTGCAATAGTGGCACACAACCATGGTGGGTAACCAACTGCTCTCGGATTGGCTAACGGATCCAGTGAGTGGAAAAGAAACCATATCTGGAACTGGGAAAGAAGTCAGCATCACATCCAGATAATGATTTTGCTTTCCAATGTCAAGCTCCCACTAATCTTGGGCTATCAGAGGGTCTACACCCATTAAATTCTCTCTAAACTAATAATGGTTATCCCAATTAACCTATGCTGACTTCACTCTCCCTTGGAGAATCTGCTTCTGTTTTTCAAATGGGAGTGGGACCTGAAGAGATAAATGGCCCAGCGCACTTCAGCCCAGCCCCAGCTGAAACCACAGAGGAATTGGGGAAATGAGCAAGAGTGCTGCTTTCTTAGTGAATCTGATATCAGCACAAGGGTGAAGGAGACAGACACTGGGGACACTCAACACCTACCAAACCAGAGATCCAGAGGCTCCTAAGAGCCCATCACTGAAGTAGATTTAAAAAGCACCCAACGTGGCTCAGGAAATTTTGCAGAAGAGGGGGCAGAAAAGATTATTTGAGCCACAAATTGGGACATTATGCACAGAGACATTGCATCTCCCCTATAACTGACTCTGCCCCACGCACTGCATGTGCTACAATCCCCATGTGGATGACCTGCATCCCCAAGGGGGAGGGCCTCTTTGAAAAAGGGACAGGGATGAGGGAAAGGATGGTATGCTGTGTCCGTAAGTAACGTTCAAACCACCACACTGTCCTAAAATTTCTCAAAATTATCACATGGCTCTCTGAAAGCCTCAGGTCTACATTTCACAGATGCAGTTTCAGGTGGCCCTGTTGATATGGAGGCTGGTGACATGCATTCACGTCTCCCTTGACAATTAAGAAGTGAACCTGAGAGGCCGGGCGTGGTGGCGCACGCCTTTAATCCCAGCACTCGGGAGGCTGAGGTAGGAGGATCGCCGAGAGTTCGAGGCCACCCTGAGACTACATAGTTAATTCCAGGTCAGCCTGGACCAGAGTGAGACCCTACCTCGCAAAAAAAAAAAAAAAAAAAAAAAAGAAGTGAACCTGAGGATTTAACTGGGATGCATCCCCTAAGCTTAGAAGGGAGAGGGCAAGGAGAAGCAGCCTGAAGACCCAAGAGCACTGGGACCAGGTGCGTGCAGCAAATTCTGTGAAGAAAGTAAGTTCTCCCCTACGAGGCCTCCAAAAGGTCCTACAAGGAGGAGAAGTCGGTGATGGGGATTGGCTGGGAGTCTGTTCACCATGCTTCATCCTCAGCCTATCACCAGGGTCCGTGTCGCTGAAGGTTAAAATTCAATTCTCCAGACAGTTGCATTGTAAGGAATCGTACCCTTCCTTTGGCTCTTCCATTCTGTCCGCCCCCTCTTCTGCAATGGTCCCTGAGCCTTGGAGGGTGTGACAGAGGTGTTTCAGTGCTGGACACTCCTCCATCCCTTCTTCTCAGCACTGTGTTGCCTTTTGGGTCATCCCAGTGGTCATCACCATGTGAAAAGAGAAGCTTCTCTAACCAGAAGTGAGAGTAGCGTTAATATGTGAATATGAACATTAAGTGTAGTGCTTTCAGGGCAGCTTGGTGGGAATAATATATACATTTAGTCAGACAAGAGCAGGCTTTATACCCCTAAGGCTCATGACCTCCCCTGCCATAGACAATGCAACTGTCCAGGCAGAAATTGGCCTTTATATCCATGACCTTGCAGTGCCTAGCAATGCCTTCACAAGACCCTCATAATAGAAGAAAAAGATGATGACATCAAATTAAAAGAGAGACTAATGGAGAGAGGGAGGGGATATGATGGAGATTGGAGTTCTAAAGGGGAATGGGGGAGGGGAGGGAAATATCATGCATTTTTTGTATGTAAGTATAGAAGTTGTCAAAAAAAATTTTTTTTTAGCCAGGCGTGGTGGTACATATCTTTAATGCCAGCACTTGGGAGGCAGAGGTAGGAGGATCGCCGAGAGTTCGAGGCCACCCTGAGACTACATAGTGAATTCCAGGTCAGCCTGAGCCAGAGTGAGACCCTACCTCGAAAAAACCAAAAAAAAAAAAAAAAAAAAAAAAAAATTTAATTCAATTCTCCGAGCATTTGAATCAGAAAGATTCTGGACACAGGGACCAAGAATCAATGAAGGTACCCTTATGAAGACAGGGGAACTGAATGACAACAGACAACATAATCGCTAAGCCACCCCACTTCACCATCCTGCCTCAACTGCAAAATGAAAAAGAAAAAAAAAAAGATAAATAAATAAGGCTACCTCAGTCAGTCACAGCAAGAGATGGGAGAATTGTCTCGGGGAACAGCTGCTCAACTCAATATCTCACATGTGAATAGCCCATGTTTGCTGTATTCACGCTGAAAGATCCGCACCCCTTTACAGTCATCCTGTATAGAGTAAAGCCACTGAACAAGTCCTGTATGTACCCAGCGGACTTCTCATCGCCCAGTTGATATCTAATTCTTGGATATTAAGAGATAAGAAATGAAAACATATTAAGGGCATATTAAGGTTCAAATCCCAGAAATGCAACAGGCAACAATAAAAATTAATTAATTAATTAACTTTTAAAAGCTTGCTTTTCAGGCTGGAGAGATGGCTTAACAGTTAAGGCGCCTGCCTCCTAAGCCTAAGAACACTGGTTCCAATCTCCAGGTCCCACGTTTAGCCAAATGCAAAGTGACGCAAGGGTGCAATGCCGCACTTGACCACAAGGGGGCGCACGCATCTGGATTTCGTTCGCAGCAGCTGAGAGACTGCTGGCGCACCCATCTCTGTTTTCCTCTCCCTCTCTGTCTGTCTCTCTCTCAAAAAAAAACTTGCTTTTCAAATGAAGACCTGTGTTTGAAGGAAATGAACTATGAAATAACAGACTACAAAACAAAGACAGCTCAGAAACACAGGCAATCACGTAAGAACAGCTGCCTGATCGAGGGAAGATGAGGCATCATAAAAATCGGATACTTAAAGAGAAAGGAAATATTCTTAAAGAAAATACTAGGGGCTCTGCTGTCAAAAATTAAAAATAGAAAGAGATCTCAACACGGTTGGTCAAGACATATCATTAGATGTGCTAAATTCTGGTCCCAAAGTCTTAAAAAGTAACGTCTCCTGGATGTACTTTTCGTTATTTCCATATTCACCTCAATTTGGTAATTTAATATAACTTCACAAAGTTAATATCAGGAAACTCTACTTAAATTTACTATGATTTTACCCTCTATCCATATGTGCAGATCAGTTCCTTCCACCTCCTGAAGCTGTGACTTTATCTAAGCTGCCTCTATCACAGCATGCTGTGAACTCTTCAGGGCACAGACGTGGAAATATGTTGATTTGACTAGCTTATGTAAAGATTACTAATTGATGCTTCTGTTCTCTAAATCATGTTTTTCTCTTTGGTTGTATTTAAGAAACAGTCTCAGAATTCTCTGAGAGCTTACATTTTTCATGTCTCACCAACGCAAACTTTTCATGAACCCATCATTTCATAATTTCTGTGAAGTCAAAAATGATTTTTTGGGGGCTGGAGAGATGGCTTAGTGGTTAAGGCGCCTGCCTCCTAAGCCTAAGAACGCTGGTTCTAATCTCCAGCGGTTCCAATCTCCAGGTCCCACGTTTAGCCAGATGCAAAGTGACACAAGGGCGCAATGCCGCACTTGACCACAAGGGGGCGCACGCATCTGGATTTCGTTCGCAGCAGCTGAGAGGCTGCTGGCGCGCCCATCTCTATCTGTCTTCCTCTCCCTCTCTCTTGTCTCTCTCCAAAAAAAAATTGATTTTTCACAAGAGCTTAACATTAAATGTACTGTGAGTCTTCATGGCTCTGTGACCTTACCAGCTCAGAAACACAAAATAATATGTACATCTCTCTTCAGAAACCAATACAGTTTTTGTAAAGTACCTTCTTATTAATAAATATTTGGAAATATTCCATTTTGTGACTTCAAATGTTTCTATAAAAACAAGCAACTTTTGGGCTGAAGAGATGGCTTAGCAGTTAAGAGCTTGCCTGTGAAGCCTAAGGACTCTGGTTTGAAGCTCGATTCCCCAGTACCTACCTAAGCCAGAAGCAATAGGTGGTGCATGTATTTGGAGTTCATTTGCAGTGGCTGGAGGCCCTGATGTGCCCATTCTCTCTCTTTCTGTCTGTTCTCCCTCTCTGCCTCTTTCTCTCTCAGTCTGTCTATCACTCTCAATAAATAAATTAAAATAGGCAAAAATAAAAATAAAAAATAAGCAACTTTAATATTGTGTATCCCTGCTGATATTAAAAAAGAAGCTAATTAGGGTTTGCCGTATAAATTAGCATCAGAGCACCTACATCTCAAGGCCCCAGACTCAGTCTGCAGCACCAAAAAGGTACTTAATGAATCAGCAGTGGTAATTGCAAACACAGTACAAATTTCCTTTTGGAAGAATCATTGTTAAGGTTTCTAATATGTGATGTTTGTATAGAAATATATAAAAAAATTTAATGACATTCCAGCAAGAGTTAAGGCCCACTAACTGCTTCAACAAATAATTCAGATGTGTGACAACAAATATTTTCTGCCATTTTCTAGGTTGCCTTGTCATTCTGTTGTTTCCTTTATTGTTCAAAATCATTTTAGTTTGACGTACTCTCAAAGTCTATTTTTGTTTTTGTGGTCTGTGATTTTGGTGCCAAATTTAAGGAATAATTGCAAACCCCAATATCAAAAAGGTTTTTTTTAATTTTTAAAATTTTTTATTTATTTTTGGAGAGAGAGACAGAGAGGGAGAGGGAGGCAGATAGAGATGGGTGCGCCAGCAGCCTCTCAGCTGCCATGAACGAAATCCAGACACATGCACCCCCTTGTGGTCAAGTGCGGCATTGCACCCTTGCGTCACTTTGCATCTGGCTAAACGTGGGACCTGGAGATTGGAACCAGCATTCTTAGGCTTAGCAGGCAGGCGCCTTGGCCGCTAAGCCATCTCTCCAGCCCTATCAAAAAGGTTTTAAATGTTTACTTAGTGAGGTAACTGGGATTCAGAAAGACAAACACCTCATGTTCTCTCTCCTATTCAGATCCTAACTTTCAATTGTTACATTTGAATGTAAATTGAAGGAAAAGATAGCAGAGGCCTGGGAGCTAGAAAGGTTTAAAGGAACTAAAGGGAAGGGAGGGCTTAAAGGAAGGAGATGGCAGATATGTAATTAGAGGGGTCCTATAATGGGGGAAGAAATACTCAAGTGGGGCTAGGGAATGGAAATGTTAGAGAGGAAGGGATGGAGGGAGGCTTAACTGAAACTAAAAAATTATGGCATAAAAAGAAAGCCAAGCCAGGCGTGGTGGTGCACACCTTTATTTAATCCCAGCACTTGGGAGGCAGAGGTAGGAGGATCGCCGTGAGTTCGAGGTCACCCTGAGACTACAGAGTGAATTCCAGGTCAGCCTGGACCAGAGTGAAACCCTACCTCCCTACCTAGGAAAAACCAAAAAAAAAAAAAAAAAGAAAAGAAAAGAAAAGAAAAGAAAAGAAAAGAGAAGCCACAGGGAACCAACCCACTTCTTTTGTTAGCTAATGAAAGAGAAAGACAGCAGGAGATTTGGGGACAACTCCCTGTGGAGTTTGAATGTATGACCCCATGATTCAGATTCAATTTGCTGTTTAAGTCTCCACTGGTGGTGGCTGGTGAGCCTAACCCTAAGGCGTATGGAGAGCAGCTTGCTTGGGCTGTTTGTGTTTGCTGGCTACAGACGGATGCAAGTGATCCAGCTTCGATCACCATTAATGGTGTTTTGCCTCCAACCCGGGAGGCTGAAATAAACCCTTTCCTCCTTCCACAAGCTGCTTGGGGTTAGATTTTTGTCCCAGCAAGTTGGAAGGTAACTGCCACACTCCTGTGAAGGTACACAAGGCTGCTTGAGGCTTTTGCAGCCAGGATCTTCTCTGTCAATAAACAGCACTCTGATTCCCTAATTCTGGTCACCACGCTTTTGCCGTTTTAGAACTTCGCGAAGTAAAATTATGCAGCCTGTAATTTTTCACGTGCCTGGTTTCTGTCATTTCATGTTGTGCTTTTTGAGTTCAACTATGTTGTGGACATATGTGTGTGTGTGTGTGTGTGTGTGTGTGTATGGATGCAATTTAATATACACATCTGTGTGTATATAATACATTTATGACATAAGGCAATATAATATATGGAAAACATTGCTATAAACTCCTTAGTTGGACATGTGTTTTCATTTCTCTTTCTTTCTTTCTTTCTTTCTTTCTTTCTTTCTTTCTTTCTTTCTTTCTTTTTTTTGGGTTTTTCGAGGCAGGGTCTCACTCTGATCCAGGCTGACCTGGAATTCACTATGTAGTCTCAGGGTGGCCCAGGCTGACCTGGAATGCTGGGATTAAAGGCGTGTGCCACTACCCAGCGGAAAGTGTTTTTTTAGTTTTTCGAGGTCTCAGGGTGGCTGACCTGGAATTCACCATGAACCTCGGGCGATTCACCTACCTCTGCCTCCCGAGTGCTGGGATTAAAGGCATGCGCCACCACGCCCAGCTCTTGCTGATCCTGGTGACTACAGACTCATATCATCTGTTTGGAAAACTAGCGCTTTTAATTAGCCAGTGGGAAAAATAACCTAACACTCCACTTCGCACCAGAAATGTGAAACATCGCCTCATCTTACGCAAGGCACGTTTTCTGCCCTGGTAACACAATTGTCAGTGGAATGAGAATCGAGCAAAAGTTGTCCAAGGCTGCCATCTAGAGTCAATGTCTGAAATGACAGCCTGCCCCCAATATTGCAGCCAGTTTGGAGGACGGCAGAGGTGATTATGGGGGCCACGTTGAACTCTGGAGGACCTCACCAAGTTCTTCCTCTTCCTTTTATTCCCTGAGATGCTAAACAGGGTAGGTGTGAGGAAGGAGGCCTGGCGTGGAGTGGGGCATCCAACCAGAGCAGTGGGTGTCGCAGCCTATACATGGTGAACACTTGGGGTATGCCATGTCTGCTAGATGCCAGTATGGACGTGGAGTCGGCCTTCAGGGGTCCAGAACAAAGCCTTCAGGTCTCCTGTGGTGACAAGAGCCTGTACGTCTTGTCCCCTGTACCCCAAATTTAGGGCATTTGCATCTTAAGTACATAGCTTTCTCCAGAAGCATCTGTAGAGCTGCCTTCCCTGTCTCTAAGCTCCCCCTCCCCTTCCCAGTGCTCAGGACTCAGATGGGACTCGTCCCACCAGCACAGCCCAGACCGTGAAGCCAAGTCTTAGTCGCTCATTGCTATTCGCTAAATCCAATATGGTCTGTGTCTTCAGAGCTCTGCCGAGTCCTACAAGGCCTGGGGTGATTAAGAGGGCCTGTGGGAATCAGAGCCTCAGGAATACAAGCTACCCTCAGAGCCTCGCCTCTGATATGAAGTATATGTTGAACACCCCTCATTCAATCCCAAAATGCTAAGCTGTTCCTAGCATCTTGCTTTTTTTTTTTAAAAAAAATTATTTATTTGAGAGAGAGAGATACAGAAATAGGCAGGTAGAGAGAGAGAGAATAGGCACGCCAGGGCCTCCAACCACTGCAAACGAACTCCAGATGCATGTGCCCCCTTGTCCATCTGGCTTACATGGGTCCTGGAGAATCGAGCCTTGAACCGGGGCCCTTAGGCTTCACAGGCAAGCGCCTAATCGCTAAGCCATCTCTCCAGCCCCGCATCTTGCTTTTTGCTGCTGCTGGACACGATGTTCCAGGTCCCAGTGTCCTGACGGATGAATCTGTTTCCTGGAATGACACAGTGAACAGCTGCCTTTCTGTAAGCTCAGTCATCCATGATCAACATGATCATCCATGATAAACACACTGGACTTTCAAATAGACAGGGCGCTGGAGTTCAGGGCATTCAGCACTAGGAAATGGGTGATCCAGGAGACAGCCCTAGAACCTTCCACAAGAATCTGCCAACTCTTGACAATCAACTCAAGTCCTCATTCATTCACTCCATAGTAAAACCATGGAAAGACAGAATGCATTGGGCCTTCCCTGGTTTTTGAGGCTTTTTTTGCTTGTTCTGGAGTTCGTTTTTTCTTTTCTCTCTCTCTTTTCTTTTCTTTTAAAAAAAAAAAAACCATGGAAAGACAGAATGCATTGGGCCTTCTTTTCTTTTCTTTTTTCCTTTCTTTTCCTTTCTTTCCTTTCTTTCTTTCTTTCTTTCTTTCTTTCTTTCTTTCTTTCCTTTCTTTTTGAAAGAGACAGAGACAGAGAGAGGGAGACAGACAGAGATGGGCGTGCAGCAGTCAGTCAGCTGCTCAGCTGCTCCAGATGCATGCGCCCCCTTGTGGTCAAGTGCAGCATTGTGCCCTTGCGTCACTTTGCATCTGCATCTGGGACCTGGAGTTGGAACTGCTGGAGATTGGAACTGGCATTCTTAGGCTTAGCAGGCAGGTACTTTAACCCCTAAGCCATCACTCCAGCCCTCTTTGTTTTTGAGGAAGGGTCTCACAATAGTCCAGGCTGACCTAAGATCCACTATGTAGTCTCAGGGTGGCCTCGAACTCATAACGATCCTCCTACCTCTGCCTCCCAAGTGCTGGGTTTCAAGGTGCATGCCACCACACCTGGCCCCCTTTCCTGTTTGTTTGTTTGTTTGTTTGTATGTTTGTTTGTTTGTGGAGCCTGTGAAGATGGACAGCTCCGAGCATGTGACTTGACAATGCATCCCAAGAGCCTTTCCACCAACAACCACTAGAATTTTCACTGGAACATTAAGCAGGGACTGAGCTCACACAAGCTCTCATTTCTCCATATTTTAGCTATTAGGACTCCCCAGGGTCAGTGCTACATATTAATAAAAATACGTCCTGCTACATTGATAAGTCACCCTTCATGACTGCCTGTGGAAGATGTATGATGGTCTCCATATGCAGATACTTAGTCATCAGTCACATGACTCCATCCTGCAGATGCCTGGGGAAGCTGGGGCCAGCTGACATCTTTATGAGGACTATACAGTCTTCGTGTGTCATGCAACTAAAAATAACTACGTTGAAATGTTTCCGTAGGAGCACATTTTCTGCAGAGTGAAATAATGTCCATTAAATCTCTTTTGATTCTGTGTACTATGTCCCTTTCCCCTGAATGTTCCTTCTTGTTGTGGTTGACCAGAATGCTGGAATGGAGCCCTCCTGCTGGACTAAGGTGGCTAAATTTCTTTGCACTTTCTCCCCCAACAGATGAGTGAAGTTCATTTACATTATCCACCTAAGGATTCTAACACATCATCCTTGAATAAATTGCTTGGTTTTTCTAACCTGTTATCCAGTCTTACTTAGCCACGTGGAGCTCAACATCAACAAAAAAAAAAGACCTCGTTTCTAAGGGTGGGTGGTAGAGTGGGCAAGGGTTCTTTACATTGATCCCTGTGCCCACATCCTGTGTGGCTGTTGGCCCACCCCGTTAAGACACACAGAGCAGCCTTTTGAGGCAGTACTGGGTTTGGTTTTTTTTTTTGAGAGAGACAGAGAGAGAGGGAGAGGAAGACAGATAGAGATGGGTGCACCAGCAGTCTCTCAGGTGCTGTGAACGAAATCCAGATGTGTGCACCCCCTTGTGGTCAAGTGCGGCAATGTGCCCTTATGTCACTTTGCATCTGGCTAAACGTGGGACCTGGAGATTGGAACTGGGTTCTTAGGCTTAGCAGGCAGGTGCCTTAATCGCTAAGCCATCTCTCCACCCCCCCCTTTTTTTAGAGAGAGACACAGAGAGAGAGAGAGAGAGAGAAAGGGAGAGAGAGACAGATAAGAGATGGGCATGCCAGCAACCTCTCAGCTGCTGTGAACGAACTCCAGATGCGTGCGCCCCCTTGTGGTCAAGTGCGGCATTGCACCCTTGCGTCACTTTGCATCTGGCTAAACGTGGGACCTGGAGATTGGAACCGCTGGACATTGGAACCAGCGTCCTTGGGCTTAGGAGGCAGGCGCCTTAACTGCTAAGCCATCTCTCCAGGCCAGTACTGGGTTTTGCATAACTGTCGCCCAGCATGCAAGGTCCTGGGGCTCAAGGACTTCCACACTCTAGCTCAGCGAGCAGAATATGTGGCTTGTGACATATTTGCAATATTGATAGGAACTTTCATAGCATGCAGATGACATAGACTGAAAAGCCCAAATGTGTCATGTATTTAAACCACAGGATAGCCTCTGTACCTCCCCCTGTTGTAGACAGCCTCTAGAGTAGGGGAGAATTTCACGCCCCATATAATTGTATCAGCCGAGAGAACAGGAGACTTGGTGCCACCTGCATGGGAACCTCATAGCTGCTGCAGTGCTGTGGTGCTCGTGGGATGGCTAAACCAGCCAACATCTAGAAATTGACCAATTAACATCATCAGCACAATAAGAATACATGGTGTTTTTCTTTATTATTATCATTATTATTATTTTATTTATTTTTGGAGAGAGACACAGAGAGAGACAGACAGAGAGGGAGAGAAAGACAGATAGAGATGGGCGCGCCAGCAGTCTCTCAGCTGCTGTGAACGAAATCCAGACGCGTGCGCCCCCTTGTGGTCAAGTGCAGCATTGCGCCCTTGCGTCACTTTGCATCTGGCTAAACGTGGGACCTGGAGATTGGAACCGCTGGAGATTGGAACCAGCGTTCTTAGGCTTAGCAGGCAGACGCCTTAACCTCTAAGCCATCTCTCCAGCCCAGAATACATGGTGTTTTAAGACCAAGAATGTCTCCATGGTCTGGAGAGATAGCTTAGCAGTTAAGGCACTTGCCTGCAAAGCCTAAGGACCCAGGTTCCATTCCTCAGAACCCATATAAGCCCGATGCACAAAGTGATGCATGTATCTGGAGTTTGTTTGCAGTGGCTAGAGTCTCTGCAATATCCATTCTCTCTCCCTCTCTCTCATAAATAAATAAAACTAAACTATTTTAACAAAGAATGTCTCCAATCTGTCAGTATTCATCACTAGAGAAAGAAACAATTTACAAAAGAAGGAGGAGTTTGAGGCTACCCTGGCCTACAACGTGAGTTCTAGGTGACCCTGGGCTACAGTGAGACTTTTTCACAAAACAAGGACCCCTCTGGACAGGAGAGATTGGCTTAGCAGTTAAGGCACTTGCCTGCAAAGCCAAAGGATCCTGGTGTGATTCTCCAGGACCCACGTAAGCCAGATGCACAAGGGGTCACATGCCTCTGGAGTTTGTTTGCAGTGGCCAGAGGCCCTGGAGTGCCCATTCTCTCCTCGTTCTCTCTCAAACAAATAAAACGAATAAAATATATTTTTAAAAAAGAAAAAGAAAAACAAGAGCCCCCCTGAGTCAGTGGCTTGGTGACCATTGCATTGCACACTTTGGGAAGTCAGAAAATTGTCACAGAACTATACTCGGAAGTCCAGCCTGAAGAATATCTCTAGATAGGAAAAGAACTTTGAGTCAGAGCTACCCAGCATTCAGCAATGTGGAAATCTGTTCTTAACCAGTTTAAAGTGGAGTGCACAGACACAGGCCTTGGACCACTTACCTGGACCCCACAAAGGACCATCCAGTGGAATAACTGGCATCATGGATCTGATCTGTGAAGGGCAGCCCAGAGCTAGAACCAGCACCAGTGTCCAGAAGACAGCCCACATACAAATCTGCACCTTATTTCATTTTTATATGTCCAGTAGTTAATATCTAATGTCAATTTAGTAGACTAGCATTTTCCTGCTCTCTTCTCCTTCTCTCTCTCTGTCCTCCTCTTCCTCATGTCTTCCCTATTTCCATCTCTCCCTCTCTCTCTCTTTGACAAGTTTTCCCAAGGAACAGAACATGGCATGGAGTTGGGGTCTCCCTATGCTGGCCTCTTGAGGGAAGGGTATGTTTAAGTTGTTTCACTGCATTTCCTTATTTCTCTTTTTTTTTTATTTTTTATTTTTTTGGGTTTTGCAAGGTAGGGTCTCACTCTGGTCCAGACTGACCTGGAATTAACTCTGTAGTCTCAGGGTGGCCTCGAACTCTCGGCGATCCTCCTACCTCTGCCTCCCGAGTGCTGGGATTAAAGGCATGCGCCACCACGCCCGGCTTTCCTTATTTCTCTTTTTTGTACATGTGTATGTATGGTGTGAGTGCACATATGTATTCGTGTTCATTTGTGTAAGGATGCACTGGTGTGCACAGGTGCATGTGCATGTGTCTGCGTGTGCATATAGACGCCAGAAGCTGACATCAGGTATCTTCCTCTAACAACAGTAGTGTTGTTAATTTATTTATTTGTGTGAGAGAAAGAGTGTGTGAGTGCAGGAGTGTGCGTGTCACAAGGTGAGCACGGAGGTCAGAGGATAACTCTTGGGTCAGGCCTCGCCTGCCTCATCCAAGAAAGGGTTTCTCCGTCTGCTATTCTTCGCTGTACTCACTCTGAACTTCCAGGAAATACTCCCGTGTCTGCCTCCCATCTTGCTGACAGCATGCTGGAACTATAGAAACCCACAGACTCTGGCTTTTTTTTTTTTGGGGGTGACACAGAGAGAGAGAGTCAGAGGGAGAGGAAGACAGATAGAGATGGGCACGCCAGCAGCCGTGAACAAAATCCAGATGCATGCGCCCCCTTGTGGTCAAGTGCAGCATTGCAGCCTTGCATCACTTTGCATTTGGCTAAATGTGGGACCTGGAGATTGGAAACAGCGTTCTTAGGGTTAGGAGGCAGATGCCTTAACGCCTAAGCCATCTCTCCAGCCCTATTTTTTATTTTTTTTGGGGGGGGAGACAGATAGAGATGGGCGCACCAGCAGTCTCGGCTGCTGAGAATGAAATCCAGATGTGCACCCCCTTGTGGTCAAGTGCAGCATTGCACCCTTGCGTCACTTTGCATCTGGCTAAATGTGGGACCTGAATGGAACTGGGTTCTTAGGCTTAGCAGGCAGGTGCCTTAACCACTAAGCCATCTCTCCAGCCCCAGATGCTGGCTTTTTATGTACGATTTGAGATTGACTCATGCACTCTCTACCTTCACTGAGCCTTCTTTTCAGCACTGCACATTATGTTTTAAGCTGGGGTATTGCACTGCACCTGGAACTCACTGATTCTGTTTGAGTAGCCAGCCAGTGAGCACTGGGGATTCTCCTATGCCTACTTCCCCAGTGTGGGGATACTGCTTTGCAGTGTCGTGCCAAGCTTCACATACATGGGCTCTGGGGACCTGAACTCAGGTCCCTATGGTTTTACAGCAAGCACTTAACCGACTAAGCCATCATGAACCATAAAGGCAGCCTGATTCTTCCAAAAACTATTAATTCCACAGTGGCCTTAATGAGAGTGAATTAGATGAAATCGCAAGCAAACAATTAAAAAGAATGTCTAGTAAAATGTTTAACAAAATTCGCCGGCTGTGGTGGCGCATGCCTTTAATCCCAGCACTCGGGAGGCAGAGGTAGGAGGATCACCATGAATTCAAGGCCACCCTGAAACTACATAGTGAATTCCAGGTCAGCCTGAGCTAGAGTGAGACCCTTCCTCAAAAACCAAAAAAAAAAAAAAAAGTTTAACAAAAATTAATAAGAGTACAAACTCCTGAATGAATTTCAAGAGATCACAAGCAACTGAATGAAAATAAAGAAGTCAATGCAGGTTGTGAAAATGGAAAACAATAAAGAGACAGAAACATAAAAAAAAAAAAAGTCAAATTACAATCTTGTGAATGAAAAGCTCAAAAGTCAAAAAAATTTTTTTTTTTTTTTCGAGGTAGGGTCTCACTCTGGCCCAGGCTGACCTGGAATTCACTATGTAGCCTCAGGGTGGCCTTGAACTCACAGCAATCCTCCTACCTCTGCCTCCCAAGTGCTGGGATTAAAGGCGTGCGCTACCATGCCTGGCTAAAAGTCAAAAATTTTAAAACTCAGTGAAAATCCTCACCGTTGTAATTGATCAAGTGGAAGACAGACCAGTGTCAGGCCCTGAAGACAAGGTAGATAGATTAGAATGGTCACTGTCAAAGCTAACATAAGAAAGTATAAACAGCCGGGCGTGGTGGTGCACGCCTTTAATCCCAGCACTCGGGAGGCAGAGGTGGGAGGATCGCTGTGAGTTCGAGGTCACCCTGAGACTACAGAGTGAATTCCAGGTCAGCCTGGGCCAGAGTGAGACTCTACCTTGAAAAAAAAAAAAAAAAAAAAAAAAAGAAAAGAAAGTATGAACAGAAAGTAAAGATCTATAGACTACCCAAAGAGCAAATCTGGGCTGGAGAGATCACTCAGTGGTCTCTTGCAAAGCCTGCTTTGCTTGCAAAGCCTGACAATTGCTTGCAAAGCCTGACAGCCCAGGCTTGATTCCCAGGACCCACATAAACCTAGATGCACAAAGTGCTACGTGTGTCTGGAATTTGTTTGTAGTGGTGAAAGACCCTGGGCATTCTCTTTTCTCTCTCTCTCTCTTGTAAATAACAGATAAAACCTAAGAATCATGGGCTGGAGAGATGGCTTAGCGGTTAAGGCGCCTGCTTGCTAAGCCTAAGAACGCTGGTTCCAATCTTCAGGCCCCACGTTTAGCCAGATGCAAAGTGACACAAGGACGCAATGCCGCACTTGACCACAAGGGGGCGCATGCATCTGGATTTCGTTCACAGCAGCTGAGAGACTGCTGCCGCGCCCATCTCTATCTGTCTTCCTCTCCCTCTCTCTGTCTCTCTCTGTGTCTCTCTCCAAAAATAAAAAAAAAAAGAAAAAAAGAAAGATTAGAAACTTGATAACCTGCTACAATGCCTGCTTATTGATCTGCAGTTGCTATGATAAAAGGTTGCTAATACATATCTGTGTGGCATACATATGTATGTCAAAGTCCCTCAGGTAGAGTACATTATGTGGCAGTAGTTCAAGTATTTTACTGAGAAATCACTTGATATGAAAAAAAGAAATAGAACTTTCTCACTTCCCCTTGAAAATGCTGAAACAAGAGGAGTTCCTGATAACCTACATATCGGTTCTGAAATAGAGGTGAGCTTTATGTGCTCTTATACACAACGGACTTGTGGTCTTTCATTAAAGTCATCCACCTGGAAAACGAGAAACATGATTTAGGCTCTTCTCGAACCTGTTCTTATACCTGTTAACCTTTAGCTGGGGAAATTAAGAAACCATCAACATGACCTTGTCATACATCAAACCCTCCTTCAAATTTCAGAGCATAACCATCAACAAACAGGAATTCTTCTAGGAACAGAGGCAAATGCAATAGTGCCAGAGAGAGTAGGACAATATAAATACTGCACATTCTAGATAGTATGTGCCAGACACTGCTGTGTGCACTTTATATATGCTAAACCATCACCAAAATTCTTGCTCATGTATGTTGAAGTGTCTACTTAATTGTCAATATTGATAAATATATCAGAATTTTCTAGAAAAGTAGGCACCATGACACAACACAGGCTGTGACAGACAGCCTAAGCTCTTGGCTATGAGAAGTCCCGCAGACCTGGAGGGACAGACCTTATTAAGCCTCACTCGTTTTGATAACACAGGATCCTATTCAGAAAAAAGGAACTAATATTTAGTGGGTAGTGTTATAAGAACTGTAACCTCTGTCATTTAAAAAAATGCCTTTTGAATCCGGGCGTGATGGCGCACGCCTTTAATCCCAGCACTCGGGAGGCAGAGGTAGGAGGATCGCCAAGAGTTTGAGGCCACCCTGAGAACTACATAGTGAATTCTAGGTCAGCCTGAGCTACAGTGAGACCCTACTTCGAAAAACCAAAAAAAAAATAATAATAATAATAATAATAATAAATATAAAATAAATAAATTTAAAAATGCCTTTTCAAGGGGGGAGAGATGGATTAGCACTTAAGGCGCCTGCCTGTCAAGCCTAAGAATGCCGGTTCCAATCTCCAGGTCCCACGTTTAGCCAGACACAAAAAGTGACGCAAGGGCACAATTCTGCACATGTCCACAAGGGGGCGCACGCATCTGGAGTTCATTCACAGCAGCTGAGAGGCCACTGGTGCACCCATTCTCTCTCTGTCTCTCTCAAATTAAAAAAAAAAATGCCTTTTAAAAATTTCTCAGCATCTTGTTTCAACCATGGATGAGTGTGAGGTTGCTGCAATGGAATTAATTTCATGGTTGCTATCAAAATAGTAATGAGAAAATGAAGGGTATTTGGTTCAAAATGTTTGATCTGCAGTTTTGCCATGTGAATCACACCAGTTCTGATGGAGCAATTTGCCAACCATGAAACAAGAGAGGTGAACTGTAGCATCTTTTCAGGTTTTATAAGACCAAGCTCTCCACACTCTCTTAGAGGAAATAAAATATGTATCTGAAGATAGGTACTGTATGGCACAATGCAGGTCGGGCCCTAGCTAGACGGCATGCTAAAATAAACCAGGCCACACCCCTCAGGTTTTCTCACCAGGATGGAGGGTAGTCAATGACGGGTAAGACCTCATGAGATGGGGCAACCTAAGACAGGCACCGTGTATGTGATAATCCCTTGGGGGCTGGGGTCAACAATGGCTTGGCAAAGAACCATGCCTCCCAGGGTCGCCAATAATAAAAACAAAAAGGAGGATATGTATGGCACAATGCAGGCCGGGCCCTAGCCAGACTGCATGCCAGAAGAAACCAGGAAGTGGCTTCTGTGAACATGGCGTCCTGCACAGACATGGCGTGACAACAGCTACAGTCCCATGCTCGCAAGAAGCCTGCTGCAAGATGGGTCTGCCTGGATACAGGCTGTCATTGGTCACAGGAAGGGGACCACCCCATACAATGATTGGCCAGCCAAGCCCTTTAAACTCCCTACACTTCCTTGAATCAACGAGGTTGCAGCAGCTCGCCCTCTGCCTGCTTCCACCCAACTCCTGGAGTCTGTGTCGTGACTCCGCGCCTCTCACCACCTACTCGGCGGAGACCCTGCCATCCCTCCTGGGCTGGCCCTAGGAGGGACCTCAACAAGGTACCACATTTGTTCTTGGTTGACCAACTCTAATTCCTTGTATCTGGAAAATCAAAGTTTTAAACGAGCACCAAGTAATGAAAGGTGAGGATTACTCAGTAGGCAACCCCTTGCCCATCCTCTCAAACCAGGTCCTCCCTCATGCTTGCCTTGGCAGGACAACAGGAAGATGTGAGATGACTGTGTGGTAGTTTGAATGTAAAATGTCCCCTAAGGACTCATCTGCTTGAATCTTGACCTGCAGTTGGTGGTGCTGTCTGGGACATTTAGGGAGTCTTCAGGAGGGACTGTGTTGCTTGGGGGTGGTCCCTTGGGCACCTGCATCTCCGCTTGATGTGTTTGTTCTTTTCTACTGCCTCTCTGCTGATGGGAACATGTAACACCAGCTGTCTTCTCCTGCCGTGACTGACTTCTTGACACCGTGAGCTAAGATAAACCTTTCCTTCCTTCTGTAAGCTGCTTGCGGATGGGTATCTTGTCCAGCAACAAGGAAGTGGCCAATTCAGACTGGGAACAGTTCACCTCTGCTTCTGTTACATGGCTGGCAAATTGCTCCATCAGAACTGGTGTGATTCACATGGCCAAACTGCAGATCAAACACTGTGAACCAAATACACTTCATCTTCTCATTACTATTTTGATAGCAACCATGAAATTAATTCCATTGCAGCAACCTCACACTCATCCACGGTTGAAACACCTACGCAGTACAAGATGTTGAGAAATTTTTAAAAGGCATTGTTTTTAAATGATAGAGAAGAATAGAATATACTGCTTTCCAATTTTGAATTTAAATAGAGAAGATATAGTATGGTACGAAAATGGTAAAACCTGTAAGTCTTTTTTTCTAATTTTTTTTTTCAGGTAGGTCTCACTGTAGCCCAGGCTGACTTGGAACTTACTATGTATTCCCAGGTTGGCCTTGAACTTACTGATCCTCCTACCTCTGCCTCCCAAGTGCTAGGATTAAGGTGTGCACCACCACGCCCTGCTAATGTTATTTTTTAATAAAATTCTTCCTCCTGCATAGTAGGGAGTTCTTCTCTCAAGATATTTTATAATCTCTCCATCTCTGTCCTATGCTAATGGTCAGCAGTGGTGTCTGTAACACATCTGGCTCCTGAGCACATCTAGTTTGCGACCAACTCTTCTGGTCACATTCCTTTCAATGGCAATTATTTAATAAGAGAAAGTAAAGTTTTTCTTTTATTGAATCTCATCTATGGCCTAGAGAAGAAGTGAAATTAATACTACATTTTAAAAGGGAGGAAGTGAAGCTGAGTGAACAGTTCAGTGGATACCACTCAAGCTTGAGTACCTGAATTTGGTCCCCAGATCCCATGTCAACAGCCAAAAGCCATGTCAGCTTTCTATAACCCCAGAATTCTGACAGCAAGATGGAAGGCAAAGACAGGAGCATTTCTTGGAAGTTTAAGTGCAGCAGTTAACAATGACAGTGAGAAAGAGGGAGAGAGAGAGAAAATGAGAGGACAAGATAGAGAAAGATAAAGAGAGAGAAATCATGGCTCCAATGAGAGGAAAGGTGAGTTCGGGCACCCAAAAGTTGTTCCTTACTGCTCCGTGCTCACCATGCACACAAATGCCTAAACTCACATACCAGCACACACAAAACAGATTTAAAATAAAGGCAGAAGGGCTGGAGAGATGGTTTAGAGATTAAGGCTCCTGCCTCCTAAGCCTAAGAACACTGGTTCCAATCTCCAGGTCCCATGTTCAGCCAGATGCAAAGTGACACAAGGGCGCAATGCCGCACTTGACCACAAGGGGGCGCACGCGTCTGGATTTCATTCACAGCAGCTGAGAGACTGCTGGCATGCCCATCTCTATCTGTCTTCCTCTCCCTCTCTCCAAAAAATAAAAATGAAAATTTAAAGGCAGAAAACAGTATTTCCTCTTCTATTTCACTCATGCATTTTTTAAAGGCAAGCTTATACTGACTTCATAATGAGGAAACATATTTTGATGTGTTTTCAATCTACAACTTCTGCATATCTGTCACAATGAATCTTTGCTTCTTCATATTCAATTGACATATAAGAATTGTCATCTCTCTTCCCTGTGTTTAATTGAAAAACACTAGTAGTTTTTTTTTTTTTCATATGATCTAAGAGATGCATGAAAAATCTGGGGATAATTTTCTGGAGATTCATCAATCTCACATTTCACAATAAATTGCAGTCATTGAGATGTCATTCACGCTTTTATTTCTTTGGAATTGCACCTAATGGTTTCCCCTAACATGTCTTCTCGAGAGAACTCATCATGAGCTTCAGTTGCTGTAAGTGAAAACTTCTAGACCTTTTCTTCAGTCAGAAGATCTGAGGAAATCTTAACAAATATTCAGAATGTTGAATCTCTTTAGAATTGTCCACAACTCGGGAGAATTCATCCAACATGCAAGCAACCCTCTGTTTCCCTCTGGCCTTGAGCAGTACAAGGCCAAGTCTCTGGTCCTTTCTCTGATCTTATCCCTGGGAATGTGACACATTTTTCTGTATAAATGGAATAGAGGGCTGGAGAGATGGCTTAGCAGTTAAGGCCCCTGCCTGCTAAGCCTAAGAACACTGGTTCCAATCTCCAGCGGTTCCAATCTCCAGGTCCCACGTTTAGCCAGATGCAAAGTGACGCAAGGGCGCAATGCCGCACTTGACCACAAGGGGGCGCACGCATCTGGATTTCGTTCACAGCAGCTGAGAGACTGCTGGCACGCCCATCTCTATCTGTCTTCCTCTCCCTCTCTGTTTCTCTCTGTGTCTCTCTCCAAAAATAATAAATAAAATAATAAAAAAATTTTTTAATGGAATAGATTCTTCTTTTTGCAAAGCTAGGAGCTCTTGAACAATAGTATTTAAGGAAGCTGCTGTGGCCCAGGCTAGCCATAAACTCCTTGTAATCCTCCTGCGTCAGCCTTTTAAGTGATGGCAGGACAGGCATCAGCAAACATGCAGCTACAAAGAAGAAAGCTGTGTCATTTCACTATGTAACTTTTTGGATTGATTTTTGTGATTTTATTTTACTTATTTATTTATTTATTTATTTATTTACTTATATTTTTGGTTTTTCGAGGTAGGGTCTCACTCCAACCCGGGCTGACCTGGAACTCACTATGTAGTCTCAGGGTGGCCTGGAACTCATGGTGATCCTCCTACCTCTGCCTCCCAAGTGCTGGGATTAAAGGCATGTGCCCCCACGCCCTCTTGATTTTTGTAATTTTATTTTTTTTTAATTCTATTTTTTTGAGCAGGGGGATTTTGCATCGTGTTTATTTTTTTTAATTTTTTTTTTTTTTTTTTTTTTTTTATTTATTTGAGAGCAACAGACGAGAGAAAGAGGCAGACAGGTACTGAGAGAATGGGCACGCCAGGGTCTCCAGCCACTGCAAACAAACTCTAGATGCATGAGCCACCTTGTGCATCTGGCTTATGTGGGTCCTGGGAAATCAAGCCTCAAACCAGGGTCCTTAGGCTTCACAGGCAAGCGCTTAAGCACTAAGCCATCTTTCCAGGTCTGATTTTTGTAATTTTAGATGGAGTAAATCAGATACAAAATGGGTTCACATCTGATATAATTGATCTAAAATACCAGAGAGAAAATGATAGCTTAGAGCAGAGAAGCAGCTCCAAGGTCCATGTGAAATTCCAGACTTCGCTGCACTTGAAGGTTGAGACTGACCCAGCAATGAATGTCCATGGAACTTGCAGAACTTCCCGGTGAGCACACGATATCAGGGGTCATTGCGTCACGTCTACACCTTCTTTCCAAAGTATTTAAATCACCCAAGTGAGACCAAAAGGAATACGTAAGTGCTGTCTAAGTGTTGTCCATGAAGAAAAACTTCAAATGGAAAAAAAGAAAAACAGCCGGGTGTGGTGGCGCACGCCTTTAATCCCAGCACTTGGGAGGCAGAGGTAGGAGGATCCCCGAGAATTTGAGGCCACCCTGAGGCTACAGAGTGAATTCCAGGTCAGCCTGGACTAGAGTGAGACCCAACCTTGAAAAAAGAAAAGAAAAACTTCAAGCGCTCACACAGAAAAACAGAATTCAAGTAACTTATTTCTTGCCCTTTTTTTTTTTTTTTTTGATGCAAGGTCTCCCTCTAGCCCAGGTTGACCTGGGACTGTAGTTCCAGGTTATCCTTGAACTCACAGCAATCCTCCTACCTCTGCCTCCCAAGTGCTGGGATCAAAGGCGTGTGCCACCATGCCCAGCTTTAATTTATATTTCTTTATATCTATAACTTATATGCTATTACTAAGATTTTACTCCACGTTTAAATATAGGCATATAGAAAACTACATGGAGCCGGGTGTGGTGGCGCACGCCTTTAATCCCAGCACTCGGGAGGCAGAGGTAGGAGGATCGCCATGAGTTCAAGGCCACCCTGAGACTACAGAGTGAATTCCAGGTCAGCCTGGACCAGAGTGAGACCCTACCTCGAAAAACCAAAACAAAAGAAGAAAGAAAAAGGAAAGGAAAGGAAAGGAAAGGAAAGGAAAGGAAAGGAAAGGAAAGGAAAGGAAAGGAAAGGAAAGGAAAGGAAAGGAAGAAAGACAGGAAAAAGAGAGAGAGAAAAAGAGAGAGAGAGAGAGAGAGAGAGAGAAAACTACATGGGGGATGGGCAGATGGCTCATAAACTAAAGGAGTTTACTCTGTAAACCTGCCAATCAGAGTTCAATTCCCAGCTTGCAGGTAAAGCCAGACATAAAATGGTGCACGTGTCTGTAAGTGGAAGCAAAGGATGGACACTGAGGTTATCCTTACACACACACAACACACACACACACGCGCACTATATCTATCTATCTATCTATCTATCTATCTATCTATCTATCTATCTATCTATCTATCTATCTATCTGAAGCAATTACTATAAAGCAATGGGAGAAAGCCACAGGAAGGGAGACATGAACTGTACAGAAGCAAAGACTTACAGCGCTCACCTCTTTAACACGTCCTCTCAAATAAATGCTGGAGTTCTGATTCGTTGCTGGTAGGAATAGAAAATGACAAGAGTGCTTTGGAAGAGCTTGCACTGCTGTGACAAAATACGGACAACACCCACTTAAGAAGGAAACGTTTACTCTGGCTGACACTTTGAGGTTACAGTCCACCATGGAGACACATGCACAGAGGCAGGAGCGTGGCGGTCACACCCTCTCCCCAGTTAGGAAGGAGCCAGCTAGGAATACGCCTCACTTTCTCCTTTTCCTCCCAGACCCCCAGCCCGTGGAATGGCGCTAGCTACATTTAGGATACGTCTTCCCTCAGTTTTAACTTCATCTAGATAATTCCTCACAGGTCCGGAGATTCGTTTCCATGGTGATTCTACATCCTGTCTGCAGAGATTATTTGCTTTTCAATTAACAGAAAAAGACAAAGGTAGCCTACAACACAGAGATGGCACTTAGTCGCTATCTATCCAAGTGAATTCTGAACTTGCAGTCATGTGATATACAGACATTTACAGTAGCCTAATCATGATGCTAAAAGCTGCAAGCCATCAGTGGTTTCATTCAACTGAATAGAAACAAGAACAAGGCACCAACCTGCACACCAACAGGGACGCATGGTAAATGTATTTTGCTACGTGAAACAAGTTCACACTTAAAAGGAAACATACAACATTTAAAAAATTAAAACAGGGCTGGAGAGATGGCTTAGCGGTTAGGGCGCCTGCCTCCTAAGCCTAAGAACGCTGGTTCCAATCTCCAGCGGTTCCAATGTCCAGGTCCCACGTTTAGCCAGATGCAAAGTGACGCAAGGGTGCAATGCCGCACTTGACCACGAGGGGGCGCATGCGTCTGGAGTTTGTTCACAGCAGCTGAGAGACTGCTGGTGCGCCCATCTGTATCTGTCTCCCTCTCCCTCCCTCTCTGTCTCTCTGTCCAAAAATAAATAAAGTAAAAAAAAAAATTAGATTAAAAAAACTGTTTAAAAAAATTAAAATAAAATGACATGTACAATTCAAATGATTATCACAGCCTGGAAGTAGCATAATTACAGGTATGGAAAATAGCCTGGGGCTTGTCGGGGGTTCTTTGATAAAAGAAATCGGGAATCTGGAGAAAATGGCAGGTTTTGACGCTGAGAAAGGGAAAACACGAGTTGATCTTGTGACATCTTGGAGCGCAGGAAAATAAGGAGGTGCTCAAAAAACAAGGTGTTTCATGGGCTGGAGAGATGGCTTAGTGGTTAAACGCTTGCCTGTGAAGCCTAAGGATCTCAGTTCAAGGCTCGATTCTCCAGGACCCACATAAGCCAGATGCACAAGGGGGAGCATGCATCTGGAGTTTGTTTGCAGTGGCTGGAGGCCCTGGCGCTCCCATTCTCTCTCTCTCTCTCTCTCTCTCTCTCTCTCTCTCTCTCTCTCTCCCTGCCTATTTCTGTATCTCTCTCTCTCTCTCAAATAAATAAATAAAATAAAAAAAAAAAAAATCAAGGTGTTTCAGGAGTCAAACCATACCCAGAGATGCGCTTTCTCTAATCAAACCTTAACAAAGGCAAAATGAGAGATGATGTGTTCAAAATAGTTTGACATGAACCAGTTCCACAGAGATCTTTCTCCTGGGAAGCAAACCAAAAGATGTAACCCTTAATAAGGGGTGAGAGGAGAGGACTGCCCAGGCAGAAGGGCCTTACAGAGAGTGGAAAAAGCTTAGTGCTAAAACCATGAGCACTGGCTGGTAAATGCCAGTGTTACCTCACACAGTGAGCTAGTGGTCAGGGAGACCCATTTATTTATTTTTCAGATGGCATTCTTTAGAATAGAGTGCCAACCTGGTGGGCTGTGCAGCCAGGAGTGCCAGAGCTACCATACGCAAATGGGCTCCGAGTTCCAGGTGAACAGGTGAACGTCCTTCTGGAAACTGTGTTCTTTTTCAAGTCCACTATCCCACAGCTCAGACATAACACACACATGCGCGTGCTCAGCCACACCTGCAAAGTCAGTTTTATTCATTGATTATGCTTAATACATTTTATAAATAAAGTACCATGTTTTAATTTTTTTTGAGACACACACAGAGAGAGAGAGAGGGAGAGGGAGAGGGAGACAGATAGAGATGGGCGCGCCAGCAGCCTCTCAGCTGCTGTGAACCAAATCCAGATGCATGCACCCCCTTGTGGTCAAGTGCGGCATTGCACCCTTGCGTCACTGCATCTGGATAAACGTGGGACCTGGAGATTGGAACTGCTGGAGATTGGAACCAGCGTTCTTAGGCTTAGGAGGCAGGCGCTTTAACCCCTAAGCCATCCCTCCAGCCCTAGCCCCCAATTAACAGCAACTTTATTTCCCATAAAAGCTGACCCTCCGACAGGTCAGGGCCGCATAATGAGATCCTGAACTCTGGGGTGCAGACTTGGTGCACCAGCCTTTCTTCTTTTTCTTTCTTTTTTACCCAATAAAACTTTGCCTCACATTCCGTGAGTCAATGGTCTTACTTGTGTGACACCGGACCCCTAACAGCAGCAGCAGAACCTCTTGCCACTGCAATCAAACTCCAGATGCAGAGGCTACTTTGTGCATGTGGCTCTGTACGGGCACTGGGGAATCGAACCCAGGTTGTTAGGCTTTGCAGGTAAGCACCCTAACCACTGAGCCATCTCTCTCAGCCCCATGCTTTTTTTTTGGTTTTTCAAGGTAGGGTTTCACTCTAGTCCAGGCTGACCAGGGTGGCCTCAAACTCACGGCGATCCTCCTACCTCTGCCTCCCGAGTGCTGGGATTAAAGGCGTGCGCCACCACGCCGGGCTATGCTTTTTTATTTTCATAAATTTCAAGACAAAATTTCGCACCAGAAATTTGAAAGCTACAAGACTGCCAGTATTTACCGTAAGGATACAATGTGAGTGTAGTAGACCGCTTCAGCTTCAGGTTGCTGAGACGGACTTCCCAGTCAGGCACAGCTATGCAGGAAGGGCTCACTGAAGCTGACAGGTCCAGGGGAAGTTTTATAATGGCAGAAGAAGCTGGCCTGCTTTTACAGGACCAGACAGAGAGAGAGAGAGAGAGAGAGAGACCACAAGACAAACCCCTAAAGCTAGGACACAAAGAAGCACACTTCAGGAATTCCAGGCACTTTGCAGATCTTTAGATTGGAATTTCAAATTCAACACCACACCTTAGGCCTGGTCCTGAAGGTCCCCCAGTGCCTTCCTCCAGTCAGGGGGCTGGAAATCTAATCGGTTTTAATAAACTCCTGAATTTATCGGGGGACATTTATTCAAACAGTGAGCATTTAAGGTGAGGATATAATGTGATGGTGTCATAAAGTCACTCAAAGATGGGCCATGGAGGAACAGAAGTACGTCATGGAGAGAGAGAAAACAAGGTTGTAGCATTACTAAGATATACACATATTGGCATCTGTAAACTGAATGCAAATGGCTATAAGAACTGGGTTATTATGAGTAACTGGAGATCAGGGACTGTCGTGGAAGAGAAGGCAGGATGTTTTTAAGAGGTACAAGGTGGGCAGAAAGAACCTGAGGCATAGCTGCCCCGAGACAGACGCCCCAAGGACCTCACAGTGAACACCAATTACTCTACCGAGGAGGACCCTCAGGGAAATAAGAACTGGCGTAGGGACCGACTACAGCCTATGTTAAATATTAATTAATTAAATTTAAAAACACTTAAAAAAAAAAAAGATAGCTACCATCCACGCTAATATTGAGCAGTTTATGGTACTTGACATAAAACTTACATCTAGGTTGAAATTAATTTCATCTTCCTACTTACAAAAAAAAAACTAATAAAAATGTCAAAACAGCATTTCAAAATATACTTCTAGGGGCTGGAGAGATGACTTAGCGGTGAAGGCGTTTGCCTGCAAAGCCAAAGGATCCCGGTTCCACTCTCCAGGACCCATGTAAGCCAGATGCACAAGGAGGCACATGCATCTGGAATTTGTTTGCGGAGGCTAGAGGCCCTGGAGCACCCATTCTCTTGCTCTCTCTGCCTCTCTCTCAAATAAATAAATAAAATATATTTTAAAATATGTATCTAGGGCTGGAGAGATGGCTTAGTGGTTAAGGCGCCTGCCTCCTAAGCCTAAGAACCCGGTTCCAATCTCCAGGTCCCACGTTTAGCCAGATGCAAAGTGATGCAAGGGTGCAATGCTGTACTTGACCACAGGGGGCGCACACATCTGGATTTCGTTCACAGCAGCTGAGACACTGCTGGTGCGCCCATTCTCTGTCTGTCTCCTTCTCCCTCCCTCTCTGTCTGTCTCTCTCTGTGTCTCTCTCCAAAAATAAATTAAAAAAATAATTTAAAAATTAAAAAATAGATGTATCTATATACTTCTAATACTATTTTTAAAAACCCTTATTTTGTAAAAAGTAAAAGTAAACTATATCAGAAACAGCTATTTTTATAACAAGCCACTGGAAACTACGTAAGTGTGAACAAAGGCATTAGAGGTATGATTCAAAATGCATCAGTGTGAATATTATTTATGGGCACACTTTACAGTAAGTTACTTTTCACATGTTTTCCATCATGTGCAAAAGGCACAAGTGAGCTGCCGAGGGCTGCCTGCCGTCCTGGGGAGCCCACACAACAGGCCTGAGTGACAGCCACAAGCACCAGAAGAGATGGGTGGATATTCCCTGTGCTCTACGTGATCTGCTTCTCACCAACAAAATTTGCTCAGCTTCAGTAAAATTGTCTTTTAATTATATTTCAAGTCAGAAAGAAAAAAACCTTTCTTTTTAAAATTCCAGTCTTATGACCAAATGTCCTGAAGGTAACGTTTTTCTTCTTTTAAATTGGCCAGCGTTCTCATTGCTTCCAGTTTGTCAACTCCCGCCTCTCTGCTTATGATTTCCACAAGTGCACCACTTACATCCTTGGCCATATTCTTGGCATCTCTAGAAGGCAGAATGGAGAAAGTCTTTATGAAACTGGAATTGTTACCCAATCTTCCTTCACTCACACACCAAGCTCCTCTGGTTTTACCGTCTTCGTTCTCCCCTCACATCTCAAAACACCCGCCACAGGTCTCCCAGCCTCACTGACCCCACAGTGGCCAGTCCAGGAAGAGAGCAGACCACATGGCTGCATGTTCTGAGGGCAGCCTACAGCTTTACCATGACTGCTTCCCCTGACCCAGTCTCTACCCTCCTGCCGCACGGCACACAGCAAACTAGCACGTCCAGGCATCGGACTCACATTCCCAAGCCTTTACACACACTGACAGGCATCTTTACTGCGAACTACAGGGGTCCTCTCACAGATCTTAACTCTTAGCACTTAGGCACAAGAAGCGTGCCCGTGGCAGGGTACCTCTTCCTCTTGCGTCTTCCCACCATGTACGTCTGCCTGTCTGGGCAGGGAGCATTGCATTTTCTCAGTTATCCTATGTCTTCTAACATCTGAACTGTGCCAGAGCGGTTCTGAGCGGACACTGCACTGCAGGCCAGATGCAACCAGCTATAGGACAGGACTCTACAATGCCTGAACACTTCCTGTCCTGTCACAGTCTTTCATGAGAGATGTCCAAGCAGCTGTGTCACCTTTCGCATCGCACTCCCCAGCACGGATCCCTACGGCTCTGTCCTGAATCACCAGCCTTGCATGTGCCAAGCCTCCAGCCCCCTCTGTGTCTTCCTTCCACATGGCATCTCAGGCTCCTCTGCTCCAGCTAACACCTGTCTTGTTGTTCTGTCACTGACGGGTGCTACAGGGACTCCTGCTGAATCTTCATTTCTAACACTGTCATGAAAGAGTGCTCTCTATCCACTTCCAAGACGTACGTGAGAAATGAAGGAATCCTTCTGCATCTGCATTTTTTTTTTTGGAGGTAGGGTCTTGCTCTAGCTTAGGCTGACCTGGAATTCACTATGTAGTCTCGGGGTGGCCTTGAGCTCACAGCCATCCTCCTCCTCTGCTTCCTGAGTGCTGGGATTAAAGGAGTGCTCTACCACATGTGGCCTGTTGGTTAGATTTTTAGTGGGGATGCAGAAGATAAAATACTGGAAATGACTCAGAATGTGAAAAATAAAAAAAAATAAACAAAAAACTAATGAGCAGGGGCCGGAGAGATGGCTCAGTGGTTGGACCGATGGCTCAATGGTTACAAGCATTTGCTTGCAAAGCCTGATGGCTCTGGTTCAAGTCCCCAGTACCCACATGAAGCCAGATGTGCAAAGTGAAGCATACATTGGTGCACTCATTCTCTTGCTCCCTCTCTGTCTTCTTTCTCTCTGTGCTTGCAAATAAATAATAAAAATATAGATTTAAAAAAACCAACTTAACAAATAAGAAGAATAGCCTAAATGAAAACGAAAGTATTTTAGAATAAAAGAAAGCTTCCTACTTCAAAAGTTCCCTCTACTTAGACAGTGTTGGGTTCTATAAACAAAAGCAGGGAAGGTTTTAAAATTTTTATTTTCCACAAGGCATGTGAGTTCTTGACAGACCCCGCCACAGAAAGCAGTATAGCTTGGTAACACCGAAGGAAGAATGACTCCTGTCTCATGCCACCCTGAAAATCACAAATTCTACTTTGAAACAAAAAGACCCCAAGGGGGTGTACATTCCCAAAGTCAAACCTACTTCTCCATTCACTGCTTTCATGGTACAAATCAAATTATTCTACACAAAAAGTCAATCCAAGACCTCAAGTTAAGTGACAAGTCTCAACATGAATTTCTCAAACATGCAGGGCTCAACCTTCACCACTGCTCTCAACCATGACAACTTGCCTACTAAACATATGTTAAGATCATCTGGATCTTGTGTCTCTACACACGCATGCCTGTGTGTACAGCCAGCATCTTATCTCCATCACTCTACACACGCATGCCTGTGTGTACAGCCAGCATCTTATCTCCATCACTCTCTACACACGCATGCCTGTGTGTACAGCCAGCATCTTATCTCCATCACTCTACACACGCATGCCTGTGTGTACAGCCAGCATCTTATCTCCATCACTCTCTACACACGCATGCCTGTGTGTACAGCCAGCCTCTCATCACTCTACACACGCAACAGCCAAACTTATCTCCATCAAAAAACGACCTGTGTGTACAGCCAGCATCTTATCTCCATCATTCTTATCCCTGTGTGTACAGCCAGCATGTTATCTCCATCACTCTCAGACAGCCAGCATGTTATCTCCATCATTCTTCACACACGCATGCCTGTGTGTACCCAGCATCTTATCTCCATCATTCTCTACACACGCCTGCCTGTGTGTACAGCCAGCATCTTATCTCCATCACTCTCTCTACACATGCATGCCTGTACAAATCTTATCTCCATCACTCTCTACACGCATGCCTGTGTGTACAGCCAGCATCTTATCTCCATCACTCTCTACACACGCATGCCTGTGTGTACAGCCAGCATCTTATCTCCATCACTCTCTACACACGCATGCCTGTGTGTACAGCCAGCATCTTATCTCCATCACTCTACACACGCATGCCTGTGTGTACAGCCAATCTTATCTCCATCACTCTCAAACATGCCTGTGTGTACAGCCAGCATCTTATCTCCATCACTTCACCACATGCCTGTGTGTACAGCCAGCATCTTATCTCCATCACTCTACACAACATGCCTGTGTGTACAGCCAGCATCTTATCTCCATCAACATGCCTGTGTGTACAGCCAGCATCTTATCTCCATCACTCTCTGTGTGTACAGCCAGCATCTTATCTCCATCACTCTCTACACACGCATGCCTGTGTGTACAGCCAGCATCTTATCTCCATCACTCTACACACGCATGCCTGTGTGTACAGCCAGCATCTTATCTCCATCACTCTACACACGCCAGCCATCTTATCTCCATCACTCTACACACACGCATGCCTGTGTGTACAGCCAGCATCTTATCTCCATCACTCTACTACACGCATGCCTGTGTGTACAGCCATCTTATCTCATCATCTATCACTGTATCTCTCACACAAGCATGCCTGTGTGTACAGCCAGCATCTTATCTCCATCACTCTACACACGCATGCCTGTGTGTACAGCCAGCATCTTATCATCATCACTCTACACACGCATGCCTGTGTGTACAGCCAGCATCTTATCTCCATCACTCTACACACGCATGCCTGTGTGTACAGCCAGCATCTTATCTCCATCACTCTCTACACACGCATGCCTGTGTGTACAGCCAGCATCTTATCTCCATCACTCTCTACATGCATGCCTGTGTACAGCCAGCATCTTATCTTATCTCCATCACAGCCAGCATCTTATCTCCATCACTCTCTACACACGCATGCCTGTGTGTACAGCCAGCATCTTATCTCCATCACTCTATACATGCATGCGTGTGTGTACAGGCCAGCATCTTATCTCCATCACTCTCTACACACGCATGCCTGTGTGTACAGCCAGCATCTTATCTCATCCCTACACCTGCCTGTGTGTACAGCCAGCCTTATCTCCATCACTTACACACGCATGCCTGTGTGTACAGCCAGCATTTATCCCATCACTCTGCCTGTGTGTATGCCTGTGTGTACAGCCAGCATCTTATCTCCATCACCTCACACACGCATGCCTGTGTGTACAGCCAGCATCTTATCTCCATCATCACTCTACACACATGCCTTGTGTACAGCCAGCATCCTCTCCATCACTCTGTGTGTACAGCAGGAGCCTCCTGGCAGCCTGCATCTTATCTCCATCACTCTGGCATGCCTGTGTGTACAGCCAGCATCTTATCTCCATCACTCTACATGTGTGTACAGCCAGCATCTTATCTCCATCACTGTGGACCCAGCATCTTATCTCCATCCTCTCTACACACGCATGCCTGTGTGTACAGCCAGCATCTTATCTCCATCACTCTCTAGGAGCCACATCTTATCTCCATCACTGAGTCAAGACATCTTATTGTCATCCCTGCCTCTTGGCCCCTTGTTTTGTACATTTCCCTATGCACGCAGTCACTTACCCACACACATAGACATAGCCGTTCTCCTGCAGGAGGATCCTGGCTACCTGCTGGCTGTGAAGTTGGAGGCTGTCCTGCACATACTTCGCTGGGACCTTCTCCTCCCTCGAGGGGGCGTCTCTTGAGAAGGAGACCTTTAGGTGAGTCAAGACCCCGTGCTCGAGGAAGCGCCTGAGCTCTTCTCTGCAATGTAACACACGGTCACTGGAATGAGCTGGGTTAAGGGCGTAAAGCTCTGGGCATCAGAAGTGCACGCACCGGATGAACGCTACCAAGGAGCTGCACAGTACCTGAATAAGTAATCCCTGTGCTGATGTCTGCAGCCATAGAACAACCACATTGCTCCAAAATGCCCATGAGGGTGCTGTTCCTGGAGCTTCTCTCTAAGACAGAAAGGAAACAGATGTCTGAGGTGAAGAATACATGAAAAAGCCGGGCGTGGTGGCGCACGCCTTTAATCCCAGCACTCGGGAGGCAGAGGTAGGAGGATCACCGTGAGTTCCAGGGCAGCCTGAGACTACAGAGTGAATTCCAGGTCAGCCTGGGCTAGTGAGAACCAAAAAAAAAAAAAAAAAAGGAAAAAGAATCCATGAAAAGATCTATCAGGAAACATCACCAACAAGGTCAGCAAAGTCTCTGCAATTAGAAAGTAAAATGCTCTCCCACAGCTCATGTGTGTAGACGCTTGCTTCCCAGCTAGCTGTGCCACCAGGAAAGGCTGCAGACCTGCTGGAGGAAGGAGGGCACTGGGGGCAGGCCGTAGGGTTTCGTAACCCCCCCCCCATCCACACACCTGCTTGCTCTCTGCTTCCTGACTCTGGGGAGATGGGACCAGCTCTGACCCTGCTCCAGCCTGCCATGCCGCCCCTGGTACAATGGACCCCAAAAGTTTGAGATAAACCCTGAAACTTTCTGTACAACTGGATCTTTCTTACTACCAGTTTTATCCAGCTAAGGAAGAGAAGGAACCACTGTACTTTGTTACAGCACACAGCCCGGCCTGGAGCCCACCCCAAGTACACATGCAATAAATCACAGTGAAGATGAAAAAGCCAAGTGAAAGGCTCACGGGCCAGAGCAAAGAGGAGACTCTGCATAAAGTGCGATTTCTGAAGCACTCAGCCTCTTCCTTGCCATGCTGAGAAGTTACTGAAGAATCCCGTATTTGATAATAACTTTCTTTTTTTTGGTTTTTCAGGTAAGGTCTCACTCTAGCCCAGGCTGACCTGGAATTCACTACATATTCTCAGGGTGGCTTCTCCTACCTCTGCCTCCCAAGTGCTGGGATTAAAGGCGTGCGCCACCACGCCCGGCTTGATAGTAAGTTTTTTTTTTTTCACGGTAGGTCTTGCTCTACCCCAAGCTGACCTATAATTCAATCTGTAGTCTGAAGCAGGCTTCAAACTCATGGCAATCCTCCTACCTCAGACTCCAACAAGGGATTAAGGACATGCAACAGCGCGCCTCACTGACAATAACTTTTAAGATAAAAATGTCATAACCAATATCCAATTATTCTAAAAACCACTGCGAGCACAGGCTAGTTTAGTTCTGCTTTGGGTAACATGAGGCTAACCTCCCAACCAGAACCTGCAGAAGCAAACACACACCTGTGCTGGAGAAAGCCAATGAAGGGAGCTATGCCGGTTCCTGGACCCACCATTATGATGGGGGCTGAGGGATCATCTGGTAAGTGGAAGGCATTTGTCGCCCGAGGACTGATGGATATCTGGAAGATGAGACAGCTCTGGTGAGTTTAAAAGAAAATCTAGGCAAGTGGGTAAGAACATATAGCCAGAATCTTTGCGGAGGGAACTGTGAAGTATAAACTGCCCCCAGAAGAACACCAAATTAACAGCATCTTATTTCCTGAAGCCATGCGCATATCTGCCGTAGTACAGAGAAATGTTTCATTCATAAGCATTTTCTTTGCTGCCCATTTCAAAGAATTGTTTTTGAATGCTGCCATGCTCCTAGCTGAGCACTGAAGAGATAACAAATTGTTTTCTTGGGTCCATGAGCAAGGGCTGCTTTCTAGTAGGCAATGACTCACATGTATTAAAGAGATGGGGCCAAGAAAAAGGACAGACATAAGTCTTCATGTCTGTACCTGAGAGGCCGATGAAGACTACCGGGGACTCAAAGTTTTCAAATGAAAATAAAGCAATCTAAAATGGAGACTAAGAGGCTAGCCAGGTGTACTGGCTCATGCTTATAATCCCAACACTTGGAAGGATGAAGCAGGACGGTTGCTATGAGTTCAAGGCCAGTGCCAGGCCAGGCAAGGTCAGTACAAACACCTTGTCTCAAAATGAAAAAATAAGCCGGGCGTGGTGGCGCATGCCTTTAATCCCAGCACTCGGGAGGCAGAGGTAGGAGGATCACCAGAGTTCAAGGCCACCCTGAGACTACATAGTGAATTCCAGGTCAGCCTGAGCCAGAGTGAGACCCACCTCAAAAAACCAAAAAAAAAAAAAAAAAAAGAAAGAAAGAAAGAAAAAGAAAAAACAAGCCGGGCGCGGTGGCGCACGCTTTTAATCCCAACACTTGGGAGGCAGAGGTAGGAGGATCGCTGAGAGTTCGAGGCCACCCTGAGCTACAGAGTGAATTCCAGGTCAGCCTGGAACAGAGTGAGACCCTACCTAAAAAAAAATAAATTAAAAAAAGCTGGGTGTGGTGGTGCACACCTTTAATCCCAGCACTCGGGAGGCAGAGGTAGGAGGCTCGTCGAGAGTTCGAGGCCACCCTGAGACTACATAGTTAATTCCAGGTCAGCCTGAGCCAGAGTGAGACCCTACCTTGAAAAACCAAAAAAAAAAAAAAAAAAAAAAAAAAAAAAAATAAAAAGATACACACACACACACACACACTATTCCAAAACTTCTTAGGCCAGAGCTACTTGGCTACCCAAGTGTGGTCTTTCTTGGCACACGTGAAGAGAACAAGTGAAAAGCCCTTTGGACATCCTGGGAGCAGAACTGAGAGCAGGTCAGTCACTCTGCTAGCAGGGGTCCCAGGTGCCTTACTGCACCAGCCTGACTGTTCTCTTTCCTCACTGGAGGCTGGGGGTGGGCTGTGACTCTGTTCCACAATCTCCTTTATGTGGGACCCAGAAGCAAGGGTGGACACTGAACTAAGGAAGCCAAAATCCCACACTGATCTACTACCTTAGGCGCTGGCGCTCCTCCTCTGCCTGCAGGTGACGATGCTTGCGCGTGTGGCCGAAGAAACGATGCGGCCAGTGAGGCCAGCCAGCCTGTGCACACGCCTTTCCGTGAGACCCCTGCGGAGTCAGACGCAAACTCCACAATGTTAAAAACAAAATGAAGCTTGTCTGGATGAAGCAAACTTGAGCTGCAAAGACACGTGAGCGAGTTCTGAATCATACAGCTGAACTACAATGAACACGCTAAACAAATCCTTTCTCACTGCACCGGAGGAATGGCTCCTCCTGAAAGACAGGAGAGATCTTACTTAACCCACTGCCTCCCTCCAGTGAGGTCCTCCAGGGCAGCTTCTTTGCTCACCCTCAGTTAACAGGTAAGATTTATATAAAAACTAAGATGTGGGCTGGAGAGGTGGCTTAGCGGTTAAGGCGCCTGCCTGCTAAGCCTAAGAACGCTGGTTCCAATCTCCAGCGGTTCCAATCTCCAGGTCCCACGTTTAGCCAGATGCAAAGTGACGCAAGGGCGCAATGCCGCACTTGACCACAAGGGGGCGCACGCGTCTGGATTTCGTTCACAGCAGCTGAGACACTGCTGGTGCACCCATCTCTATCTGTCTCCCTCTCCCTCTCTGTCTGTCTCTCTCTGTGTCTCTCCAAAAATAAATAATAAAATAATAACTAAGATGCCTTACAGGTCTTCCCACAAAAGATTCGAGCACTCAATATTTAGAAAGATCTTTCACAATATGAATGAAGAGGAACATCTTAATAAATGCCCCAGGTAAGATTTTAGAGCAAAGAAAACTGAAAATTCACAAGAATCTTCAAAAGAGAGACACTTGCACAGAATCCCCCTTCTTGTCCTGTTGTGAGCTCACTTCCGGAAGTGTGCCTTCTGCACTGTCACTGTGGAAGCAGAGGAGCCCCAGGGAGGCTGACAGAGGCTGGCAGCCCAAGGCAGGACACTTGCTGCAGGTGGCACAGCTGACCTTCTCTTCCTCGCTCACCCTCCCAGGCTATCTAGGGAGGCCTACTGTCTCAAGGAGGACAGCACTAGAGTGCAGAGCCACTCAAGATCTAGCTGTGGATCCTGGTGGACAGCAGGCCTCTGGTTCTCCACACTTCCCATGCGGAGGATGCTACGTAAGTTTCCCCTGATGAATCGGGTCATGAAGGCTTTGGAGATTGGACTTTCACAAGATTTGGGGAAAGAGATGCAATGCATTAACAAATATTATTACCTTGCACATGAATATGGTCTGGGCTGGAGTTTAGGAAGATGTTCTAAAGCATAAAAACAAGCAATTATTAATCAGTCTTACTAAAAGCTCATATTTGATTCCTATTTTCTTACTAATTTCTCTCTCCAATTCCTAAAATTGAAACCCAGATGAGCACTGATTTAACTATACACCAGTATTTCTACCCACATGCTGCTCTCATAAATAAAGCCGCTAACAACAGGGTCCATGAACGTGCTTTGCAGTCAAGGAACCTCCAGGCTTCCGTGCACGTGCCCAGTTTTCTAGAGAAGCATACCAGAGCCTTCAAATTTGAAATAAAGCCATAATCTCAAAAATAAAAAGACCACTGTTTTTAAAATAACTAAAAATGCACAGGGGCATAAACACTTTTTCTTGTATTTATATAATTAATAAAATATCATGTAGACTAGGCTTCTATTACTCAGTACCAGGTAAAGCCAGCTGCACAAAATGGTGCATGCATTTGAGGTTTGTTTGCAGTTGCTAGAGGCCCTCAGGTGCCCATACTTTTTCTCTGTGCGTCTCCCTCTGTGCTTCCAAATAAATAAATAAAATATTAAAAATAAAAAAAAAATGGGGCTGGAGAGATGGCACCTGCCTCCTAAGCCTAAGAACGCTGGTTCCAATCTCCAGCAGTTCCAATCTCCAGGTCCCACGTTTAGCCAGATGCAAAGTGACGCAAGGGCGCAATGCCACACTTGACCACGAGGGGGGCGCACGCGTCTGGATTTCGTTCGCAGCGGCTGACAGGCTGCTGGGGCACCCATCTCTATCTGTCTCCCTCTCCCTCTCCCTCTCTCTCTCTCCCCCAAAAAATAAATAAATAAAACAAGCATGGGTCTGGGGAGACGGCTCAGTCTGTGAAGTCCTTTTCACATAAACACGAGGACTTGGAGTTTATCCTTACACCTCGCATTTAAAAGAGAAGAAGAAAAAGAAAAAAGCTAGGCATGCTGGTGTGGCTGTCACCCCAGCACTGAGGAAGTGGGGGTAAGTGGATCCCTGGGGCTCACTGGCCAGTCAATAATTCTTCCTTAGAGACCCTGTCCTGACAGAAAGAAAGGGTAGATGCCATCTGAGGCACAGCGCCAGAGGTGGTCCTCCGACTCTACATGTGCACACACACACACAGAAAAATTGTGTGAATGGTAACAGCACAGTGCTAGGCTTTTGTTGTGTCATGTTTTTCTGAGGCAGGGTCCAGGCTGGCTTGAAACTCACTCTATAGCCCAGGCTGGCCTCAAGTTCATGATGATGCCCCGACATAAGCCTTCCAAGTGCTGGGGTGAAAGGTGTGTGTCACACAGCCAGCTTCATGGGACACTTTTAAAACCATAAAACTTTAAAGTACTTCTTCTGAAATACATTAGTGTTAATAAATGCAGGAAAAAAAGCTTTTGCCCAGGGTTTATACTACACTTTAGACATTTTAATGTCTCTCTTTTTAAAAAAAATTTATTTGCAGGCTGGAGAAATGGCTTAGCGGTTAAGGCGTTTGCCTGTGAAGCCAAAGGATCCCGGTTCGATTCTCCAGGACCCACATAAGCCAGATGCACAAGCAAGGGGGCACATGCATCTGGAGTTTGTTTGCAGTGGCTGGAGGCCCTGGCGTGCCCATTCTTTCTCTGTCTGCCTCTCTTCTATCTCTCCTTCTCTGCTTGCAAATAAATAAATGAATAATTTAAAAAAAAAAGAATTAAAAAAATTTATTTTCAAGCAGAGAGAGAAGAGAGGCAGACAGAGAGCAAATGGGCACGCCAGGGCCTCTAGCCACTGCAAACGAACTCCAGATGCATGCGCCCCCTTGTGCATCTGGCTTACGTGGGTCCTGGAGAATCGAACCGGGATCCTTTGGCTTCACAGGCAAAATGTCTTAACCACTAAGCCATCTCTCCAGCCCAAGACATTTTAATGTCTTAAGGAAATTGGAAGTGTTGTAGGTTCTGATCCTTTAGTCATTTTTATCATGTGAACAACTGGCAAATTTCTAAATTCTTAAGGAAGTAACAGGAAACATATAACACCCCTGAGCCCCCAACCCCAAAAGCACTTAGATGTACTGCAGAATGTTACAAGATGGCCGGGGGCTCCCCAACCAGTACTTTCTTTTTTTTTTTTTTTTTGGTATTTCAAGGTAGGGTCTCACTCTGATCCAGGCTGACCTGGAATTAACTCTGTAGTCTCAGGGTGGCCTCGAACTCTCAGCGATCCTCCTACCTCTGCCTCCCGAGCGCTGGGATTAAAGGCGTGTGCCACCACACCTGGCTCCCCAACCAGTACTTTCGTCACACACTGGCCTCACCGGGCACTGGAGTACTACCACTGTCCATGGCAACAGACCCATGAGGAAACCGAGACGCTTGAAAGCAGGACAGCTCAAGGATCACTCACCAATGACCACTCACTTAGACGTGTCCCCACTACATCTGCCCTGCGACACACACGAGCAGCCAGCTCCTTTCACTAACAGTAGCTGTGACGGGGCGTACGCACCCAGCAGGAGCCCAAGTGGTGGCTGGCACGACGGGAAAGCCAGGAGGAGGTCCAGGAGGCAGGCACTGGTGTCCCGGATGAAGCGGTTGTAGTCGGCCACCCCCTGTTTACTGCACAGCTCCTGCAACCTCCGCTTTTCAGCAGCGTTGCTGGTGCACTCCACGAGGGCTCGCAAGAACGCCTGAGAGCAGGAAGTGAAAGGTGGTTGGGGTACAGTTCACTGGTGCAACACTCGCCTAGGACACAGGGGACCTCTAGTAACTCAGGAGGTCGGGGATGGGAGGAGAAAGCCCTGGGTGCTCAGCATCTGCTCAACATCAGACGGGATGAGCGACAGGAGCAGCTGGAGCGCACACGCACTCACCTGCTGCACTGTGCCTCATAAAAGTTCACGTCTAGGGAAACGTGACTGAGAGAAAGATCGAGTCATAACTATCTCAATCTAAGACAAGACCTTCGCTGTAAACACAACCCGACAGCATTTGCCTATGACCACTATAAGCGTAACACATACACTGGGAACGAATTCTAAACGCCTGCTCTCAATACCCTATTTCTTAAGCTTCTCCTAGATGGAGCTAAGGACGTTGTAAGACTTTCCCACAAGAGAAGACACCAACCTTTTTAGGACTTGCTCGTAGTTCGAGACACCAGGTCAGAAGAAAGTGGAGGGAGCACTTCTTGGGAACATGCTGGGGCAACGTGGCTCCTTTTCCGGTAAAGCGAGAAAGAAGCGCACAACCCAGAAAAGAGCGAATAAAACAAACATACGCTGCGCACGTGTTCAGCATTCCACAAAACACAACTGGTGATGCCTTTAATCCCAGCACTTGGGAGGCAGAGGTAGGAGGATCGCTGTGAGTTCAAGGCCACCCTGAGACTACATAGTGAATTCCAGGTCAGCCTGGGCCAGAGTGAGACCCTATCTCGAAAAAACAAAAAAAAAAAAAAAAAAAAAAAAAAAAAAAAAAAAAAAAAAAAGACTAAAGTACTTTTTGTGACCATATTTAATGAGACAAATTTCCCCAAAACAAAGATACCAGGAAATGCTACTTTACAAAACCGAAAGAATTATAAATTCACAATGTAGCAAATAAAAAAAAATGGAAAATTATCTAAAATTAAAGAACAAAAAAAGACAATCTTCCATTGAAATGAAAAAGAATTGGCTTGGAGGGACACACACCTTTAATCCCAGCACTTGGGAGGCTGAGTTTTGTAAAAGGTCTGCTGTGAGTTCAAGGCCACCCTGGAGCTACAGAATGAGTTCCAGGGCTAGAATGAGACCCTGCCTCAAAAAAGAAAAAGAGGGCTGGCTGGAGAGATGGCTTAGCAGTTAAGGCACTTGCCTGCAAAGCCAAAGGACCCATGTTCAGTGCTCCAGGACCCACGTAAGCCAGATGCACAAGAGGATGCACACATCTAGAGTTCCTGTGCAGCAGCTGAAGACCCTGGTGCACCCATTCTCTCTCTTAAATAACTAACTAAATAAATGAAAAGAAAAAAATTAAAATAATTTCACAACTTTAGGAATGAACTCATTCAAAATTATAGGAAGATACTATTATATTTTAAAAAATAAATTATAGAAAAATATTTTTACATAATAAAAGATAAACACTATGAGAAATAAACGAATAGGAATTTTCTCAGAAAATTCGATGCCCCGCTTCTCAAATACAAGCTACATTCCCTTTTCAGGACCTCAACTGTCCAAAATATATATCTAAGATCCACCACTATAGCACGTGGTGATTCCAGAACGTCCACAAACTGTATCACCAGCGTGCTGTAGGTGGGGGTGGCTGTGTGTGCATGCGTATATGTGCACATGGCCGAGTCCCAGCACTGTGCAGACACACACAGATGCAGGCGCCCCACATGTCAGCCCTCAGCCCCGGTAAGGAGGGAGCAGGGTGCCCCACCCTCTGGCTGCACCTTTCTTCTTTGTGTCTGCTTTGACTGTCAGGAGGACGTGGTGTTCTCGCTGATCAGCCAGGCTCAGTCTGTGAAGCAGCGTGTCCACCTCAGCATCACTGTTCGGACAGATCACGTTAAAGGCATCTCCAGGCTGATAGGAAATCTCGGTTTTCTAGAGGACCAACACGCAAACAAAAACTGTGGGTGAGCTACAGAGTTGAAATTGTATGGTAACCAAATAGTTTTCATTATCTGACCATCTTAGCACAGGAACTGAGAAGGAAAAGAATTCTCACTAAAAAGCTGACACTAATAAGCCCTATAAATCGTTACTCTGCAAAGATGTTCAGAAGTAATCACTGTCTGCTTTCTATGAGTGTGTAGCACAGCAGTCAGACCGTCCTCACTTCACACAGAGCAGGGCACTTTAATACCCAATGACAACTCCTCTTAGGAAGCAGACACGTGCACATACGTCATGACCAGGAAAAGCCCATCTGTACCTTCCTCACTTCATACAGAGCAGGCCACTTTAATACCCAATGACAACTCCTCTTAGGAAGCAGACACGTGCACATACATCATGACCAGGAAAAGCCCATCTGTACCTTCCTCACTTCACACAGAGCAGGACACTTTAATAACCAATGACAACTCCTCTTAGGAAGCAGACACGTGCACATACATCATGACCAGGAAAAGCCCATCTGTACCTTCCTCACTTCACACAGAGCAGGGCACTTTAATAACCAATGACAACTCCTCTTAGGAAGCAGACACGTGCACATCTGTACCTTCCTCACTTCACACAGAGCAGGGCACTTTAATAACATGACCAGGAAAAGCCCATCTGTACCTTCCTCACTTCACACAGAGCAGGACACTTTAATAACCAATGACAACTCCTCTTAGGAAGCAGACACGTGCACATACATACATCATGACCAGGAAAAGCCCATCTGTACCTTCCTCACTTCACACAGAGCAGGGCACTTTAATAACCAATGACAACTCCTCTTAGGAAGCAGACACGCAGACACGTGCACATACATCATGACCAGGAAAAGCCCATCTGTACCTTCCTCACTTCACACAGAGCAGGGCACTTTAATAACCAATGACAACTCCTCTTAGGAAGCAGACACGTGCACATACATCATGACCAGGAAAAGCCCATCTGTACCTTCCTCACTTCACACAGAGCAGGGCACTTTAATAACCAATGACAACTCCTCTTAGGAAGCAGACACGTGCACATACATCATGACCAGGAAAAGCCCATCTGTACCTTCCTCTCACTTCATACAGAGCAGGGCACTTTAATAACCAATGACAACTCCTCTTAGGAAGCAGGCACGTGCACATACGTCATGACCAGGAAAGCATCTGTACCTTCCTCAGACCAGGCAGGGCACTTTAATAACCAATGACAACTCCTCTTAGGAAGCAGACACGTGCACATACATCATGACCAGGAAAAGCCCATCTGTACCTTCCTCACTTCATACAGAGCAGGGCACTTTAATAACCAATGACAACTCCTCTTAGGAAGCAGACACGTGCACATACATCATGACCAGGAAAAGCCCATCTGTACCTTCCTCACTTCATACAGAGCAGGGCACTTTAATAACCAATGACAACTCCTCTTAGGAAGCAGACACGTGCACATACATCATGACCAGGAAAAGCCCATCTGTACCTTCCTCACTTCATACAGAGCAGGGCACTTTAATAACCAATGACAACTCCTCTTAGGAAGCAGACACGTGCACATACATCATGACCAGGAAAAGCCCATCTGTACCTTCCTCACTTCATACAGAGCAGGGCACTTTAATAACCAATGACAACTCCTCTTAGGAAGCAGACACGTGCACATACATCATGACCAGGAAAAGCCCATCTGTACCTTCCTCACTTCACACAGAGCAGGGCACTTTAATAACCAATGACAACTCCTCTTAGGAAGCAGACACGTGCACATACATCATGACCAGGAAAAGCCCATCTGTACCTTCCTCACTTCATACAGAGCAGGGCACTTTAATAACCAATGACAACTCCTCTTAGGAAGCAGACACGTGCACATACATCATGACCAGGAAAAGCCCATCTGTACCTTCCTCACTTCACACAGAGCAGGACACTTTAATACAACAATGACAACTCCTCTGGAAAAGCACACACTCACTCTCATGACCAGGAAAGACAGCCCCATCCCATCTGTACCTTCCTCACTTCACACAGAGCAGGACACTTTAATAACCAATGACAACTCCTCTTAGGAAGCAGACACGTGCACATACATCATGACCAGGAAAAGCCCATCTGTACCTTCCTCACTTCACACAGAGCAGGACACTTTAATAACCAATGACAACTCCTCTTAGGAAGCAGACACGTGCACATACATCATGACCAGGAAAAGCCCATCTGTACCTTCCTCACTTCACACAGAGCAGGACACTTTAATAACCAATGACAACTCCTCTTAGGAAGCAGACACGTGCACATACATCATGACCAGGAAAAGCCCATCTGTACCTTCCTCACTTCATACAGAGCAGGACACTTTAATAACCAATGACAACTCCTCTTAGGAAGCAGACACGTGCACATACATCATGACCAGGAAAAGCCCATCTGTACCTTCCTCACTTCACACAGAGCAGGGCACTTTAATAACCAATGACAACTCCTCTTAGGAAGCAGACACGTGCACATACATCATGACCAGGAAAAGCCCATCTGTACCTTCCTCACTTCATACAGAGCAGGGCACTTTAATAACCAATGACAACTCCTCTTAGGAAGCAGACACGTGCACATACATCATGACCAGGAAAAGCCCATCTGTACCTTCCTCACTTCATACAGAGCAGGGCACTTTAATAACCAATGACAACTCCTCTTAGGAAGCAGACACGTGCACATACATCATGACCAGGAAAAGCCCATCTGTACCTTCCTCACTTCACACAGAGCAGGGCACTTTAATAACCAATGACAACTCCTCTTAGGAAGCAGACACGTGCACATACATCATGACCAGGAAAAGCCCATCTGTACCTTCCTCACTTCACACAGAGCAGGGCACTTTAATAACCAATGACAACTCCTCTTAGGAAGCAGACACGTGCACATACATCATGACCAGGAAAAGCCCATCTGTACCTTCCTCACTTCATACAGAGCAGGGCACTTTAATAACCAATGACAACTCCTCTTAGGAAGCAGACACGTGCACATACATCATGACCAGGAAAAGCCCATCTGTACCTTCCTCACTTCACACAGAGCAGGGCACTTTAATAACCAATGACAACTCCTCTTAGGAAGCAGACACGTGCACATACATCATGACCAGGAAAAGCCCATCTGTACCTTCCTCACTTCATACAGAGCAGGGCACTTTAATAACCAATGACAACTCCTCTTAGGAAGCAGACACGTGCACATACATCATGACCAGGAAAAGCCCATCTGTACCTTCCTCACTTCACACAGAGCAGGGCACTTTAATAACCAATGACAACTCCTCTTAGGAAGCAGACAACTCCTCTTAGGAAGCAGACACGTGCACATACATCATGACCAGGAAAAGCCCATCTGTACCTTCCTCACTTCATACAGAGCAGGGCACTTTAATAACCAATGACAACTCCTCTTAGGAAGCAGACACGTGCACATACATCATGACCAGGAAAAGCCCATCTGTACCTTCCTCACTTCACACAGAGCAGGGCACTTTAATAACCAATGACAACTCCTCTTAGGAAGCAGACACGTGCACATACATCATGACCAGGAAAAGCCCATCTGTACCTTCCTCACTTCATACAGAGCAGGGCACTTTAATAACCAATGACAACTCCTCTTAGGAAGCAGACACGTGCACATACATCATGACCAGGAAAAGCCCATCTGTACCTTCCTCACTTCACACAGAGCAGGGCACTTTAATAACCAATGACAACTCCTCTTAGGAAGCAGAGCAGGCACGTGCACATACATCATGACCAGGAAAAAGCCCATCTGTACCTTCCTCACTTCATACAGAGCAGGGCACTTTAATAACCAATGACAACTCCTCTTAGGAAGCAGACACGTGCACATACATCATGACCAGGAAAAGCCCATCTGTACCTTCCTCACTTCATACAGAGCAGGGCACTTTAATAACCAATGACAACTCCTCTTAGGAAGCAGACACGTGCACATACATCATGACCAGGAAAAGCCCATCTGTACCTTCCTCACTTCATACAGAGCAGGGCACTTTAATAACCAATGACAACTCCTCTTAGGAAGCAGACACGTGCACATACATCATGACCAGGAAAAGCCCATCTGTACCTTCCTCACTTCACACAGAGCAGGACACTTTAATAACCAATGACAACTCCTCTTAGGAAGCAGACACGTGCACATACATCATGACCAGGAAAAGCCCATCTGTACCTTCCTCACTTCACACAGAGCAGGACACTTTAATAACCAATGACAACTCCACTTAGGAAGCAGGAAAAGCACGTGCACATACATCATGACCAGGAAAAAGCCCATCTGTACCTTCCTCACTTCATTCAGAGCAGGACACTTTAATAACCAATGACAACTCCTCTTAGGAAGCAGACACGTGCACATACATCATGACCAGGAAAAGCCCATCTGTACCTTCCTCACTTCATACAGAGCAGGACACTTTAATAACCAATGACAACTCCTCTTAGGAAGCAGACACGTGCACATACATCATGACCAGGAAAAGCCCATCTGTACCTTCCTCACTTCATACAGAGCAGGGCACTTTAATAACCAATGACAACTCCTCTTAGGAAGCAGACACGTGCACATACATCATGACCAGGAAAAGCCCATCTGTACCTTCCTCACTTCATACAGAGCAGGGCACTTTAATAACCAATGACAACTCCTCTTAGGAAGCAGACACGTGCACATACATCATGACCAGGAAAAGCCCATCTGTACCTTCCTCACTTCATACAGAGCAGGGCACTTTAATAACCAATGACAACTCCTCTTAGGAAGCAGACACGTGCACATACATCATGACCAGGAAAAGCCCATCTGTACCTTCCTCACTTCACACAGAGCAGGGCACTTTAATAACCAATGACAACTCCTCTTAGGAAGCAGACACGTGCACATACATCATGACCAGGAAAAGCCCATCTGTACCTTCCTCACTTCACACAGAGCAGGGCACTTTAATAACCAATGACAACTCCTCTTAGGAAAAGCAGACACGTGCACATACTCATGACCAGGAAAAGCCCATCTGTACCTTCCTCACTTCATACAGAGCAGGGCACTTTAATAACCAATGACAACTCCTCTTAGGAAGCAGACACGTGCACATACATCATGACCAGGAAAAGCCCATCTGTACCTTCCTCACTTCATACAGAGCAGGGCACTTTAATAACCAATGACAACTCCTCTTAGGAAGCAGACACGTGCACATACATCATGACCAGGAAAAGCCCATCTGTACCTTCCTCACTTCATACAGAGCAGGGCACTTTAATAACCAATGACAACTCCTCTTAGGAAGCAGACACGTGCACATACATCATGACCAGGAAAAGCCCATCTGTACCTTCCTCACTTCATACAGAGCAGGGCACTTTAATAACCAATGACAACTCCTCTTAGGAAGCAGACACGTGCACATACATCATGACCAGGAAAAGCCCATCTGTACCTTCCTTTCATACAGAGCACCTTCCACAGAGCAGGGCACTCAACTCCTCTTAGGAAGCAGACAGAGCACATACATCATGACCAGGAAAAGCCCATCTGTTTCCTCACTTCATACAGAGCAGGGCACTTTAATAACCAATGACAACTCCTCTTAGGAAGCAGACACGTGCACATACATCATGACCAGGAAAAGCCCATCTGTACCTTCCTCACTTCATACAGAGCAGGGCACTTTAATAACCAATGACAACTCCTCTTAGGAAGCAGACACGTGCACATACATCATGACCAGGAAAAGCCCATCTGTACCTTCCTCACTTCATACAGAGCAGGGCACTTTAATAACCAATGACAACTCCTCTTAGGAAGCAGGCACACGTGCACATACATCATGACCAGGAAAAGCCCATCTGTACCTTCCTCACTTCATACAGAGCAGGGCACTTTAATAACCAATGACAACTCCTCTTAGGAAAAGCCCATCTCATGACCAGGAAAAGCCCATCTGTACCTTCCTCACTTCATACAGAGCAGGGCACTTTAATAACCAATGACAACTCCTCTTAGGAAGCAGACACGTGCACATACGTCATGACCAGGAAAAGCCCATCTGTACCTTCCTCACTTCATACAGAGCAGGGCACTTTAATAACCAATGACAACTCCTCTTAGGAAGCAGAACATACATCATGACCAGGAAAAGCCCATCTGTACCTTCCTCACTTCACACAGAGCAGGACACTTTAATAACCAATGACAACTCCTCTTAGGAAGCAGACACGTGCACATACGTCATGACCAGGAAAAGCCCATCTGTACCTTCCTCACTTCATACAGAGCAGGGCACTTTAATAACCAATGACAACTCCTCTTAGGAAGCAGACACGTGCACATACATCATGACCAGGAAAAGCCCATCTGTACCTTCCTCACTTCATACAGAGCAGGGCACTTTAATAACCAATGACAACTCCTCTTAGGAAGCAGACACGTGCACATACATCATGACCAGGAAAAGCCCATCTGTACCTTCCTCACTTCATACAGAGCAGGACACTTTAATAACCAATGACAACTCCTCTTAGGAAGCAGACACGTGCACATACATCATGACCAGGAAAAGCCCATCTGTACCTTCCTCACTTCACACAGAGCAGGGCACTTTAATAACCAATGACAACTCCTCTTAGGAAGCAGACACGTGCACATACATCATGACCAGGAAAAGCCCATCTGTACCTTCCTCACTTCATACAGAGCAGGGCACTTTAATAACCAATGACAACTCCTCTTAGGAAGCAGACACGTGCACATACATCATGACCAGGAAAAGCCCATCTGTACCTTCCTCACTTCATACAGAGCAGGGCACTTTAATAACCAATGACAACTCCTCTTAGGAAGCAGACACGTGCACATACATCATGACCAGGAAAAGCCCATCTGTACCTTCCTCACTTCATACAGAGCAGGGCACTTTAATAACCAATGACAACTCCTCTTAGGAAGCAGACACGTGCACATACATCATGACCAGGAAAAGCCCATCTGTACCTTCCTCACTTCATACAGAGCAGGGCACTTTAATAACCAATGACAACTCCTCTTAGGAAGCAGACACGTGCACATACATCATGACCAGGAAAAGCCCATCTGTACCTTCCTCACTTCATACAGAGAGCAGGACACTTTAATAACCAATGACAACTCCTCTTAGGAAGCAGGCACGTGCACATACATCATGACCAGGAAAAGCCCATCTGTACCTTCCTCACACATACAGAGCAGGACACTTCAACTCCAGAGCAGGACACTTTAATAACCAATGACAACTCCTCTTAGGAAGCAGACACGTGCACATACATCATGACCAGGAAAAGCCCATCTGTACCTTCCTCACTTCATACAGAGCAGGGCACTTTAATAACCAATGACAACTCCTCTTAGGAAGCAGACACGTGCACATACGTCATGACCAGGAAAAGCCCATCTGTACCTTCCTCACTTCATACAGAGCAGGACACTTTAATAACCAATGACAACTCCTCTTAGGAAGCAGACACGTGCACATACATCATGACCAGGAAAAGCCCATCTGTACCTTCCTCACTTCATACAGAGCAGGGCACTTTAATAACCAATGACAACTCCTCTTAGGAAGCAGACACGTGCACATACATCATGACCAGGAAAAGCCCATCTGTACCTTCCTCACTTCATACAGAGCAGGGCACTTTAATAACCAATGACAACTCCTCTTAGGAAGCAGACACGTGCACATACATCATGACCAGGAAAAGCCCATCTGTACCTTCCTCACTTCATACAGAGCAGACTTTAATAACCAATGACAACTCCTCTTAGGAAGCAACCAATGACATACATCATGACCAGGAAAAGCCCATCTGTACCTTCCTCACTTCAGGAGCAGGGCACTTTAATAACCAATGACAACTCCTCTTAGGAAGCAGACACGTGCACATACATCATGACCAGGAAAAGCCCATCTGTACCTTCCTCACTTCATACAGAGCAGGGCACTTTAATAACCAATGACAACTCCTCTTAGGAAGCAGACACGTGCACATACATCATGACCAGGAAAAGCCCATCTGTACCTTCCTCACTTCAATAAGAGCAGGGCACTTTAATAACCAATGACAACTCCTCTTAGGAAGCAGACACGTGCACATACATCATGACCAGGAAAAGCCCATCTGTACCTTCCTCACTTCATACAGAGCAGGGCACTTTAATAACCAATGACAACTCCTCTTAGGAAGCAGACACGTGCACATACATCATGACCAGGAAAAGCCCATCTGTACCTTCCTCACTTCATACAGAGCAGGGCACTTTAATAACCAATGACAACTCCTCTTAGGAAGCAGACACGTGCACATACATCATGACCAGGAAAAGCCCATCTGTACCTTCCTCACTTCATACAGAGCAGGGCACTTTAATAACCAATGACAACTCCTCTTAGGAAGCAGACACGTGCACATACATCATGACCAGGAAAAGCCCATCTGTACCTTCCTCACTTCATACAGAGCAGGGCACTTTAATAACCAATGACAACTCCTCTTAGGAAGCAGACACGTGCACATACATCATGACCAGGAAAAGCCCATCTGTACCTTCCTCACTTCACAGAGCAGGGCACAGGAAGCAGCAGGGCACTTTAATAGACCAATGACAACAACTCCTCTTAGGAAGCAGACACGTGCACATACATCATGACCAGGAAAAGCCCATCTGTACCTTCCTCACTTCATACAGAGCAGGGCACTTTAATAACCAATGACAACTCCTCTTAGGAAGCAGACACGTGCACATACATCATGACCAGGAAAAGCCCATCTGTACCTTCCTCACTTCACACAGAGCAGGACACTTTAATAACCAATGACAACTCCTCTTAGGAAGCAGACACGTGCACATACATCATGACCAGGAAAAGCCCATCTGTACCTTCCTCACTTCACACAGAGCAGGGCACTTTAATAACCAATGACAACTCCTCTTAGGAAGCAGACACGTGCACATACATCATGACCAGGAAAAGCCCATCTGTACCTTCCTCACTTCATACAGAGCAGGGCACTTTAATAACCAATGACAACTCCTCTTAGGAAGCAGACACGTGCACATACATCATGACCAGGAAAAGCCCATCTGTACCTTCCTCACTTCACACAGAGCAGGGCACTTTAATAACCAATGACAACTCCTCTTAGGGAAGACAGACACGTGCACATACATCATGACCAGGAAAAGCCCATCTGTACCTTCCTCACTTCACACAGAGCAGGGCACTTTAATAACCAATGACAACTCCTCTTAGGAAGCAGACACGTGCACATACATCATGACCAGGAAAAGCCCATCTGTACCTTCCTCACTTCACACAGAGCAGGGCACTTTAATAACCAATGACAACTCCTCTTAGGAAGCAGACACGTGCACATACATCATGACCAGGAAAAGCCCATCTGTACCTTCCTCACTTCACACAGAGCAGGGCACTTTAATAACCAATGACAACTCCTCTTAGGAAGCAGACACGTGCACATACGTCATGACCAGGAAAAGCCCATCTGTACCTTCCTCACTTCATACAGAGCAGGGCACTTTAATAACCAATGACAACTCCTCTTAGGAAGCAGACACGTGCACATACATCATGACCAGGAAAAGCCCATCTGTACCTTCCTCACTTCACACAGAGCAGGACACTTTAATAACCAATGACAACTCCTCTTAGGAAGCAGACACGTGCACATACATCATGACCAGGAAAAGCCCATCTGTACCTTCCTCACTTCACACAGAGCAGGACACTTTAATAACCAATGACAACTCCTCTTAGGAAGCAGACACGTGCACATACATCATGACCAGGAAAAGCCCATCTGTACCTTCCTCACTTCACACAGAGCAGGGCACTTTAATAACCAATGACAACTCCTCTTAGGAAGCAGACACGTGCACATCCTCTTAGGAAGCAACATACATCATGACCAGGAAAAGCCCATCTGTACCTTCCTCACTTCACACAGAGCAGGGCACTTTAATAACCAATGACAACTCCTCTTAGGAAGCAGACACGTGCACATACGTCATGACCAGGAAAAGCCCATCTGTACCTTCCTCACTTCATACAGAGCAGGGCACTTTAATAACCAATGACAACTCCTCTTAGGAAGCAGACACGTGCACATACATCATGACCAGGAAAAGCCCATCTGTACCTTCCTCACTTCACACAGAGCAGGGCACTTTAATAACCAATGACAACTCCTCTTAGGAAGCAGACACGTGCACATACGTCATGACCAGGAAAAGCCCATCTGTACCTTCCTCACTTCATACAGAGCAGGGCACTTTAATAACCAATGACAACTCCTCTTAGGAAGCAGGCACGTGCACATACATCATGACCAGGAAAAGCCCATCTGTACCTTCCTCACTTCACACAGAGCAGGGCACTTTAATAACCAATGACAACTCCTCTTAGGAAGCAGACACGTGCACATACGTCATGACCAGGAAAAGCCCATCTGTACCTTCCTCACTTCATACAGAGCAGGGCACTTTAATAACCAATGACAACTCCTCTTAGGAAGCAGGCACGTGCACATACATCATGACCAGGAAAAGCCCATCTGTACCTTCTCACTTCACACAGAGCAGGGCACTTTAATAACCAATGACAACTCCTCTTAGGAAGACAGACACTTAGCAGACCAGGAAAAGCCCATCTGTACCTTCCTCACTTCATACAGAGCAGGACACTTTAATAACCAATGACAACTCCTCTTAGGAAGCAGACACGTGCACATACATCATGACCAGGAAAAGCCCATCTGTACCTTCCTCACTTCATACAGAGCAGGGCACTTTAATAACCAATGACAACTCCTCTTAGGAAGCAGACACGTGCACATACGTCATGACCAGGAAAAGCCCATCTGTACCTTCCTCACTTCATACAGAGCAGGGCACTTTAATAACCAATGACAGCTCCTCTTAGGAAGCAGACACGTGCACATACATCATGACCAGGAAAAGCCCATCTGTACCTTCCTCACTTCATACAGAGCAGGGCACTTTAATAACCAATGAAAAACTCCTCTTACGAGGCAGGCACGTGCACATACGTCATGACCAGGAAAAGCCCATCTGTACCTTCCTCACTTCACACAGAGCAGGGCACTTTAATAACCAATGAAAAACTCCTCTTAGGAAGCAGACACGTGCACACACATCATGACCAGGAAAAGACCAATGTACCTTCCTCACTTCACACAGAGCAGGACACTTTAATAACCAATGACAACTCCTCTTAGGAAGCAGACACGTGCACATATATCATGACCAGGAAAAGCCCATCTGCATGGATTTTTTCTTGCTTTCTCCCTTCCTTTGGGGAAGGGTTGGGGCAGGAAAGGATGAAATGCAAGCACAGCAGACTGGATTTGGCCAAAGCCAACCATTAAATCTTTTTTTTTACAATTTACTTTTCTGGTGTTTTATTTATTTTTTGAGAAAGAGAGAAGGGGGGCAGATAGAATGGGCACAACAGGGCCTCCAGCATGGAAACAAACTCCATACACATGTGCTCCCATGTGCATCTCGTTCATGTGGGTCCTGGGAATTCAAAGCAGGGTTCTTAGGATTCACAGGCAAATTGTCTTAACCGTTAAGACATCTCTCCAGGCCCTATGACTTCTTTCCTTACAAAAGAGTGTGACATCAGAGGGCTGGAGAGATGGCTTAGCGGTTAAGGCGCCTGCCTGCTAAGCCTAAGAACCCGGTTCCAATCTCCAGCGGTTCCAATCTCCAGATCCCACGTTTAGCCAGATGCAAAGTGACGCAAGGGCGCAATGCCGCACTTGACCACAAGGGGGCACATGTGTCTGGAGTTCGTTCACAGCAGCTGAGAGACTGCTGCCGCGCCCATTCTCTATCTGTCTTCCTCTCCCTCTCTCTCTGTTTCTCTCTGTGTCTCTCTCCAAAAAAAGTGTGTGACATCAGAATAAAGCGAGCACAAAGAACAAGATGGAATGTCAGCATTCGAAAGGAATGGGATGCTTCTCAAGGGCACAGGAACAAAACCACACAGTTGATGCCTGTCATTTCTCCCATTAGGAAACTCAATTCAATCTACCCAGAAAAGGAAGTGCTCGCATTTTTCTGAAAGCACTCAACTTCACGGGACCTTCAAAATAAAAGGCTACGTGACAAGAGGCTCTCGAAACTGACATTCTAGGGTCTCAATCACTTTCTGACAGCGAGGCCCGTAGATCGCTTCAGGCAGGCAGGTGCAGAGGCCCTCGGGGATGGCACACACATGACTGTGCACAACCCTCCAAACCATAAGCAAACGTTCTATTATCATATTTCTGGGGAGCAATCCCATCAGCTTTTCCAGGTTGTCCAAGCGGGCTGGACCACCGTGCTGAGAAGTTAACCCTTACCTGTCTAGTTTGAACTTTATTTCTACCTAGCTGGCTGAGCTTAGTCCAACAGCTCCTTTCCCAGGCCTCTTCTAGGTAAAAATGTGTTTCGACTCCGTCTGTTCGTGGACTAATGAGTAAGGTAAGACTCACTCCTGTATGCTGAGTCACCTCCAGTCTCTCTCATCTTACCTCTTCCCTGAAGGGGAAAGAAAAGAGGTGTGAGGTGATGAGCAAGAACGACTGACCAAGACTAAGATGGCCAGCTGCCCTGCCAGAACCCTCTCTCCTTCCGAGGGCTTGTGAGCAAGCGCCCAGGGCTCTGGACCCACTGAACTCGAACCGCCGTGTGGAGAACAAGCTCTGACTTACTGAGATGTCCAGCTCCAGCAGCAGAGTGGTCTTTACGGCCTCATCCGAAGTAAGTTGAACAGCTCTGGAAATGGGGACTTGAAAAACTGGACCCACTGAAGAAGCCTCGAAGGCATGGCTTTCCTCCTTGAAGAACAAAGCAGGTAAGAAACAGAGAAATGCAATTTTCAATTACACCTTTAGAACTACACAATTCAGAACAGCTCCTGGCTACTTAGCATTCACTTCAAAGGCAAAGGGCAGGGCTGGAGAGATGGCTTAGGGGTTAAGGCGCCTGCCTCCTAAGCTTAAGAACGCTGGTTCCAATCTCCAGCGGTTCCAATCTCCAGGTCCCACGTTTAGCCAGATGCAAAGTGACGCAAGGGCGCAATGCCACACTTGACCACAAGGGGGGCGCATGTGTATGGAGTTCGTTCGCAGCAGCTGAGAGGCTGCTGGCGCACCCATCTCTGTCTTTCTCTGTCTCTCTCTCGAAAAAAATAATAAAAAAAATTTTTTTAAGGTAAAGGGCACAGACAGATCTTACTTCTGAGACAGCAGCTTGTGCGTCTGTGGGCCTCCATGTCTAGCAGATGTTGACGCTCGAGAGAGGATGGAAAATAGCAACGCCAACAGTCTCCATAAGACCTATATCAGTCCTCCTAGCAGCTAAAGGAGGCAACACACGTACACAACGTTTAGGGGGGAGATTCTAAAGACGTGGGCTGTTGTCTTAGGCTGAGATGTGTCTGTACAGATGGTCACAGCAGCCTTGGCACTGGGCAGTGCTCGTCAAGCGGCTGTGGAACATCTGATGTCGGATGTGAATTCTTAATTTCAGTTTTTGCCCATTGATGTAAACCGAGGTAGGTATTGGGGGCTAATGGCCTTTCACTAGTCTTAGGAAACTGCAAAGATCTAATTATTTCTCCTATCCGTCAATCCTTGTTCTAACTCAATATTATTCAATTTAAAAAGAGAACAACAGAGCCGGGCGTGGTGGCGCACGCCTTTAATCCCAGCACTCGGGAGGCGGGAGGCAGAAGTAGGAGGATCACTGAGAGTTCAAGGCCACCCTGAGACTACATAGTGAAGTCAGGTCAGCCTGAGCCAGAGTGAGACCCTAAAAAAAAAAAAAAAAAAAAAAAAAAAAAAGAGAACAACATTTTATCAAGCAAAGTCAATTAATGTTGGGTAACTGGCTGTGTGAGAAAGCTGGGAGGCAGGTCCGTGGGTGCCTGGAGAGCCAGTGTTCAGCCTCCGAGACATGCCCCTTTGCTGTAATGCCACAGGAAGTCAACCCTCAGCTTGCTGCCAGTGAGCTCCCTTGGCATTCAAAGATCACACCTTTCAGAAATAGCCCAACTCCAGTGATTATTTTTAAAAAAAAAGGAAAGGAAAGGCAAGGCAGCTTCTTTGTTTCCACTTAGGACAACTACAGAGTCAGGCATCAGTCTGAGAAAGGCCTGGCCTTTGCTGACACTGCGTCTCGTTCTGCCAGTCCTGCTTCCATCCCTGCAGCTCACAAACAACACCACGAAAAACAGCTCATTTCTAACCAAAGGCAAAACTCCTTTCCTGTATCAAATGGCATGGGGACCTCTGCCCACACACATCCAATGACAGAGGGGCCTGTGCCCGCACACACCCAATGACAGAGGGGACCTCTGCCCGCACACACCCAATGACAGAGGGGACCTCTGCCCGCACACACCCAATGACAGAGGGGACCTCTGCCCGCACACACCCAATGACAGAGGGGACCTCTGCCCGCACACACCCAATGACAGAGGGACCTCTGCCCGCACACACCCAATGACAGAGGGACCTCTGCCCGCACACACCCAATGACAGAGGGACCTCTGCCCGCACACACCCAATGACAGAGGGGACCTCTGCCCGCACACACCCAATGACAGAGGGGACCTCTGCCCGCACACACCCAATGACAGAGGGGACCTCTGCCCGCACACACCCAATGACAGAGGGGACCTCTGCCCGCACACACCCAATGACAGAGGGGCCTCTGCCCGCACACACCCAATGACAGAGGGGCCTCTGCCCACACACAACCAATGACAGAGGGGCCTCTGCCCGCACACACCCAATGACAGAGGGGCCTCTGCCCGCACACAACCAATGACAGAGGGGACCTCTGCCCACACACACCCAAGCCACCAGTGCTGCATCCCATCTCCTCTCTTGGCTTTTGTGCCAACCACCACCACCACACCGCACCCACCGTATGAAGCTCAAAGATCCTAAAGAAGCACAGAGCAGTGCATTGAAGGGGGCTGGAGAGATAGCTTAGCAGTTAAGGTGCCTGCCAAGCCTAAGAACGCCGGTTCCGATCTCCAGATCACACGTTTAGCCAGATGCAAAAAATGATGCAAGGGCGCAATGCCGCACTTGCCCACAAGGGGGCGCATGCGCCTGGAGTTTGTTCACAGCAGCTGAGAGGCTGTTGACATGCCCATTCTCTCTCTCTCTCTCTCTAGCTCTCTTTCTCTATCTCTCTCAAATAAAAAAAAAAAAGAATTGATGCACTGGAAGAAATCTGAAGGTACTACATACTGGCATCAGTGGAGAAATTAGTTAACAACACACAGTTTTACAAACCACTTGAAAGCCATTTATTTACTGACCATAAATAGAAGCAGGCCTCTAAGACACTAGCAAGGGGGCTGGAGAGATGGCTTAACGGTTACAGCACTAGCCTGCAAATCCAAAGCGCGTAGGACCCACATAAGCCCCGGCATGCTAATTCATTTCTCTCTCTGTCCCTCCCTCTCTCAAATAAATAAATAACACTAAAATATTTTTTTTAAAAAAACGATACCAGCCTGCCTCCTAAGCCTAAGAACCTGGTTCCAATCTCCAGGTCCCACGTTTAGCCAGATGCAAAGTGACGCAAGGGCGCAATGCCACACTTGGCCACAAGGGGGCGCACGCATCTGGATTTCATTCACAGCAGCTGAGAGGCTGCTGGTGCACCCATCTCTCTCTGTCTCCCTCTCTGTGTATCTCTCCAAAAATAAATAAAATAAAATAAAACAGGTTTATGGGCTGGAGAGATGACTTAGTGGTTAAGGCGCCTGCCTGCTAAGCCTAAGAACGCTGGTTCCAATCTCCAGCGGTTCCAATCTCCAGGTACCACGTTTAGCCAGATGCAAAGTGACGCAAGGGCGCAATGCCGCACTTGACCACAAGGGGGCGCACGCGTCTGGATTTCGTTCAAAGCAGCTGAGAGACGGCTGGCGCGCCCATCTCTGTCTCCTTCTCCCTCTCCCTCCAAAAATAAATAAAGTAAAAAAAAAAAAAAAAAAAAAGATACCAAACTGGAGCATCCCCTGTGCCATAGATTACAATGCACATACAGCCTTCATATTTAGCTGCTGACGTCAGGCCTTCTCTGCCCACAAAGTTTACCTTTGTACGACTCACATGTAAGATGAAAAACCAAGAAGTTACGTCTGCAAGATAAACCATTCACTTCTTTAATGGCTGAATAATGTAAAAGGTTGAGCATTCCTTACCAGAAGTGGTTATCTTGGCTTTCAGAGTATTTAACATAAGCAACATGATACGACATTTTGTTTTACTCTCTAATTGTGCTGTGGATCCAGCCAAGAGCCTTGCACAGGACAGGAAAGGACTCTAGTAGAGATGCTGGGGATGGGACCCATGTCTAAACAGAAAATTCTTTTGTTTCATAAATACCCTCGTCGTACCCGGAAGGTGATGTAAAAAAATAAAACTGGGGGGTGGGAGGAGATATGGACATAATGTAGCCGAGGCTAGCCAAGAACTTGTCATTATGCACGTTTTAATGTACCTGTGTTTGAGTCCAACCCACCACATAGCGTCAGGTAAGGGTTTTCTCAATTATGGGACGCACCACATCAACAGTCAAAGAGTTGCAGAGCTGGACAGATGGCTGAGTGGTTTAAGGTAACTGCTTGCAAAACCTGACAGCCTGGGTTTGATTCCCCAGTACCCATGTAAAGCCAGATCCACAATGTGGCACCCGTGTCTGGAGTTTGTTTACAGTGGTTAAGAGGGCCCCCTCCTTACAAATAAATAATAAAAATATTTTTTAAGGTTGCAGATTTCAGAATATTGGGATTTTACACTGGAGATGCTCACAGGGACATCTCTGATATAAATTCTCTGATAAGGCATGGATGCGCAAAGTTTTTCAGGAGAACCATAATAAATGCCTTCGACGTCACCGGCCCCTGGTCATACACACTAAGTAGAAATTGGGCATGGCTGTATGCCAAGACCATCGTTTATGAGAGCTGTAAAAGGTCCTATTTAGGCAAGGAGCCTTTGCTGACCTCTGTTCATGACCTTTGTACTCATGCAAGAATAAACAAACACCTGTGGATAACAGAAGGAAACAGTCACAGCTACATGCCATTACAGAGCACAACGTGAACACTCACCTGGCCAGGAGGCTCCTGCAGATGAACCTGCAGATAGTCTGGGGGCAGAGCGGGGACACTCAGGGAGGCTTGTGAGAGTGGAGGCACTGAGTGGACAAGTGAGGACTCAATCGAGCTACTTGCTGGACTCCCGTTTCTTTCCTTTTCATCCAAAGGCTCAGATGCTCTTCTTCCTGGGTCATCTATTCTCAGCAGCTCAACTTGTGACTCGATGGGAAGTAACTCGGTCCTCGTGGGATCTGTGTCCAAGGAGGCACTTGGTGGCCTTGGGAGAGGCCTGCTCATGGACTCCTGGCCTCTGCTTGACATGAAGTGCTTCTGGAGAGCGGCCCAGAGGCCGGCAATCCACGGCTCCACCACGAGCTCTAAACTGGCAGGTAAGAAGGAGAAACGAAAGCCTAGGGTCTCCATCTGAAGAGGACAACGAGGTCATGGCAGTCTTTCCATTTGTCAAAATACTATAGGCACCTGTTAGAAGCACTCCATTCAGAATAAAAAGAAACAATTTTGAAAAAGAAAAGCATTATGTGCTCATTAGCACTAGAGCTCTATGCACACAGAGCAAAGACATGAACTTAGATATGAAGTTACCTTTAAAAATGTTTATTTTATTTTATTATTTATCTGACAGAGAGAAAGGGGCAGAGGGAGGGGAGGGAGAGAGAGAATGGACATGCCAGGGTTTCCAGCCACTGCAAATGAACTCCAGATGCATGTGTCACCTTGTACATCTGGCTTACGTGGGTCCCGGGGAATCGAACCTGGATCCTTTGGCCTTTAGGCAAGTACCTAAACTGCTAACCCATTTCTCCAGCCCTGAAGTTATCTTTTTAATATACTTATTTGCAAGCAGAGAGAGAGAACGGGTGTGCCAGGGCCACTAGCCATTGCAAACAAACTCCAGACGCATCCACCACCTTTCACATCTAGCTTTATGTAAGTACTGGGGAACTGAACCCCCGGTCATTCAGCTTTGCAGAAAAATGCCTTAACCACGGAGCCATCTCTGCAGCCACGAATGTACTTTTTAAGACAATAGCAGAGGGTTCCTCTTAAACCACTGGTTATCCTGATGTTAGGAAGTCACCCCTTTAAAGAGGCATATAAAGTTCTGAGAAGACAAACACCACCTGGTCACTCTCGCGTTAGAAATGACCACTGCACACGTGCAACGCACACCACACTTTCCTGAACTTACTATCTTTTCTCAGCGGATTAAAGGTCACCAATGAGGGCTGGAGAGATGGCTTAGCGGTTAAGGCGCCTGCCTGCTAAGCCTAAGGACGCTGGTTCCAATCCCCAGCGGTTCCAATCTCCAGGTCCCACGTTTAGCCAGATGCAAAGTGACGCAAGGGCGCAATGCCGCACTTGACCACAAGGGGGCGCACGCGTCTGGAGTTCGTTTGCAGCAGCTGAGAGACTGCTGGCGCGCCCATCTCTGTCTGTCTTCCTCTCCCTCTCTGTCTGTCTTTCTTTGTCTCTCTCCAAAAAAAAAAAAAAAAAAAAAAAGACAAGGCCAAGAACAGGAGTGAAGGCCCAGTATATATAATGCTGGCCTGCTGGGCTCCCCCACATGACAGCTCCCTGTGAGCAGCAGAGTGAAGAAACACAGGCAATAATGAAGTGGCCACAGAAGAATGCTGATCCTGTTAAATATGCACACACTTTCAGATGAAGCTAACGGTATCCTAACACTCTCCTAAGTCTTCTGTAACAGACACGGGGGAGAGACAGGAAAGGAGAGAATGAGCAACAACTCCAGCTAAGCTAGAATGTAACTCGCAAAGCGCAACTCAGTGCAAAGCCCCCGGGGTTGACAAGCTCACTGTCCCCGTGCATAAGGAAGCACAGTTCCCTTACCCGACACAGTCGTCTGCATGTCCTGTGTCGTAGAAATGCTGGGCTCCAAGCTCCTGAAGCCGTTTATCAATGGTTTTGCCCCCATTGCAGAAGTACGTGTATTCGGAGTCACCCAGACCTAAAGGATTCAAACAGAGATGAGTGTCCACTGACCGGAGATTTGAAGACGCACAATGTCTAACACTACTCCACACTTGCAAATACAAGGATTCCTTTTGTTGATCTTCCCTGAGTAAGCCGGGCGTGGTGGCGCACGCCTTTAATCCCAGCACTCGGGAGGCAGAGGTGGGAGGATCGCCGTGAGTTCGAGGCCACCCTGAGACTACATAGTGAATTCCAGGTCAGCCTGGACTAGAGTGAAGCCCTACCTCGAAAATAAAAAAAATAAAAATAAAAATAAATGCCCTGAGGAATACTAAGTAAGCAGACACTGTTGTATCTTAGAACATGAAATACCAGATACACCGGTCCTATTAACAAAACAGGTACTCACTGACCTCTGATAAAGAACTGTACATATTTTACATTTCTGTTTACATGAATCTGTGTAAAAATACGAACATCTTACAAAAAGGATCAGCAGGTTTAAAAATGCAGTACCAGACTGGAGAAATGACTTAGTGAGTGGTTAAGGCACTTGCCTGCGAAGGCAAAGGACCCAGGTTCCAAGCCCCAGGACCCAAGAGAGCCAGATGCACAAGGTGGCACACACATGTGGAGTTCGCTTGCAGTGGCTGAAGGCCCTAGAAAAATTTAAAAAAGAAAAAGAAAAAAATCCAAAAACCACAGCACCTGTGCTAAGCAAGGTGAAGCATGTCTTTAATCCCAGCACTCAGGAGGCTGAAGTAGCAGCACTGCTGTGAGTTTGAGGCCAGCCTGAGACTACACAGTGAATTCCAGGTCAGCCTGGACTAGAGTGAAAGCCTACCTCAAAAAAACAAACAAAAAAAAGAAGCCGGGCGTGGTGGTGCACGCCTTTAATCCCAGCACTCTGGAGGCAGAGGTAGGAGGATCGCCGAGAGTTCGAGGCCACCCTGAGACTACATAGTGAATTCCAGGTCAGCCTGGACCAGAGTGAAACCCTACCTCGCAAAACCAAAAAAAAAAAAAAAAAAAGAACAAGCAGGTCTGGAGAGATGGCTTGGCAGTTAAGGCACATGCCTGTGAAGCCTAAGGACCCTGGTTCGACGCTCCAGGTCCCACGTAAGCCAGATGCACAAGGGAGTGCACTTGTCTGGAGTTCGTTTGCTAAAAGCCCTGGTGCACCCATTCTCACTCTCCCTCTCTCTTTCCCTCTCTCTGTCTCTAATAAATAAATAAAAATCAAATCTTTTAAAAAAAAAAAAAAAGAACAAGCAAACAAACAAAAAAACAACCCCATAGTACCTTGTGCCTGCACTCTTCTTAAAACATATTTTATTTGTTTATTTATTTGACAGACATACAGAAATGGGCAAGTCACAGAGAGAGAGAGAGAGAGAGAGAATGGGCATGCCAGGGCCTCCAGCCACTGCAAACGAACTCCAGATGCATGTGCCACCACGTGGAACTGCCTTACGTGGGTCCTGGGGAATCAAACCTGGGTCCTTTGGCTTTGCAGGCAAGCTCCTTAACTGCTGAGCCATCTCTTCAGCACAACTTTTTTTTTTTTTTTTTTTTTGGTTTTGCGAGGTAGGGTCTCACTCTGGTCCAGGCTGACCTGGAATTCACTATGTAGTCTCAGGGTGGCATCGAACTCACGGTGATCCTCCTACCTCTGCCTCCTGAGTGCTGGGAACTTTTTTTTGATCCTGGCCAGCTACCACACCTCAACCCAGTCCTACTCACTAGCAGGTTTGTAAACAAGGTTGCTAGCACTCTGCACAGATGGTTACAGCCTCTCTGAAGATCCAAGAGCAGCATCCAGCAGAGGGGGAACTAGGTGTGACTTAGAGAGCCTCAACTATTTCTCTGCCCTGAAACAGCGCTCATGGCTTCTTGCCTCCAGCGCCCAGGCACACCTGCAGCAGCCAGCAGCACCCTGTTTCTGCAGCAGGTTAACTCTGAAGAACTTCCTTGATCTTCAACAGTAAGACTGATGTTTCACACCTGGGTACAATTCCAAGCCTGAAAGCTTATTTTTCTCAGTTTAGTTTCTCCAAAAACTAAGAGCCTGAGAAGGCCATATATGGACCAACAGAGAGTAAAATGGCTGTAAAGACTTCAATCATTTCTTTTTTTTTTTTCCCAAGGTAGGGTCTCGCTCTAGCCCAGGCTGACGTGGAATTCACTATGCAGTCTCAGGGTGGCCTCGAACTCACGGCGATCCTCCCACCTCTGCCTCCCAAGTGCTAGGATTAAAGGCGTGTGCCACCACGCCCGGCTCAATCATTTCTTCATAATAGATGGTTTACAGGGCTTTTTAAAGTAACATGTTCACTCTTGAAAACACAGGAGCTGGAAAAGCTTCATTTACGAACATTGTAACACTTTCTTGAATATGTGATGTATAGCAGATCACGGCCAGAGTTGTAATGTCACATCTGAGCAGATGTTAACACATCACCTCTTATCCTTACCACACAAACTACCCTGCCGAGATGAATAACACGGACTGCAGCCAGGAGCCCAGGCCTCCTCTCCCTCTGTGGTCTCCTGCTGTGCTGTGCTGATCCTTTCCTTAGTCTGGGGAAACCAAGCCTCAGGAGCTGTTCTTTTTTTTTTTTTTTTTTTTTTTTTTTTTTTTTGGTTTTTCGAGGTAGGGTCTCACTCTGGCCCAGGCTGACCTGGAATTAACTATGTAGTCTCAGGGTGGCCTCGAACTCACGGCGATCCTCCTACCTCTGCCTCCCGAGTGCTGGGATTAAAGGCGTGTGCCACCACGCCTGGCTTTCATTTATTTTTTAATATTTTATGTACTCATTTATTTTAGGGGGCAAACAGAGTGAGAGAGAATGGGTGCACCAGAGCCTCTAGCCACTGCAAACACACTCCAGACACGGGCGCCACCTTGTGCATCTGGCTTTATGTGGGTACTGGGGAACTGAACCTGGGTCCTTTGGCTTTGCCAGTAACCACTGCTGTTTCTTAAGTGGGAGAACTGAACCTGGGTCCTTTGGCTTTGCCAGCAAGCACCTTAACCACTCATGCATCTTTCCAGCACACATAGCTGTTTCTTAAGTGGGAGAGACTTCAGTTTAAAACGAAAGCAAGCAATGGAGCAGGACTGCCGACATTTCTGCTGCAGCCACCTCAGGCAAGCACCCCCGGCCCCTGCCACATGTGGGCATTGCAAGAGCACACGAGCACGCATATATGCGTACACCTCAGACATACAAGCAAAACAGAAAACAACCTGATACTACAGTCTCACCACTGAACGGCAGAGTCACTGGGGGTAGGCCCGGATAAAAGAACTATGAAGAGGCTTAGCAGTTAAGCGCTTGTCTGTGAAGCCTAAGGACCCTGGTTCGAGGCTCGATTCTCCAGGACCCACGTAAGGCAGATGTACAAGGTGGTACATGCATGTGGAGTTCATCTGCAGTGGCTGGAGGCCCTGGTGTGCCCATTCTCTCTCTCTCTCTCTGTCACTCTCAAATAAATAAAATTAAATTAAATTAAAAGAAAAATAATTATGAAGAACTCCCCCACAGGATCCAAGTGTGCAGCTGGGGCTGAAACCACCACCCTGGAGGTGTGTTCTCCAGGAACAAAGGAGTTAGTTTTGGAGGAAGTTACTGCTTTAAAAAAGAAACATCTTCATAGATGGGTGTGGAGGCGCACACCTTTAATCCCAGCACTCAGGGAGGCAGAGGTAGTTGGATCACTGAGAGTTCGAGGCCACCCTGAGACTACATAGTGAATTCCAGGTCAGCCTGGGCTAGAGGGAAACCCTGCCTCGAAAAACAAAAAAAAAAAAAGAAAGACCCATGCAATTGTGTTTATAGTTCTGAAAAATGTATTAAAACAAAAGCCAGCAATTAACAGCACCTATTAAAAGCAGACAAGATGGTCCATTACCCAGCAATCCATAGCGCAGGTGAGCAAAGAAGTCAGCTGGCAGATTCCTGTCCTGGATTTCTTTAACAAACGTGCGGGCTGTGTCAGGGGGGTCTCCAGTGCCTGTGGTGGAGACCACCACCACCACGGGGAGCAGTTTCTGCCTTCAGATCATACTACAAAACAAGGAGCTCAGGTCAGGGCGTGTGGATCTGGGATCTGGCAAACCACGGGATCCACGTGAGGACCCAGTGCGGTATGCATGCGGGATTTGTCACACCAGTGAGCACAGAATCAGCGGCTTCTCCTTGCCCAGATATGTGAATGCACAGCAGTGACCAGTCAGTGCCCAGGTGTCTCAATCAAGCTGTCCAATGTCAGCTCACACTCAGTGAGACTGGTGCACCTCAGGAGGTTAGCAATGCCTAATAAGTTCTTCCCTCCATGTAGTCTGCAGCAGAGGGGACCCATCACCCCAGGCCTCCAAACAGTCCTTTACTTTAGGAAAATCGGAGCACGGCTGGATATAATCAAATTTCTGCCAGTGTACACTGGGGAAGAGTTAGAGGTGAACTCAACCACCAAGGCACACAGGCCGACCAGAGTCACGAGGACAGGCTGAAACACTGCCAAGAGCGGCCAAGAACGAAAGGCAACGGACTGCCCAGCAATGTCTTTTTACAGTAAAGTAAAAAGAGCAAGCACAAGATTTTTATGGGGGCGGGAGATCAGCAATAAGGAGAACACACACAGTACCCAGGATTAAAATGTCAGAACAAAGGAGCGACCAAGAGCAAGACAATAACCTAGTAAAGGCATGGATGAACGAAAACACAACAGCTCTGAAATCTTCAGAAAGCTTAAACAGCCTTAACAGTTCATTAAAAAAATATATAGGGCTAGAGAGATGGCTTAGCGGTCAAGGCGCCTGCCTGCTAAGCCTAAGAACACTGGTTCCAATCTCCAGCGATTCCAATCTCCAGGTATCACATTTAGCCAGATGCAAAGTGACGCAAGGGCGCAATGCCGCACTTGACCACAAGGGGGCGCATGCGTCTGGAGTTCGTTCACAGCAGCTGAGACACTGCTGGCGCCCATCTCTGTCTTCCTCTCCCTCTTTCTCTCTCCAAAAAAATAAATAAATAAAAATAAAATAAAATAATTAAAATAAAATAAAATAATTAAAATAAAATAAAATAATTAAAATAAAATAATATATATACAGGTAGTGCTGCATAAAGGCAGAGGCACCGGTGCTTTAAAGTGGGGTTCAATGCTGCCCTTAGCAGTCAGATCCTGCCAAAACAGCTCTTTTTTTTCAAAGTTTCAAATACTATAAAGGGCAAACAGACTATCACTGTTTCCAATTCTTACGAATCAAGTTTCTTTTTTCTGCTGCTTGTGAACATCACAGAATTTGATTTCTCCCTCAAAATCCTTTTATTTTACCTTTTTTAGGGGGGAGTCAGGATGTCATGTATCCAAGGCTGTCCTCAAACTTGCACTGTAACTGAGGAGGACCCTGAACTTTGGGCCCTCTTCTTCCCTTCCTGATTCCTGGGATTCTAGGCATGCTTGTTTATGTAGTGCTGGGGATCAAACCCGGGACCTTTTTTTTTTTTTTTTTTGGATAGAGACACAGAGAGAGAGAGAGAGAGGAAGACAGATAGAGATGGGTGCGCCAGCAGTGTCTCAGCTGCTGTGAACAAAATCCAGACGCGTGCGCCCCCTTGTGGTCAAGTGCGGCATTGCGCCCTTGCGTCACTTTGCATCTGGCTAAACGTGGGACCTGGAGATTGGAACCGCTGGAGATTGGAACCAGCGTTCTTAGGCTTAGGAGGCAGGCGCCTTAACCACTAAGCCATCTCTCCAGCCCACTGCAGTGTAATTTTATGTTGAGTTACCCAGAGCCTTCTGACTGGTGGTATCCTGGCGAGCTCACTTTCTTTGCATCTGCAGCCACACTGATGGTGCTGCATAAAGGAAAGAGGCGCCACCTCCTTCTGTACACCCAGTTCATAATCTGGCAGTTCATCCACCAGATGAACCTGGGGTGTTTGAGAAGCCAGAGGAGATTGGGAACCTGAGAAAGGGCACTGGACAGGACAGGTCTGCAGTACTGGCTACACATCACTTGGCTGTATAAAGCCTTACCACCTGAACGGTCAGGAGCAGTTCATCTGCGGGTCTCATGAATTCACGTAACAGACTGGCTAAGGCCTCATAAACCCTAAGACAGGAACTCCTGCAGAGGAATGCGGAATATACAAACAAGCAACCCGTGGCTTTAGCAGCTGAGTCTTGCCCTGCTCTTCACAGCACACTTTTAAATTCTAAGTCACAAAAGAATCTAGGCTATCATTTACCTGGAGGAGCTCTCCAGCGAATGGCATGGTCTTTCTCTTAGGGAGCCAAAATGGGACACTGAGTTTAGAGGTGAGAAGCATGCTGTGGGGTAAAGGAGGCCCACGCTGCCACTACGTTTCGGCTTCTGAGATTGTCAACCGAATTCAAATATATACTTCTATGTTTCAGAACAGAACAAAATAAATGAACCAGACGTGGTGACATGAGCTCCATTACAGAGTGAATTTGGGTTCTTTGGGGCACCTTAGTGACCCTGTCTCAGTAAAGAAAGAGGATGCAGTGTACCACAGTCGCCTAAAGTTGGTGAGATTATCTAATAGTGGATACAATTTATTTCTCACCATTTGGCTGAGTCTGTTAACAAACGTCACTTCCCTAGGACAAAAGCCTGTCCCACAGGCGTGGCGGCTCTTACCTTATCTGACTCACTGATGCAATGAAGATCTGCACAGAACCCATGAGAGCCAGCTTGCTCACTTATTTCTTCGGCTATGGCCTTTGCCTGTCCTCGCTGTGTAGCATAAAGCAACAAAAACCTTCTCATCACCTCCAGGCAGATGCTGTAATTTTAACAGCAACCCTTAAAAGAAAGGGGGGAGGGATAGTGTTTAGTGAAGCAGTTGCCACCTGCCAGCATTAATTCTGTCCTGATCTTTTAAGAGAGAACTCAAGGACGTCCACACACAACCCTGAATAGCCTTCACTAATTTGATTCTTAGCACTAATTTTAAATGAAACAAAATGAAACGGTTTGATCAAGTTAGGGAGTGCACAAAAAAATAAAAATAATAACAATTAAATGTCTATACTTCATTGCTCAGAAATCCACTCATGATTTCCAGCTACTTTTGGGTCTTGAAACCATCAATCAGAAGACAAGCTACTCAAGTGATCAGTATCTCAGCTGCCTTGTTGTTACAATGAGGATCACAGGGATGGAGAGATGGTTTAGTTGTTAAGGCACTTGCCTGCGAAGCTTAAGGATCCAGGTTCGATTCCCCAGATCCCATGTAAGCAAGCTGCACAAAGTGACTCATGCATCTGGAGTTCGTTTGCAATAGCGATAGGCCCTAGCACCCATTCTCTCTTTCTTTCTTTCTTTTTTTTTTTGGTTTTTTGAGGTAGGGTTTCCACTCTAGCCCAGCCTGACCTGGAATTCACTATGTCCTCTCAGGGTGGCCTTGAACTCTCGGTGATCCTCCTAGCTCTGCTTCCTGAATGCTGGGATTAAAGGCCTGCGTCACCACGTCCACCCATTCTCTCTTTCTTAAATTAAAAAAAGAATTAGGATCACAATGCCCACTTGATAAAGGAAGATATAAAGGAATCTGGACAAAACTTAAGCCACTGCACCACTTCTAAGTCTCTTTATTTATGTATTTATTTATTTTATCCTATTTTGAGAAAGTGTGTATGTGTGAGAGAGAAAGAAAGAGAGAGAGAGAGAGACGCAGATAGAGAGAATGGGCATGCCAGGGCACCCAGCCACTGCAAACGAACTCCAGATGCATGTGGCCCCTTGTGCATCTGCCTGGGGAATGGAACCTGCGTCCTTAGGCTTTGCAGGCAAGCGTCTTAACCTCTAAGCCATCTCTCCAGCCACCGCTTGCTTCTCTTTTAATAGTTATATCAGAATGCTCTGCAAATCCACTTCTTTTACCTTCACTTTACTAGTACCCACAAGAAATGATATATTCCACGCAGTCTGAGGATATGCCAGCTAGCCATGGGGATTTTTTTAAAGTTTTTTTTGGGGGGAAGGGGTTTCAAGGTAGGGTCTCCCTCTAGACCAGGCGGACCTGAAATCCACTCTGTAGTCTCAGGGTGCCCTCGAACTCACGGCAATTCTCCTATCTCTGCCTCTGGAGTGCTGGGTTGAAATGCATGCGCCACCACGCCGGGCAGGTTTTCTTTTTTTAAAAAAGGCAATACTAACTACAACTGTTGGGCTCTTGTCCCTATTTGATCCTAATAAAATAGAAACAAAACCCTGATCCTTAGTGATCAAAAGTACGTCCCAGGGCTGGAGAGATGGCTTAGCAGTTAAGGCACATGCCTGAGAAGCCTAAGGACCCAGATTCAATTCTGCACGTCCCATATAAGCCAGATGTATGTGGTGGTGCATGCGTCTCGAGTTGGTTTGCAGTGGTTAGAGGCCCTGGCCCACCCACTCTCTCTCTCTGTCTCCCTCTCTCTGTCTTAAATAAATAAATAAAGTACATCCCACTTGATAAACCAGTGTCACACAGGTTCTATACATATATATGTGTATGTATGTATATGTGTGTGTGTGTATGTATATGTATTTGTGTATGTATGTGTGTGTATATATATATATATGTATATATGTATATATGTATATATGAAATTATATTAAAAATATAAAATTGCATATATACACCTGGGTGACAGAGTAAGTTCTATGTCAGACGGGTAAAGTGAGACCCTGCTTGGAAAAAAAAAAAAAAAAGGGAAATCTATTTTAAATCTTTTTACTTGTTTGAAAGAGAGAGAGAGAGAAAGAGAATGGGCATGCCAGGGCCTCCAGCCGCTGCAAACAAACCCCAGATGCATGCACCCCCTTGTGCACCTGCCTTTATACATGCACACATATACTTCCATTGCACCCTTCCTTCCCCCGACGAGGTACCCGGCCGCCCAGGCTTCGCCCTCCCGCCCCGCCGCGCCCGGGCTGCTCGCGAGCAGCTCGCCCCGCACTACCTGCAAGCTGGAGCGTCGGTCACCCGCTCCGCGCATGCGCGCACGGCGCAAGGCCCCGGCCGTCCGCAACGACCCCACGCACGCACCCTGCGCCGCCGAGCACGGACTCCACGCGCCCGGCCGTGGGCTTTGGTCTCCGCGCATGCGCGAGAGCGTCCTGACGCTACGGAGGCTCACGAGGCTCAAAGCTCCTGCTGTGGACCGAGTGCCGCGCGCGCGCAGTGTGGCGGAAGTGTCGGAGCGCGCTGGCTCTGGGCGGCGGCGGCGGCGGCGGCGGGCGGCTCGCTCCTGGGGGAGCTGAGGTCCCGCGCAGGCCCCGGCCGTCCGCAGCGACCCCACGCACGCACCCTGCGCCTGCGCGCCCGGACTCAACGCGCCCGGCCGTGGGCTTTGGTTCCTGCGCATGCGCGAGAGTGTCCTAGAGCTACGGGGGCTCACGAGGCTCAAAACTCCTGCTCTAGAACGAGTGCCGCGCGTGCGCGCGCGAGTTCTGGGCGGCGGCGGCGGCGGGCGGCTCGCTGTCCTGGCGAAGCTCAGGGCCGGCGCAGGCCCCGGCCGTCCGCAACGACCCCACGCACGGACTCAATGCGCCCGGCCGTGGGCTTTGACTCCCGCGCACGCGCGCGAGAGCGGCCTAGAGCTACGGGGGCTCACGAGGCTCAAATCTCCTGCTCTGGACCGAGTGCCGCGCATGCGCGCAGTCGCACACGGACTCAACGCGCCCGGCCGAGGGCTTTGGCTCCCGCGCATGCGCGAGAGCGTCGTCCTGGCGCTACGGGGGCTCCCGAGGCTCAAAGCTCCTGCTGTGGAGCGAGTGCGGCGCGCGCGCAGTGTGGCGGAGGTGTCGGCGAGCGCGCGCGGGCTCTGGGCGGCGGAGGCAGCGGGCGGCTTGCTGTCCTGGGGTTGCTCAGGACCCCGGGGTGGCCCCCGGGCCTCTTGGGTCAGTGCACTCGTGTTGCCGTGAGCTCAGCGAGGTGGAGGGCTTCATCATTGACCTTGCCAGGTTTGTGGACCTCCTTCCTCAGCCTGCAGCTTCCGAAACGCGCTGCAGAGCCCGCTTTGAAAACACGCGGGCAAACTTCTCCCTGGCCCGACCTCAGACTCAGAATTTGGAATTTTGCTAGCTGCCCTCCCCCTTTAAAAAAAAAATATAGATTTCCTGGGCTGGAGAGATGGCTTGGAGGTTAAGGCATTTGCCTGCAAAGCCAAAGGACCCAGGTTCGAATCCCCAGGACCCACGTAAGGCAGGTGCACAAGGTGGTGCATGCATCTGGCGTTTGTTTGCAGCGGCTGGAGGCCCTGGCATGCCCATTCTCTCTCTCTCTCTTTCAAATAAGTAAAAATATTTAAAGTAGATTTCCCCTTTCCTTTTTTTTTTTTTTTTTTTTTTTTTTTTTTTTTTTCACTTTAGCCGTCTGACATAGACCTTACATTGTCACCCAGGCTGGAAGTCGGCCTCAGTCTCCCTAGTGTTGGGTTTACAGGCTGGAACCACAACAACCAGCAAATAGGTTTACTTTTAACTAACCTGATTTCTTCTGCCAAGTCATGACACAGGCGGGGTTTCAGTAGAGTTTGGATCCCAGTTAAGCCCTTTCCTCTGTGTAAACTGGGCTCACTAACTTCAGGGCTCCTTCCTCAGCTGTGAGAGGGTGATCGCATGTATCTAATGTGTGTAAGATAGTATAAACACGTGGGTCTCGTTCTGTTCCCGTTTCCCCGGGGTCCTTGGGCACAGATGTCCCGGGCGAGGGAGAGAGAGAGGAGTTGGGAGGGAGCAGCAGGGTCCTTCCTGGAGCAGCAGGTGAGCGTTACTCAGAACACATGACATGATGAGGCATTGAGCACCCGGGAAGGTTGAGATGGCACGTACAGACTATATGACAATCGGATGCATAGTTTATGGGCTGTTATCTAGAACTGTGGGGGGCAAAGTCTGACTTATGGAATGGTCAGAGCCTTTTGGGGTCTGGGGGGAGCGCCTCGCCAGTTCTGCCCACTCTGGGCAATGACAGCTCACTACACCCTACAACATAGGGAAGGCAATCACCCTCACCAGGGACCCCTGACAGAGGGCCAGCTGCGACCCTGCAGCCCAGGGACCCTGGCCATGTCCAGTAGTTCAGGCTAGCCCCTCACCGGTCCAGCCTGTTACTAGCAAAGCCCAACACAAATAAAGTACTAGGACAGAGCCTGGCAAGTGATAGCCTTATTTTTCTTTCCAAGAACTGGTGTCTGCGGAAACAAGAACCCATCCTGGATGCTGGCAGTGCCCGCTGAGGTTCCTGCTCAGAACTTTCAGGATGTGTCAGAATGAAGCAAAAGTAGTTTGTGGATGAAGCAGAAAGTCAGCTGTCTGTTAGTAGAGGAAGCTGTGTATGTTACAGGAATTAATGAGTCAATGAGAATAACCAGGCAAAATCCACTTCAGAGAGAGAGAGAGTCTTTATTCACGCCAGGACCTCTGCTGGCTCATGCCAGAAACCTGACAGCAGCCCTGAACTCAGACTGTGCTGGACTTCATACGCCTTTCACAATCCTTTGTCTGAATTCTCCCATGTTTAGAGAGATTTACATCCATAAGTGCAGGGTTCTGTCAAATAAGACTAAGTACAGGCAGCTGTCTCCTGAGATAAGGTAGTTATATATTATCCAAAGGGGTCAGGCTCAGAATCACAGAATTCTTGTGAGCGACCTTCAGAGGAATGCCCCCCACGCTGCAGTTTCAGAGGAGGGGAGTGCAACATCTATCGCTTCACAGAAAATTCTACGCACATTGACATTTCTTATAGATACATTGATTATATTCCATCTCAGCTAATATAAGCTAGGAACATTAAATATATGGTATTCCTTCAATATCTAAGGGCCTTGGTAGTAGGTAAATTTAATTTGGACCCTACTTAATCTGCAGCTAGTGTATGCTGGTTTCCTTGAAGAGGAAACTTTAAAAAAAATTTTTTTGTTGTTTATTTTTTATTTACTTCTTTGAGAATGACACAGAGAGAAAGAGGCTGATAGATAGAGAATGGGTGTGCCAGGGCCTCCAGCCACTGCAAACGAACTCCAGATGCATGCACCCCCTTGTGCATCTGGCTTACGTGGGTCCTGGGGAATTGAGCCTCGAATCGGGGGTCCTTAGGCTTCACAGGCAAGCATTTAACCACTAAGCCATCTCTCCAGCCCCAACTTTTTTTTGTTTAAGGTACTTTGTATGGGCTGACAGGTGGAGAAGGGAGTGCTTAATAGAGATGAAATTCTTGGGCGTCAGTCAGCCAGTGAGACTGAAGAATAGAAGAGTGGGCAAGGCTGATAGATAGAGAATGGGCATGCCAGGGCCTCCAGCCACTGCAAACAAACTCCAGATGCATGCACCCCCTTGTGCATTGGCTTACGTGGGTCCTGGGGAATTGAGCCTCAAATCAAGAGTCCTTAGGCTTCACAAGCAAGCATTTAACCACTAAGCCATCTCTCCAGCCCCAACTTTTTTTTGTTTAAGGTATTTTGTATGGGCTGACAGGTGGAGAAGGGAGTGCTTAATAGAGATGAAATTCTTGGGCGTCAGTCAGCCAGTGAGACTGAAGAATAGAAGAGTGGGCAAGGCTGATAGAGAATGGGCATGCCAGGGCCTCCAGCCACTGCAAACGAACTCCAGATGCATGCACCCCCTTGTGCATCTGGCTTATGTGGGTCCTGGGGAATTGAGCCTCGAATCGGGGGTCCTTAGGCTTCACAAGCAAGCATTTAACCGCTAAGCCATCTCTCCAGCCCCAACTTTTTTTTGTTTAAGGTATTTTGTATGGGCTGACAGGTGGAGAAGGGAGTGCTTAATAGAGATGAAATTCTTGGGCGTCAGTCAGCCAGTGAGACTGAAGAATAGAAGAGTGAGAGAGTGGGTGGGGTGGAGGCAGAGGGGAGGGGGTGCTCTTCTGTTTCTTTTCTTTTTTTTTTTTTTTTTTTGTTTGCGAGGTAGGGTCTCACTCTGGTCCAGGCTGACCTGGAATTAACTATGTAGTCTCAGGGTGGCCTCGAACTCTCGGTGATCCTCCTACCTCTGCCTCCCGAGTGCTGGGATTAAAGGCTTGTGCCACCACGCCCGGCTTTCTCTTCTGTTTCTTAGTAGCCATTTGGCCTTGCTGGGATGTAACACTCTTGCTTTCCCGGCGCTTGTGTTTTTGTTTTAGAATACACAGCTTCAGAAACAATTGATGTTCAGTGGAGAATGTTCTCAGTAAATATGTGTGACCATAGTTTTTTTTTTGTTTGTTTGTTTTTTATTCTGACTAATGAAGAGGACGTGAGGATCCAATGCCATGGCTTTGATCACCTTACGGAGGAACATTTGTCACTTCTCTGATGTCTGGATCCCTGGAGCCATGGCTACCTTGAAGAACCAGCCTAGAGGTCACATTGACGAGGTAGCCAGGTATCATCTGCCTCCTGGGTTCTGTTCTCTACGACCTGACCCATTCAGGGTCAGATTCCATCACGCGTGTGGTAAAAACTTCCGCTCAGAAAATGGAAGTGGTCTTCATCCAGTTGCTGAGCCAGTGTCCTCTCAAGAGCATGACTGGAACCAGCTTGAACAGAGCCTTAAAAAGGAGAGCAAACAGGTGTTTGACAGGAGACTGAACGATCTCAGCTCCTCGGAAGAAGTGCTGAGTTTTATAAGCACCCTGGAAACTCTGCCTGGTTCAGTAGCTGCAGAAGCTGTACGACGGATTTGTGAGATGGAAAGCAGAGATGGTGGGCAGAGGCTTCCACGGAAAATACTAGAGCATAGCATCTTTCAAACTTTGTGTTTTCGGTGTGAACAGGAGCCCTCACATCTATCAGACATGGCTTTGGTGACTGTTCTGCAGACTCTGAGTCTGCTGCGCCTGGACCCTCAAAGTCCCCTTATATTGAGCCTTGTGGTAGAATGCCAGAATCGTCTCAAAAGAGGTGGCCTGGGGGTCTCTCATCTTTGCATTCTTGGGGAAAGTCTGGTTAAATTACAAGCCCCGGGTTACATGACGTTAGAACTGATCATATATCAACTGCAAAGTGCAGCAGTGGAATCATTTACTGCAGAGGACATTGTGGCCCTTTATAAAATCCTCCAGGCGTGCCCTGAAAAGGTAGACCAGCACCAATCATTTTTAAACACGATAAACAACGTTTCCCTCTCAGCGGTTCCCTACCTCAGTCCTCACTCGATCAGCCACGTGCTCAGTGCCTTAGTGGTCCTTGATCAGACGCAGGCACTTCCTCTGGTTCTAAAACTGGGCAAATATGTTGTGAGGCACGTGCCTCGTTTTACTAGTGAAGAGCTCAGGAATGTTCTGGAAGCTTTCATCTACTTTGGATACAACGATCGGTTTCTCACGAAAGCCCTGGAGCAGCACATGGCTGAGCGCCATCTCACCTTGGACTTTGAAGTGGCCACAAAAGTGGTGGAGTATTGTAGCAGAAGAGAGATTCTCTCGAAGCCGGTCCTTGATGCAGCAGCAGAAACTTTTGTTCACCAGTCTGAAAAACTTTCACCTGGTCAGATTTATGAATTAATCGAACCCCTTGGGAAACTCAATTATTTGCCACCAAATGCCCCTGCTGTATTTCGAAAGCTAGAAAACCTGCTGTTCTCTCACTTCGATTATTTTCCACCCAAAACCCTATTGAGACTTCTCCATTCATGCTCACTTATTGAATACCATCCAGTCAATTTTATGGCCAAATTATTCAGCCCGTTTTTCCTTCAGCAGTTGCAAGGTGAGGTGGTGATGACCTGGTGGCCGAGAAAAATTCCCTTTGAACTTGGGGGTTTCCAGGTGCTGTTCACATTGGGCAGTGTTCTGCTGTAGTTTTCTGTTTGAGGTGAGGTCTGAGCTGCAGCAGTGTAAACAGGTCATTGTATAGAGGAAGGCTGAGTCAGAATACAGGCAGTTCCCTTAGCTGGGATAGGCTGTGTTCACACTGGGACGCTGATGGTAATAAACTGTGTCTAATTGTTCCTACATGCTATCACTTGTAATTACGTTTAATAATTCCTAGAAGCCGGCTTCTCTGGTGGATAGAAGAAGGAGTTCTTTTTTTTTTAATTTTTTTTAAATATTTTATTATTATTTATTTGAGAGAGAGAGATACAGAAATAGACAGGTAGAGGGAGAGAGAGAGAGAGAGAATGGGTGCACCAGGGCCTCCAGCCACTGCAAACGAACTCCAGATGCATGCACCCCTTTGTGCATCTGGCTTACGTGGGTCCTGGAGAATCGAGCCTCGAACCGGGGTCCTTAGGCTCCATAGGCAAGTGTTTAACCACTAAGCCATCTCTCCAGCCCAAAGAAGGAGTTCTTAACTCTAGCATCATTTAAAAGTGCACACTTCGGGGCTGGAGAGATGGCTTAGCGGTTAAGGCGCCTGCCTGCTAAGCCTAAGAACGCCGGTTCCAATCTCCAGCGGTTCCAATCTCCAGGTCCCACGTTTAGCCAGATGCAAAGTGACGCAAGGGCGCCATGCCGCACTTGACCACAAGGGGGAGCACGCGTCTGGAGTTCGTTCGCAGCGGCTGAGAGGCTGCTGGCGCGCCCATCTCTATCTGTCTCCCTCTCCCTCTCTCTCTCTCTCTCTCTCAAAAAAAAAAAAAAAAAGTGCACACTTTGGCAGTGAATCCCGTGTCAATACCATTCCCTTTTGCTCTGCCAAAATGCAGACTCGGTGATGGGTGCTTTTTATTTCAGGTGAGGAACCACATCTGGACAAATTGAGCCTGGCACAGCTGACCCAACTTTTCCTGACCTCGATTCTAGAATGCCCCTTCTACAAGGTAACCACCCAAGCAGGAGCTCTGGGGCTGTATGTCCATACCGGGCCAGCTTTCTTTTGTCCTTCCTAAAATCTGTGCATTCCTTCCCTTTTGGTCTGAGTAGCTTAAGTAGATAGCAGAGCTTTCACTGACATGGAGTCAGCTGCTACCACATAGCCTGGCCTTGGGGACAAGGTCTCATTTAACCTCCTCTGCTCCCAGAAGGGCCTTTTTCCTGCAGTGTAATTCCTAGATTTCAACAAGCCTGTGCATGTGTGGCGGTGCTCCCAGATTCTCTTGGAGAGGTGTCTTCCCATAGCTGGTTTTTTTTTTGTTTTTTTGAGGTAGGGTCTCACTCTGGCCCAGGCTGACCTGGAATTCACTATGTAATCTCTGGGTGGCCTCAAACTCACAGCGATCTTCCTACCCCTGCCTCCCAAGTGCTGGGATTAAAGGCTTGCGCCACCACGCCTGGCTCAAAGAAATTGTGTCTTTTGTTTTGTTTTGTTTTGTTTTGTTTTGTTTTGTTTTGTTTTGTTTTTGAGGTAGGGTTCCACTCTAGCTCAGGCTGACCTGGAATTCACTCTGTAGTCTCAGGGTGGCCTTGAACTCACAGTGATCCTCCTACCTCTGCCTTCCAAGTGCTTGGATTAAAGGCATGCACCACCACGCCTGGCTCAAAAAATTGTGTCTTTTTGTTTTGTTTTGTTTTGTTTTTGAGGTAGGGTTCCACTCTAGCTCAGGCTGACCTGGAACTCACTCTGTAGTCTCAGGGTGGCCTCGAACTCATGGCAATCCTCCTACCTCTGCCTCCCAAGTGCTGGGATTAAAGGCGTGTGCCACCACACCCGGCTCCATAGCTGTTTTTTATGTTATTGTATTATCTCTGCATTGAACCTACCCAGAATTAATTCTGAATATATTTGCAGGCCAAGGCAGAAATTGCACTCTTACTTGGCAGAGTCTAGTTTAGTTGAAGTTCCTTCTTCCCACACAGCACTGCAAAGATGCCTCCTGCTAGCCACACACCTTGTGGAAGGTCAGAAATAGGCTTGTCTGGGCATGGTGGCACACACCTTTAATCCCAGCACCGGGCAGGCAGAGGTAGGAGGATCGCCATGAGTTCAAGGCCACCCTGAGACTACAGAGTGAATTCCAATCAGCCTGGACTAGAGAGACCTCAAAAAAAAAAAAAAAAAAAAAGCCAGGCGTGGTTGCACACATCTTTAATCCCAGCACTCTGGAGGCAGAGGTAGGAGGATCACCGTGAGTTCGAGGCCACCCTGAGACTACAGAGTGAATTCCAGGTCAGCCTGGACTAGAGTGAGACCCTATCTCAAAAACAAACAAACAAACAAAAAGTGCTATTTGCTGTTTTGAAGGATGTACGTATTTGTATTTGGCTATTTGCATCATGTAGTGTCTGCGTTTTTGTGTTTGGTGTGTGCTGTGGTGCGGGTTCCTGGGACCACGTGCAGTGTTGTCAGCTGTAGGCATTGTCCCCTGCTGCTGGGCGGATACTAACTTGCTGTGCTCCAGCTCATCAGTAATGGTACCACTTGTTATGTCAGTGTCCTGTGCTTTCAAAATCAACATGCTACTTTTTTCATATTTCCACTGTTAAAAAACAACAACAAGCCGGGCATGGTGGCACACGCCTTTAATCCCAGCACTCGGGAGGCAGAGGTAGGAGGTTCACCATGAGTTCGAGGCCACCCTGAGACTACATAGTGAATTCCAGGTCAGCCTGGGCTATGGTGAGACCTTACTTTGACAAACCAAAAAAAAAAAAAAAAAAGCCCACTTAAGACCCTTGAAGGTATTCAAAGCACTCAAAAGGTGTTCTGTTTTGTTTTTGTTTTTTTGTTTGTTTTTTGTTTTTTGTTTGTTTGTTGTTTTTTTTTTTTGTTTTGTTTTGTTTTGGTTTTAGGGTCTCACTCTGGCCCAGGCTGACCTGGAATTCACTCTGTAGTCTCAGGGTGGCCTCGAACTCACAGCGATCCTCCTACCTCTACCTCCCCAGTGCTGGGATTAAAGGAGTGCACCACCACCCCTGACTTTCCAAAGGTGTTCTTAAACCATCAGCATTGCTATGTTCCTTCTCCCTCCCTCTTCCCCACTCAGCGTGTCCATCCTTCTTCTCTTTATGGGCCTGCTGACTACTTTTTCAAACGTTTGAAATATATTTTGAATTACAACGACTTTTTTTGCATGTGCTCATGTGCGTGTTTGTGTGTGTGCCCGCACACAGCTGCCATGGCAGTTTCCCTCTCTGCCTGTCCCCCCAGCTTCCACCTCCCATCTCGCTGTCGTTCTGCTGAAATCACAGAGGGGACCACAGCTTCTAGCTTTTCCATAGGGTCTGGAGATTCAAGGTAGGGTCTCACTCTGGTCCAGGCTGACCTGGGAATTCACTATGTAGTCTCAGGGTGGCCTTGAACTCATGGCGATCCTCCTACCTCTGCCTCCCGAGTGCTGGGATTAAAGGCGTGCACCACCACACCTGGCCATAAGAGTAATCTTACACAATGTTCTTTTCAGAAAGATACATGTGCAAAATCCTAGAAAACATGCCTATTATGTTAATTTTTAATAGTCTTTTTTCCCAGTAGCCTTCAATTAATTCTGTGTGTGTGTTTTTTTTTATTCTTTTTCATGTTTGTATCTGAATTCTAGGGCCCAAAACTCCTTCCTAGATACCAAGTGAAATCCTTTTTAACCCCATGCTGTTCCCTGGAGATTCCTGTGGATTTTCGCCTTTATAAGTCTGTGCTGACAGGACTGATTGACCTGCTAGGAGCAAGATGGTACTTTGCTTCCAAAGTGCTAACGCCCTATTGTTACACCATCGGTGAGTGGCATGAGGAGGTTGGTCGCTCTCTTTGGAAACACCCCATCCTCTGTTGGAGATATGTGCAGCTTCTGCTGTAGCCACAAGTCCCTGAGGATACAGAGCCAACTTCTCTCGCCCAGGACAAGGAGTGGTGGCTCTGTAGAACCATTTGTGTATATGCCTATTTAAATCTAAAACCTATAAAGTCTAGAGGGCTGGAGAGATGGCTTAGCAGTTAAGGCGCCTGCCTGCTAAGCCTAAGAACCTGGTTCCAATCTCCAGGTCCCACGTTTAGCCAGATGCAAAGTGACGCAAGGGCGCAATGCCGCACTTGACCACAAGGGGGCGCACGCGTCTGGATTTCATTCACAGCAGCTGAGAGACTGCTGGCCGCCCATCTCTATCTGTCTCCATCTCCCTCTCTGTCTATCTCTCTCTGTGTCTCTCCAAAAAATAAAAAAATATATATATAAAGTCTAAAAACTTGTCATTTTAGCCACATTTCAAGTGCTCAGTGTTCACATGTGGCTCATGGCTACCAGACTGAACAGTCCTGACATAAACATTTCTCTCACAGAAACTTCTGTTGTACAATGATTTATGTGGGAGTCTGCGTCTTTCTACCCTAACCGTTGTTTTAAATTATTAAACAGAAGAAAGTAATTGTATGAAGGATGACCGCTAATGCACTACAGATGATCACACCTCATTCCTTGCCTTTACTGGGCTCTTAAGAATGGTGACGGCTGGAGAGATGGCTTAGCGGTTAAGGCGCCTGCCCGCTAAGCCTAAGAACGCAGGTTCCAACCTCCAGGTCCCACGTTTAGCCAGATGCAAAGTGACGCAAGGGCGCAATGCCGCACTTGACCACAAGGGGGCGCACGCATCTGGAGTTCGTTCACAGCGGCTGAGAGGCTGCTGGTGCGCCCATCTCTATCTGTCTCCCTCTCCCTTTCTGTCTGTCTCTCTCTGTGTCTCTCTCTCAAAAATAAATAAAATAATAAAAAAAGAATGGTGGGGCCTGGGGACGTACCTCGATTAGTAAAGCGCTTGCTGTTCCAGCAGGACCCGAGTTCAAATCCCAAGCACTCTTGCCCAGCACACACCTGTAATCCTGGCCTTGGCGAGGTAGAGATAAGAGGCTCCTTGGGGTTTGCTAACCAGCTGATCTAGCGCAATCAGTGAGCTCAGGTGTAGCGAGAGAGACTCACAAATAAGGTAGAAAGTGGCCGGGCGTGGTGGTGGCACACGCCTTTAATCCCAGCACTCGGGAGGCAGAGGTAGGCGGATCGCCGAGAGTTCGAGGCCACCCTGAGACTACACAGTGAATTCCAGGTCAGCCTGAGCCAGAGTGAGACCCTACCTCGAAAAACCAAAAAAACAAAAACAAAAAAACCCTAAGGTAGAAAGTGATTGCAGAGGAAGATTCCTAACATCAGCCTCCAGCCTCCATTCACATGTGCCCCCGCACGCACACACGCACATGAACACACATGCACACCACACGTCATCATAAACAGTAAGAAGAATGTCAGCGTCCCCGAGGGACTAGAGGGAGATCCTGTCCATGCTCCTGAGACGTGTCGGGAGACGGACTGACAGAATGCTTCACCTCTGCAGGGTGGCCAGGCTTCACTGAAAGCTCACTTGCCCAGACTGTGTGAATCAACATGGTTTCCTTCCCTCCCAGTTGAAGGACTGGGTGACTGTTCACACGAGGAAAGGGAAACTGTCCTCTGTTTTTGTTCTACTGTCGGTCATCCTGTGCTTTGGGGTATTTGAGATTTACTAGTGTAAAGCTGACTTGACAGTGACACTGAAATTCTTTCTTACCATTGTGTGGTTGTGGTCCTTAATTTGCAGCCGTCAGCCCACGGATGAGGGCAGTGTGGAAGAAAGCAAAACAGGACCGAGGCGGATGGGAAGCTACTGTTTTGTTGAGGGTATGATACGAGGAATTTTTCCTTTCTTTTACCAGATATTGAGATTAAATTAGATGAAGAAGGATTTGTATTGCCATTTACAGTGGATGAGGATGTCCATAAAAGGTAAAGGAAGCTGTCGTTTTTAATATTATAAGACTCATCTAAGTTGTTAGTGAATTTAAATAGCATTCAAGCCAGGCATGGAGGCATACACCTTGAATCGCAGCGCTCGGGAGGAAGAGGTAGGAGATTCACTGTGAGTTCAAGGCCAACCTGAGACTGTAGACTGAGTTCCTGGTTAGCCTGGACGAGAGTGAAACCCTACCTTGATAAACCAAAAAAAAAAAAAAAAAAAAAAAAAAAAAAAGTTCATATTATTTTCGGAAAACCTTTGGAAAATCTGTGGATTTTGTAAATATAATATTAGGGGCTGGAGAGATGGCTTAGCACTTAGCATGCCTGCAAAGCCTAAGGACCCGGTTCAAATCTCCAGGTCCCACATAAGCCAGATGCACATGGAAGCACATGCATCTGGAGTTCATTTGCAGTGGCTGGAAGCCCTGGCATGCCCATTCTCTCTCTCCCTCTCCTTCTGTCTCCCTCTGTCTCAAATAAATAAAAATAAAACCTCAGGGAGCTGGGTGTGGTGGCGCACGCCTTTAATCCCAGCACTTGGGAGGCAGAGGTAGGAGGATCGCCGTGAGTTCGAGGCCACCCTGAGATGACTGAGTGAATTCCAGGATAGCCTGGGCCATAGTGAGACCCTACCTCGAAAAAAAAAAAAGGAACAAAGAGAGAAAGAAAAAAAGAAAAAAAACCTTTAAAAAAGCAATAATAGGGGGCTGGAGAGATGGCTTAGCGGTTAAACGCTTGCCTATGGAGCTTAAGGACCCCGGTTCGAGGCTCGATTCTCCAGGACCCACGTAAGCCAGATGCACAAGGGGGTGCATGCATCTGGAGTTTGTTTGCAGTGGCTGGAGGCCCTGGTGCGCCCATTCTCTCTCTCTCTCCCTCTACCTGCCTATTTCTGAATCTCTCTCTCTCTCAAATAAATAAATAAATAAATAATAAAATATTTTTTTAAAAAAGCAATAATATTGGCACAGAAAAATAGTCCATTTCAAATAGAAATATAGAAATATCTTATAAGTGGCATTTCTCCTTTTTGACTTCTCAGGGTAGCATTGTGCATTGATGGCCCCAAGAGATTTTGCTATGAAAGTCACCACTTACTTGGCAAAGAAGCAATTAAACGAAGACATCTGAAGTTACTTGGTTACCAAGTCGTTCAGGTTTGTTTGGTTTCTTGTTTGTAAAGCAATTCCCACTTCAAATTTGCTTTTTCCAGGGCACACTAATGTACAACACAGTTTTGTTTTGTTTTGTTAATTTTTTTAAATTACTTTGTTTTTTTTGGAGAGAGACACAGATAGAAACAGACAGAGAGGAGAGAGGAAGACAGATAGAGATGGGCGCGCCAGCAGTCTCTCAGCTGCTGTGAACGAAATCCAGACGCATGCGCCCCCTTGTGGTCAAGTGCGGCATTGCGCCCTTGCATCACTTTGCATCTGGCTAAACGTGGGACCTGGAGATTGGAACCGGGTTCTTAGGCTTAGCAGGCAGGCGCCTTAACCCCTAAGCCATCTCTCCAGCCCCAACACAGTTTTAATGACTTAGCTTGAGCAAGCAGCAGTTCATGGGTAGGGCGATGTCAAAGCAGAAGAGGGTCAGAGCCTGCAGAACCCAAAGGCACGTCTTTACTAGGGTGCCCAGAGTCAAGAAAAGGAAATACTCAATTGGTTAAAGTACTCTGTTGTCGAAAGCTTATGAATCTCTTCTTTGGGCTTTAAATATCTTGATTTTATCGTTTGAAATTCAGAATTTTCAAAGCTTTCGCTTTTCAAGGGTTGGTACATACCTACATGTTTATAAATGGGCTTAATGCTTTCAGAATTACTAGATTATTGGAATAGCTTTGGCTTTAATTTCTTTGATTTGGTAAATGAACACGGACAAGGTGCAGCATTAAGTCAAGGGCTTTCATATACCTTTGTGTCCGTGCACCTGCTCACGTTTCCTTGGAGATGAGGTGGGAGCAGTAGGAGAGATGGGTGGGGACGCAAGTGAGAGCACCCCAGTCTCCGAATGGTTCGTTTCAGCTGCTCTCTGGGTACCTGTCTGGTGATTAACTCCCCTCCCCACCCACCCCATGGCATCCTACACATCACTAGATTTTCCAAAAATGAATCATGCCAGTGTGTGCTCTAAACCATTGGTTTCCTTCTGCTTAGAGGAAAAGGCAGAAACCCCTAAACCTTCATATTCAACACCATTCAGTACACCCTCTGCACACAGGCAGCCTTATCAGATAGGTGGCCACTGCCCAGCCCCTCTGCTCCCAACTAAATGTTCTGTCTTCTTCTGTATCCATCTCCTCTTCCCATTCTCTCTCTCTTTTTTTTTTTTTAATTTTGGTTTTGCGAGGCAGTGTCTCACTCTAACTCAGGCTGATGTGGAATTCACTCTGTAGTCTCAGGGTGGCCTCAAACTCACGGCGATCCTCCTACCTCTGCCTCCCGAGTGCTGGGATTAAAGGCGTGCGCCACCAGGCCCGGCTTCTTCCAGTTCTCTTAACACTTTCCCCTGCCCGTCTCTCTCCTCCCTCTTTCCCCATCTCCACACCTTCATTTTTCTGTAGTTTCTTTCTATGCCCTAGCTATTTCGACTGCCAGGCTGTTCTCCAGCTCCAGGTATCCAAGTTCTGGAGATCCATCAGCCTCTTCTCAAGCTCAGGTCTCGTCTCTCATCATCCTGTGATTGAATGAGCACCCCTCATGTGCCGAAGGAGTCCCCACCCTGTGTCAGCACCTCTGTGCCGAGGGACACTGGGTGCGGAAGACCTTTGCCTCTCTTTGTAATTCACCCTCTGGTAGAGGCGGGGTGGGGAGCAAGGTGAAGGGACAGTCGAGTCACCAGGAATGGAGAAGGGTTTTGGTGAACACTGTTCTCCTCCCTCTGCAGGTGCCGTATCATGAGATCGAGGCACTCCGGTCAAAACTCGAATTGGTGGAATATCTGCAACGCAAACTGTTTTCTCAAAACTCCATTGTTCGTTGGTAACAAGAAGGAAAACGGGCTTCAGGATTCGAATAGTGACAGAACTGGTTCCAAGGGACACAGTGTAACCTGCAAGTTTGCCACTATGTGGAATTGTGTTTTATAGACTTAGCGACTCAGGGTCTGAAAAGGGCCCGTGGTGTTCCTTATGCCAGGTATTCATGTATTGGCGGTAAACGTAAAAGTAATTTTCCTAAGACTGGTGTCAGATCTTTTTGTATATCAAACAATAGATCAAATACAATAAAATAATGCATTGAGTAAAATACTAACTTTTAAGTCTTTTTTTTATGTTTTTAATTTTTTGGAGGCAGACACAGAGAGAGACAGACAGAGAGACAGGAAGAGGGAGACAGATAGAGATGGGCGTGCCAGCAACCTCTCAGCTGCTGTGAACGAACTCCAGACCCATGCGCCCCCTTGTGGGCAAGTGCGGCATTGCGCCCTTGCGTCACTTTGCATCTGGCTAAACGTGGGACCTGGAGATTGGAACCGGTGTTCTTAGGCTTAGGAGGCAGGCGCCTTAACCACTAAGCCATCTCTCCAGCCCAAGTCTTTCATGGTTTTTTTTAATTATTAATTTTTTTATTGACATCTTCTATGCTTACATACAAAAAACATGATATTTCCCTCCCCTCCCCCCATTTCACTTTAGAACACCAATCTTCATCATATCCCCTCCATTAGTCTTTCTTTTAATTGGATGTCATCATTTTTCTCTTCTATTTTGAGGGTCTTACAATGGTATTGCTAGGCACTGCAAGGTCATGGATATCGAGGCCAATTTCTGTCTGGGCAGCTGCATTGTAAGAAGTCATACCCAATGGGGGGAGGGGAGGGAAATATCAGGTGGGTTTTTTGTATGTAAGTAGAAAAGTCAATAAAAAACAATAATTTATAAAAAAAAGAAAAAAAGAAAAAAAAGAAGTTATACCCTTCCTTTGGCTCTTCCATTCTATCCGCCCCCTCTTCCGCAATGGTCCCTGAGCCTTGGAGGGTGTGACAGAGATGTTTCAGTGCTGGGCACTCCTCCATCCCTTCTTCTCAGCACTATGTTGCCTTTTGGGTCATCCCAGTGGTCATCACCATCTGAAAAAAGAAGCTTCTCTAACCAGAAGTGAGAGTAGCATTAATATGTGAACATGAAGATGAAGTGTAGTACTTTCAGGGTAGTTTGGTGGGAATAATATATACATTTAGTCAGACGAGAGCAGGCTTTATACCCCTAAGGCTCATGACCTCACCTGCCATAGACTTTTGCTTAGGTTTTTTAGTACCAGGTATGTATTCCCTCCCATAGAGAGGGCCTTCAGTCCAATCATGGAGCAGTTGGTTACCCCAAGAGCAGACATGCCACTATTGCACCCATTCAGTTATTGGGCCTGTCTGGCCAAACTTGAGTTTTTCAAATGTCCACTGTTTTCACTGCTGATGACTTCTGTCTCCCATATGGCTGTATGCAGTGCAGCTTTTCCAGCTAAGTCTTTCATTTTTAAGAGAGTTTTATCTGCTAAATGGAAAAACCTCTTTAGCTCACTTGGCTGGCTTCTGAACTTGGAGGTTCTGGTAAACTTCCACCACCACCCCCCGCCCCTTACTCCCACGTGGGCTCTCTACTCCTTCCTGCCCTCCACATGGCAGGAGCTCTCAGCACTTCTCTTTGCTTCTCTTAATCTAATAAACCCTCTAAACCTTAAGCTATGTGTGTCTCTGCTTCACATGCTGGTCCCTTGTGTGCTGTGTCTTCATTTTCTTATAAGGATGCCAGCCATGTCAAGACTTACTCTAAACACTTGACTTAACCTGCAGAAGTGCCTTGCAGAGTGAGTGAGTGAGACCCTGTCTTTAAGTCTAAAAGTGAGAAGAGAGCTGGGTCATAGCTTAGTGGTGGAGTGCGTCCATACGTGGACCGTGCACTCGGCTCAGCCTCAGGAGTGTCAGGGGAGAGAGTGCCTTGCACAGTGAGTGCACAGCCCACGGTCACTGGCGGTGAGATTTCCTTCCTACCATGCTGTGTACCTCACACTGGCTTTGGATGTTTATCTTGAGGAAATGGATACTAGAAGAGCTCTGAAATGACTTGTAAAAGTTTGCCATAGGGCTGGAGAGATGGCTTAGTGGTTAAGGCGCCTGCCTCCTAAGCCTAAGAACGCTGGTTCCAATCTCCAGCAGTTCCAATCTCCAGGTCCCACGTTTAGCCAGATGCAAAGTGACGCAAGGGCGCAATGCCGCACTTGACCACAAGGGGGCGCACGCGTCTGGATTTTGTTCACAGCAGCTGAGAGGCTGCTGGAGTGCCCATCGCTATCTGTCTCCCTCTCCCTCTCTCTCTGTCTCTCTGTGTCTCTCCAAAAAATAAATAAAATAATAATAATAAAAAAAAGTTTGCCATACACTGAACAGGAGAAGTTCTGTGGATTCTGACACAGCCCTATTCCCAGGTGACTGACATTCAGGGTGTGGCTGTATTCTCCGTCTTTCTGAAGTCTGGGAAACGAGCTGGTGTACCCTTTTACACAATTATTATACTACTTTAAACCAGTGTTTATGACTTAAGTCTAAGATAATGCTGTGGGTTGTGTCAAGCCTCAGAAAGACCTTTCACACTTCCTTGCTGCAGAAATCCAGCCTCTTCTGTAAGCTCTGCTTCTCTGCGCCCACCCACGTGATACTGTTACACTGTTCCTCTGCTCCCATGGTCAGTGCACCCTCTGTATGAAACTCAGCCCTGAAACCTGGTGGAGGTGGACTGTTCACAGCTTCAAGAAGGTGAGCCTAGGGCTGGAGAGATGGCTTAGCGGTTAAGGCGCCTGCCTCCTAAGCCTAAGAACACTGGTTCCACTCTCCAGCGGTTCCAATCTCCAGGTCCCACGTTTAGCCAGATGCAAAGTGACGCAAGGGCGCAATGCCGCACTTGACCACAAGGGGGCGCACGCATCTGGATTTCGCTCACAGCAGCTGAGAGGCTGCTGGTGCACCCATCTCTGTCTGTCTTCCTCTCCCTCTCTGTCTGTCTCTCTCTGTGTCTCTCTCTAAAAAAATAAAAAATTGGGGTTGGGGATTTAGCTCAGTGGATGAGCGCTTGCCTAGCAAGCCCAAGGCCCTGGGTTCGGTCCTCAGCACCGAAAAAAAAAAAAAAAAAAAAAATAAATAATTAATTTTAAAAATTTAAAAAAAAGAAGGTGAGCCTACTCCAACTCAGCTGTGAACTGTATCTGCAACTGTGAAGGAAAATATCCAACCTAGAACGTTCTTCACCTATGTGTTGTTTGTGTGGGTCTCCCCCCATCATGGTCAGGACCAGATCCCCCCCCCCTTCTGCACTTTCCTCAGTCCTCAACCATCTCACTTTCTGGGGACAACCTTTGCTCAGTCAGCCCTTATGTCCTCCACCCTCGCCCCACCACCCTTGTTCTGTAGATGGGATGGACATACACAGGACCAGACAGGAAAGGGCTGCCAGGAGAGGCTGGGAGTGGAGCTATGGAATGGTAAGTGGGCGGTGGTGAGCTAGCCTGCGCCTGGGAAGAAAACCTGTCTGGGAATGCAAAAGCCTCTTTGCAGGGGTTTGTAAGCCCTATCTTGGAAGGTAGGGGGCAGCAGCTGATCATGGCTCATTCTGGCACTATTTAAAACAAATTGTAATCCTGAAAATGTGCTTGTGTGTTATAAAATAATTTAGTCTAACAGATAACAGAGTTTCTGGTTTCACCGGTAAGGAGTGAATATGGACAATTTTGATTCGAAATTCAAGCCCCTATAAAGTGAATGAATCTTCAAGTCTGTTTCCTTGCCAGCAAACACATATTGTGTAAATAGCTCTTGATACCATATATTTCACAATTTTTAATAAGGAATAATCTTGCTAGATTACTTTCAAGAAAAAGGAAAGAAGAATGGATAAAAATTGTTAGTTAGGTGTAACTTTAGAAGCAGCAGTGTTTTTTTTGTTTTGTTTTGTTTTGTTTTGTTTTTGGAGAGAGACACAGAGAGAGAGGGAGACAGGTAGAGATGGGCGCACCAGCAGTGTCTCAGCTGCTGTGAACGAAATCCAGATGCGTGCGCCCCCTTGTGGTCAAGTGCGGCATTGCACCCTTGCATCACTTTGCATCTGGCTAAACGTGGGACCTGGAGATTGGAACCGCTGGAGATTGGAACCAGCGTTCTTAGGCTTAGGAAGTAGGCGCCTTAACCACTAAGCCATCTCTCCAGCTCAGCAGTGGTATTTTTTTTAGCAGCAAAATTATAGCATGGATTAGGCTGCTGTGGTTGGATCCCTTGCTTGTGGAAGAGATGCGTGCATGTGTGCGTGAGTACACACACACGTGTGCATGGACATGTCCAGGGGAGTTGGGGCAGGAGGCTGTGGAACATAGAGACCGTAGTGCCAAAGCACTCTTCCTTACCTTTCCTTGACTTTAAAAAAAAATTTTTTTTTAATTTTTTATTTTTGGAGAGAAACACAGAGAGAGACAGAGAGGGAGGGGAGAGGGAGACAGAGATGGGACCTGTGAACGAAATCAGATGCATGCGCCCCCTGTTCAAGTGATTGCACCCTTGCATCACTTTGCATCTGGCTAAACGTGGGACCTGGAGATTGGAACCGCTTGTAATTGGAACCAGTGTTCTTAGGCTTAGGAGGCAGGCGCCTTAACTGCTAAGCCATCTCTCCAGCCCCTTTCCTTGACTTTTATTTTGCCTGAATCAAGCACAAAAAACTAGATGCTACTCGGGAATAAGAAATGCCTGCTAGAGGGGAGAACTTTGAAGACGGGGCACCTTCTTTCCAGATCTTGCTCCTTGATTCACTTGGGGGCATGCGGACAGTTAGCAAATATTTTTCAAAGGGAAGAAATAAAAGGAAGGAGCAAAATTGGGCTGGAGGGATGGGCAAGTGGTTAAGGCGTTTGTCTGCAAAGTCAAAGGACCCAGGTTCATTTCCCCAGGACCCACGTTAGCCAGATGCACAAAGGGATGCATGTGTCTGGAGTTCATTTACAGTGGCTGGATGCCCTGGCACGCCCATTCTTTCTCTCTCTCTCTTTTCTCTCTGTCAAATAAATAAATATTAAAACAACTTAAATAAAGCTGGATGTGGTGGCACATGCCTTTAACTCCAGCACTTGGGAGGCAGAGGTAGGAGGATCACCGTGAGTTCAAGACCACCCTGAGACTCCATAGTGAATTCCAGGTCAGCCTGGACTGGAGTGAGACCAGACGCTACCTCGAAAAACCAAAATAATAAATAAATAAATAATTTTAAAAAGGAAAGGGCAAAATTCATATTTGAATGAATTCTGGAAAAACAATGGGCTCCCTGTTACAAAAAGGAAAACAAGACAAAAAAGCCACCTTCAGACAGGGCATGGTGGTGCACGCCTTTAATCCCAGCACTTGGGAGGCAGAGGTAGGAGGATGACCGTGAGTTCAAGACCACCCTGAGACTCCATAGTGTATTCCAGGTCAGCCTGGTCTAGAGGGAGACCCTACCTTCAAGAAAAAAAAAAAAAAAACCAGGGAGCTTGTCAAATGACCGAAGTCAACAAATATGTGTCCATAGCCCGAGGTTTTCCCAAGATGGAAAAACAACCACGTGTACATGGAGTCTGCATAGCTAGTGTCGAAGGGCGGTTGGTTATTCTCGGTCGTCAACCTGACAGGGTTTCGTATCTCCATGGAAACATCTCTGGACATTGAAGCACTTTATGACATGGCTCTGTTTTAAAGGTGCTCTCTTGCAAAGTCTTGATGGCCCCGGGGTTCAATTCCACAGTACCCATGTAAAGCCAGATGCACAAATTGGCACACTTGTGGAGGTAGTTTGCAGTGGCAAGAGGCCCTGCATACTTATGCTCATCTTCATCCCCTCCCCCCACTTCGTCTCTCATAAAAACGAATAGGGGGCTGGAGAGATGGCTTAGCGGTTAAGGCCTTTGCCTGCAAAGCCAAAGGACCCAGGTTTGATTCCCCCCAGGACCCACGTAAGCCAGATGCACAAGGGGCACATGGATCTGGAGTTTGTTTGCAGTGGCTAGAGGCCCTGGCATGCCCATTCTCTCTGTCTCTCTTTTTTTCTCTCTCTCTCTCTGCTTGTAAATAAATAAATAAAAATAAATAGGGGCTGGGCGTGATGGCGCTTGCAGTTAATCCCAGCCTGCTAGGCAGAGGTAGGAGGATCGCTGGTTCCCACCCTCTCAGTGGTTCCAATCAGCCTGGACCAGGTCCCAAACCAAAAAAAAAAAAAAAAAAAAAAAAAAAAAAAAAAACTAAATAGGGGGGCTGGACAGATGGCTTAGCGGTTAAGGCGCCTGCCTCCTAAGCCTAAGAACGCTGGTTCCAATCTCCAGTGGTTCCAATCTCCAGGTCCCACGTTTAGCCAGATGCAAAGTGACGCAAGGGCGCAATGCCACACTTGACCACAAGAGGCGCACTGTCTGGCGCACTCATCAGCTGAGAGGCTGCTGTCTCCTCTATCTGTCTCTTCTCTCTCTGTCTGTCTGTCTCTCTCTGTGTCTCTCTCCAAAAATAAATAAAATAATAAAAAAAATTAAAAATAAATAGGGCTGGAGAGATTGTCCAGTGGTTAAGCTGCTTGTCTAAAGAGCCTAAGGACCTGGGTTCAAGTCTTCTGCAGTATTCACGTAAAGCCAGATCCACAAAGTGGCACACACATCTGAAGTTTGTTTGCAGTGACTAGATGCCCCAGTGTGCCCATTCTCTTTGTCTCTCTGTGTGGCTGTCTCTCTTCTCTCTGTTTCTCTCCACGTGCAAATAAATAAATAAATAAATAAATAAATAAATAAATAAATAAATAAATAAATAAAAGCACTTGGGAGACAGAAGCAGGAGTCTTTGCTTTCTACTTCCTGACTGAAGGCACAATGTGACCAGCTGCTTCATGCCCCTGACTCCATCTTTCCATCTTGAACTGGAAGCTGAAACAGTTTTGAAAGCAGTAGGGTAGGAAACAAAGATAAATGAAATAAAACGGGCTTCCTGACCTCTTTAGCCCAGGACCTGGAAAATAGAAGTGAATCCGAGCGAGGTGCGTGTGGTACCATCATAATCCTTCTCCACTGAGCTTTTCTGTTTAGTTCGTGGTGAAGGTTCACACGAGGCATAGACTATGAGGACGCTCACAAACCACGTGCTGCTCGGAAGACATCTGGAGTACCACTGTGAGCTTATGACAACCACCTGCGCGGACAGAGTACTTCCAGGGACACCATGCTGAAAAACCTGTGCTTTTAGAAAACAAACGGATAAAGTGGTGCGTTCCCTTATGACCTGCAGGATCTGAACCTCATGAGACATTCTGACAAGCCTCACCTGAGTATAGCTGGCTGCATCAAAAGGTTTAACTGCCATTACTTATAGGAATATTACTTTATATGGACAATTTATAGGTGGCTGCACCATTGGAGGAAGCAGAGAGAGAGAGAAGAGAGACAGAGACCAGCAACTGTTAACTGTCTATCCTTGGAGATGGATGGGGCGTCGTGAGTGCCTAGCACCCAGCAATTGGTAACTGCCTGGAAATTTGGGGTCTTTGGGGAATGTGGCCTCATGAGTCCCTTGCTCCTTTCCCTCCAGGATGACAGTTAAGGGCACCAATCTCCTGCAGTCCTCCTTCAGGTACGCATAGTTGCTGGCAGTCCAAGAGGGCAATGGGCATGCCCAGCTTAGGGCAGAAGGCTTCACGGTGGTGTTACTTTAGGGGTGTTTGCTGGTTGTTCGCACAGGTGCTGAGCTGATCTCTGCAGCCCAGCTTCACTGGATTCTTCCCCCACACAGACACGCACACCCTTCGTTTGTCTATCCCAATACCTAGCTTCCTCTGGTATATTTACTTAATTTTTAAAATTAATTAATTAATTAATTTATTTATTTATTTATTTTGATTTTTCTTTTTTTTAAAATATTTTATTATTTATTTATTTGAGAGAGAGATTTTAGGCAAAGAGAGGGAGAGGGAACAGGCATGCTATTCCAGCCACTGCAAGCGCTCCAGATGTCTGACCTTGTGCATCTGGTTTACTCTGGAGAATCGAGCCTTGAACCTGGGTCCTTAGGCTTCACAGGCAAGCGCTCAACCACTAAGCCATCTCTCCAGCCCTATTTTGATTTTTCAAAGCAGGGTCTCATTCTAGCCCAGGCTGACCTGGAATTCACTCTGTATTCTCAGGGTGACCTCGAACTCACGGCGATCCTCCTACCTCTACCTCCCGAGTGCTGGGATTAAATAAAGGCATGTACCACCACGCCTGGCATTTTTATTTAACTTTGGTTCTTGGGCTCTATCAAAAGACATTTTGCTTTTATGTACTTTTTAATCCCCTTCTCAGGGAAAAAAGAAAAAGAAAAAAAAATCTCTCCCCAGCAACTCCCACAGTCTGGCATATAACACATGACTTGTGGGCTGAACTGTTATTTTGGGCTCTGATGTTTTCAAGGAAACAATATCTCTTGGTAACCCTGCTGTTTTTAACTTTTATCATAGAAAACTTTGAACACTCATAAGAGCTGAAACAATGGAATAATGGGTCCACATGACTTTATTTACTCAGCATGAAAAGTTAACTTAATTTTCCAATCATGTTTTATCTATCGGAGTGTTTTTTTTTAAATTTTTTAAAACTTTTTTTTATTTTATCTTATTTTTTTGGAGAGAGACAGACAGAAAAGAGAGAGAGAGAGAGAGGAAGAGGAAGACAGATAGAGATGGGTGCACCAGCAGTCTCTCAGCTGCTGTGAACAAAATCCAGACGCGTGCGCCCCCTTGTGGTCAAGTGTGGCATTGCACCCTTGCGTCACTTTGCATCTGGCTAAACGTGGGACCTGGAGATTGGAACCGCTGGAGATTGGAACAAGCGTTCTTAGGCTTAGCAGGCAGGCACCTTAAACCCTAAGCCATCTCTCCAGCCCCTATCGGAGTGTTTCTAAAGAAAGCTAAGCTATTATATCATTTTGTCCTAAATACTTCAGTGTGAATTTATAACCAATAAAAATTTTCTAACCATTCAGCCATTACTGTAACAACAAAATTAATAATTATATTCTATAATTTAATATCTAGACAATATTCTAAATTTCCAATATTGCTTCAATAATTTGTTGTGTTTGATTCACTATGCAAAATCCGCATATTATTTTTATTTTTTATTTTGAAGTAGGTTTTTGCTGTAGCCCAGGCTGACCTGGAATTCACTATGTAGTCCCAGGCTGGTTTCAAACTCATAGCAACCTTCCCACCTTTGCCTCCTGAGTACGCCGCCATGCCTGACAACTTTTCTCTTAATTGTTTTTTCAAGGTAGGTCCAGGATGACCTGGAACTCACTCTATAATCCCAGGCTGGCCTCAAGTTTACAGCGGTCCTCCTACCTCTGCCTCCTGAATGCTGGGACTAAAAGCATGTTCCAGCACCCAGGCATGGTCAAGGTCCACCTGAATGCAGCAACCACCCTGATGTGCTCTCTCCTGCTTCTCACTCTTCCTGGCCCTTCATTACAGATCCTTGGAATTACCTCTGGATAACCCTTGAGCACCCAGGCCCTTGTTTAGGCTCATCTTTTATTTATTTATTTATTTATTTATTTATTTATTTATTTATTTATTTATTTATTTATTTATTTTGGAGAGAGACACAGAGAGAGACAGAGAGGGAGAGGGAGACAGATAGAGATGGGCGCGCCAGCAGCCTCTCAGCTGCTGTGAACGAAATCCAGACACGTGCTCCCCCTTGTGGTCAAGTGCGGCATTGCACCCTTGCATCACTTTGCATCTGGCCAAACGTGGGACCTGGAGATTGGAACCAGCGTTCTTAGGCTTAGGAGGCAGGCGTCTTAACCGCTAAGCCATCTCTCCAGCCCAGGCTCATCTTTTAGAAGAAACTTGAGCTAAAACAGCAGTGTTTGTCTATCACTAACTAATTGACTGAGTGCCTTCTGAGTCATCAAAGATGAATAAGAAGCAAGTGGCCTTGCCCGCCAAAGTGGTCAGTCAGTGTACAGCGACGAAATCTGCTTGGCCAAACATAGATCAGGCTTTGGAAGCTTTTGCTAGGTCTATCTGTGCGTGTTCTCAAAGAAGTTGATTTTAGCAAAAGAAAAAGCCTAGGAAGGGGCTGGAGAGATGGCTTAGTGGTTAAGGCGCCTGCCTCCTAAGCCTAAGAACACTGGTTCCAATCTCCAGTGGTTCCAATCTCCAGGTCCCACGTTTAGCCAGATGCAAAGTGACGCAAGGGTGCAATGCCACACTTGACCACAAGGGGGCGCACACATCTGGATTTCATTCACAGTGGCTGAGATGCTGCTGGCGCACCCATTTCTGTCTCCCTCTCCCTCTCTCTGTCTCTCTCTCTCTTAAAAAAAAAAAAAAGCTTAGGAAGAACTCCCACCCTCTCTATCTGATCACAATCTCTTCAAATTCTGTATCTTCTTCCATCTTCCAGTGGACAACCTGATCTGTCTTCACCTGCTAGGTGAGTCCCTGTCACCCTGATATTCCTTCTAGTAATTTCTTATCCATAGTCTCACCCCAGCTCCTTGGCTCTCATCTCTTGCTTATAGTGTATTGGGAGTTGAGTACAATCTCATGCTCAGACTGAAAGACTCCAATGCAGTGGTCCCACAGTGATGGCCCTGATTAAAATCTTCCTCCCTGTGCTAACCTCAGCGTGTCATTAGATATGCTTCTTTTTACTCATAAGAAAAAGTCACCCGTTAAAACTGAAGTCTCAGCCAGGCGTGGTGGCGCACACCTTTAATCCCAGCACTCGGGAGGCAGAGGTAGGAGGATCGCCGAGAGTTCGAGGCCACCCTGAGACTACATAGTTAACTCCAGGTCAGCCTGGACCAGAGTGAGACCCTACCTTGCAAAACCAAAAAAAAAAAAATAAATAAATAAATAAATAAATAAATAAACTGTCTGTCTGTGTAAAATCTGATTTGTACAAAAGTTTTGTGTTGTACACAGCTCCATGTTGCTGGGATGAACTTTTTTCTTTTTTTAAAATATATATTTTATTTACTTATTTGAGAGAAAGAGGCAGAGAGAGAGAGAGAGAGAGAGAGAGAGAGAGAATGAATATGGGTACACCAGGGCATCCAGCCACTGCAAACGAACTCCAGAGGCAGAGAGAGAGAGAGAGAGAGAGAGAGAGAAAGAGAGAGAGAATATGGGTGCACCAAGGCATCCAGCCACCACAAACGAACTCCAGATGCGTGCACCTCTTGTGATCTGGCTTACGTGGGTCCTGGAGAATCGAACCAGGGTCCTTTGGCTTTGCAGGCAAACGCCTTAACTGCTAAGCCATCTCTCCAGCCCATGGGGTGAACTTTGAAACAGACATAATTGATGGGAGGAAGGGGATTGGTTTTAGCTAACAAATCCAGGGGAAGTTGCATATGGCTGAAGAGGCTGGCTCCCTTTCACAGATCCAAGGAAGAGACACACCCACATAGCCAGCACCACCAGCAAGCTAGCGTGAGCCTGCAGCAGTCAGATCCCTGAGCTCACACTTCTTTGCACATCTTGGGCTGGAATTCAGAGCGTGAGCCTGCAGCAGTCAGACCCCTGAGCTCACACTTCTTCGCACATCTTAGGCTGGAGCTCACACTTCTTTGAGCTGTGAGCCTGCAGCAGTCAGACCCCTGAGCTCACACTTCTTTGCACATCTTAGGCTGGAATTCAGAGCGTGAGCCTGCAGCAGTCAGACCCCTGAGCTCACACTTCTTTGCACATCTTAGGCTGGAATTCAGAGCTTGAGCAGTCAGACCCTGAGCTCAGCCTTGCAGCAGTCAGACCCCTGAGCTCTTCTTTGCTCTGGAATTCAGAACTTGAGCCTGCAGCAGACAGACCCTGAGCTTTCTTTGCACGTCTTGGGCTGGAATTCAGAGCGTGAGCCTGCAGCAGTCAGACCCCTGAGCTCACACTTCTTCGCACGTCTTGGGCTGGAATTCAGAGCGTGAGCCTGCAGCAGTCAGACCCCTGAGCTCACACTTCTTCGCACATCTTAGGCTGGAATTCAGAGCGTGAGCCTGCAGCAGTCAGACCCCTGAGCTCACAGACCCTGGAATTCAGAGTGTGAGCCTGCAGCTCCTGAGCTCACACTTCTTTGCACATCTTGGGCTGGAATTCAGAGCGTGAGCCTGCAGCAGACAGACCCTGAGCTCACACTCCTTTGCACGTCTTGGGCTGGACCCTGAGCAGACCCTGAGCTCACACTTCACTTGGAATTCAGAGCATGAGCCTGCAGCAGTCAGACCCTGAGCTCACACTTCTGCACGTCTTGGGCTGGAATTCAGAGCGTGAGCCTGCAGCAGTCAGACCCCTGAGCTCACACTTTTTCACACATCTTGGGCTGGAATTCCTGAGCGTGAGCCTGCAGCAGTCAGACCCTGAGCTCACACTTCTTCGCACATCTTAGGCTGGAATTCAGAGCGTGAGCCTGCAGCAGTCCCCTGAGCTCAGACTTCTGAGCATCTTACTGGAATTCTGAGCCTGCAGCAGTCATCTTGGAATTCAGAGCGTGAGCCTGCAGCAGTCAGACCCTGAGCTCACACTTCTTGCACATCTTAGGCTGGAATTCAGAGCGTGAGCCTGCAGCAGTCAGACCCTGAGCTCACACTTCTTTGCACATCTTGGGCTGGACATCTTGGGCCCCTGAGCTCACACTTCTTCAGAGCTTGTGAGCCCTGCAGCAGTCAGACCCTGAGCTCACACTTCTTCGCACATCTTGGGCTGGAATTCAGAGCGTGAGCCTGCAGCAGTCAGACCCCTGAGCTCACACTTCTTTGCACATCTTGGGCTGGAATTCAGAGCGTGAGCCTGCAGCAGTCAGACCCCTGAGCTCACACTTCTTCACACTGCACGTCTTGGGCTGGAATTCAGAGCGTCAGTCAGACCCTGAGCTCAGGCTGGGCTGGAATTCAGAGCGTGAGTCTGCAGCAGAGACAGAGCTCCCACTTCTTTTGACATCTTGGGCTGGACAGAGCGTGAGCCTGCAGCAGTGCCCTGAGCTCACATCTTCGGCCTGGAATTCAGAGCGTGAGCCTGCAGCAGTCAGACCCCTGAGCTCACACTTCTTCTCTTGCAATTCAGAGCGTGAGCCTGCATCTTGGGCCCCTGAGCTCACACTTCTTCGCACATCTTGGGCTGGAATTCAGAGCCTGCAGCAGTCAGACCCCTGAGCTCACACTTCTTTGCACATCTTAGGCTGGAATTCAGAGCGTGAGCCTGCAGCAGTCAGACCCCTGAGCTCACACTTCTTTGCACATCTTGGGCTGGAATTCAGAGCGTGAGCCTGCAGCAGTCAGACCCTGAGCTCACACTTCTTTGCACATTGGGCTGGAATTCAGAGCGTGAGCCTGCAGCAGACAGACCCTGAGCTCACACTTCTTTGCTCTTGGGCTGGAATTCAGAGCGTTCAGAGCCCCTGAGCTCACACTGAGCCTCTTGGGCTGGAATTCAGAGCGTGAGCCTGCAGCAGTCAGACCCTGAGCTCACACTTCTTCTTTGCACATCTTGGGCTGGAATTCAGAGCGTGAGCCTGCAGCAGTCAGACCCCTGAGCTCACACTTCACATCTTGGGCTGGAATTCATCCTGCAGGCTGGCTCAACATCTTGGGCTGGAATTCAGAGCGTGAGCCTGCAGCAGTCAGACCCCTGAGCTCACACTTCTTTGCACATCTTGGGCTGGAATTCAGAGCGTGAGCCTGCAGCAGACAGACCCCTGAGCTCACACTTCATCGCACATCTTGGGCTGGAATTCAGAGCGTGAGCCTGCAGCAGACAGATCCCTGAGCTCACACTTCTTTGCACATCTTGGGCTGGAATTCAGAAGCCTTGAGCTCAGCACATCTTGGGCTGTGAGCCTGCAGCAGTCAGACCCCTGAGCTCACACTTCTTTGCACGTCTTAGGCTGGAATTCAGAGCTTGAGCCTGCAGCAGTCAGACCCCTGAGCTCACACTTCTTTGCACGTCTTAGGCTGGAATTCAGAGCGTGAGCCTGCAGCAGTCAGACCCCTGAGCTCACACTTCTTTGCACATCTTAGGCTGGAATTCAGAGCGTGAGCCTGCAGCAGTCAGACCCCTGAGCTCACACTTCTTTGCACATCTTAGGCTGGAATTCAGATCCGCCCCAGCTAACACTTCTTTGCCCTTAGGCTGGAATTCAGCTGCAGTCTGCCTGCTTAGGTCTGCCTGCTAGACACTGCAAACTCAATTTTCATAATGGCTGAGTAGTCTTGGAGGGAACGTATGTTCAAACTATTTGGCATGGACTACTGCTTTCCCAAACTTGAGACCATATCTCCTACGCAAGGTTTGCCAAGTCTCATGGACCTCAGCTGAATTCTCGTGTCCCGTCATTGGAAATGTTGAGAAAGGTTGGAAAAGGGAGAAAGCAAGATTATAGAGGGCTTTTGTTGTTTTGTTTTGTTGGATGTTTTCATGAGTACAAAAAAAAAAAAAAATCCCTAGTCATACTTTCATTGAAAGACCCAGGCCAGAGTAGCACCATGACAGGCCTCAGTCCCTCTGTAGGCCACAGGGGCGAGTTCCCAGAATAAAGGGAAGAACAAGCAGTACCAGGAAAACCATAAACTTGCTGTGTGAGCATGACTCAACATTCTTACCATCCTGGGCTGGATGGCCCAATAAGATCCACCGTCTCAGAGTTTTGTAAATGTCAACCAATCAAATGAATGTAACTGCGCGCGCCAACCTGTTCAAATGTAACCGCCGCTTGCTGAGCCAATTAAGTTTGAAATTCCTCTAGACCTAGCCCACCAAAATCCTAAGACCAATCAAGAACCCCAAGTACAGTTAATGTTCAAATTAGCCAATCATGTACTTGCATAGGTGATGGCCCCCTCCCCCTTGCTCAAACCTCAATAAAAAGCCCACCATTCTGATTTTCTGGGCTCTTGCTATAATCCACTGAGTTGGTGAAGGCAAGAGACCCAGCTTAAGCCCGAGTAAAGCTCTTTGCGTTTGCATACGTGTTTGGTCTTCCTTGGTGGTCACTGGGGGCGCTGTGAACTGGGCATAACATTATGACTTCTGTCCATGGGAGACAATGAGAACCCCCTTTTCCTTCACATGTAGGAGGGAAGTGCCCTTTTATTTTAATATTTTATTTACTTATTTGACAGAGAAGGAGGGAGAGAGAGAGAATGGGTGCGCCAGGGCCTCCAAGCCACTGCAAACAAACTTCAGACATGTGGACCCCCCTTGTGCATCTGGCTAACATGGGTCCTTGGGAATCGAACCTGGGTCCATTGGCTTTGCAGGCAAATGCCTTAACCGCTAAGCCATCCCTCCAACCCGGAAGTGCCCTTTTAGAAGCACCATGGAGCAGAGCCCTCCTGTGATTTGAGAACATGGTGGGAAAGTGGCTGACTTTTGTCTGGCTCATGGCCTAGTCAGGTGATATGACAGGAGAGAAGTCTGCTATTATTGCAAAGGAAGAAGTGGGGTTCCCAAGGAGCCCTTAGAGTAGAGGTGGGGTGTGAGGATCGGGGCTAGGGAATGGGGGAGAGGTCAGGGCTTAGCTGTCTTAAATCCAGGTGCTTTTGCAGAGAGAATCATTTTTTAATTTTATTTTTTTTTTGGTTTTTCGAGGTAGGGTCTCACTCTAGCTCAGGCTGACCTGGAATTCACTATGTAGTTCTCAGGGTGGCCTTGAACTCACGGCGATCCTCCTACCTCTGCCTTCCAAGTGCTGGGATTAAAGGCCTGCGCCACCACGCCCGGCTTATTATTATTATTATTATTATTATTATTATTATTTGGTTTTTGCAAGGCAGGGTCTCACTCTGGTCCAGGCTGACCTGGATTTCACTATGTATTCTCAGGATGGCCTCGAACTCTCGGTGATCCTCCTACCTCTGCCTCCCAAGTGCTGGGATTAAAGGCGTGTGCCACCACACCCGGCTTATTTTTTAATATTTGACTATTATTTATTTATTTATTTGAGAGAAAGACACAGGGGAAGAGAGAGAGAGAGAGAGAGAGAGAGAGAATGGGCATGTCAGGGCCTCAGCCTCTGCAAACGAACTCCAGATGCATGTGCCACCCTGTGTATCTGGCTTGCGTGGGTCCTGGGGAATCGAACCGTGGTCCTTTGGCTTTGCAGGCAAAGGCCTTAATCGCTAAGCCATCCAACCCGAGAGAAAAATTTTAAGTACCAGCCAACAGCAAGGAGTTGCGGACGGGATTCCTACCCAGCAAGAGGGATGGGACAGGAGCAATGACCCTGCTCCTTCCAGGGTCCCTGAACCGACCCCCTCCCCCTGCAGAATGTTCTGCCTCCTTCCGGCTTTGTTCCAGCCACCGACAGGCCTCCACTTCCAGGGCTGCCAGACACTCCACACTTCTGGTCCTCGCTCTACCCACACTGGCAATGCTGCCTGTCCTGTCATGCTTGCACCGAGGTCAGACTCTTCACCTTTCCCATGTGGTCGTTCAGCACATGCAGACTGAACATGCGTGGCTGTAAGGAATTTTCTATCGGACCGTGCTGTCCTGGACCCTCTGCAGCTGTCCTCACCTTTGTCACCTGCCTTCTCCAGTCTGTGAATTCCCTGGGTGGGACCAAGGGATGGATGCTTTGTTTAAGGCTTTTTTTTGGGGGGGGGGGTTTCGAGGTAGGGTCTCACTCTAGCCCAGGCTGACCTGGAATTCACTATGTAGTCTCAGGTTGGCCTCGAACTCATGGCGATCCTCCTACCTCTGCCTCCCGAGTGCTGGGATTAAAGGCGTGCGCCACTACGCCCGGTTTGTTTAAGGCTTTTTTTTTTAAAAAAAAAATTTTTATTTATTTAAGAAAGAGGGTGAGAGAAAGAGGTAGTTAGAGAGAGAGAATAGGCACATGAGGCCCTCTAGACACTGCAAAAGAACTCCAGATGCACGTGCCCCTTGTGCATCTGACTTATATGGGTGCTGGGGAATTGAACCTGGGTCCTTAGGCTGCATAGGCAAGTGCCTTAACCTCTAAGCCACCTCCCCAGCCCCTGTTTCAAGGCTTGTCTGCAGCTCCTGGAACTGATGGGCATGGTGCCCCCGGATCTGTGGGGCAGGGCGGGTTCTGCAGCTGGGCAGCTCCTCGGGGATGGCAGAAGCGATTGCAGGGGGGAGGGGAAGGGTCGCCCCGCCCCCACCGCTAGCCCAGCCCGCTTCGGCCAGGGTCTCTAAGACGCGGTTTCCAGGCGACGGCTGGAGGTGGCCACTGGGCGCGGGCGCACGGAAGACGGTGGCTGAGGGACCCGGCCTGGGCATCTGGGCATCTGGGCATCTGGGCACCTGGGCACCTGGGCACCTGGGCGAGTGAGACGGACCACGGCTCAGGCGGGGGCTATGGAAGGGGGCGAAGCGAGGGTACGGGTGGAGCAGGTGGAGGAGGAAGAGGAGATCACCGCTGCCACGCTGCGGATCAAGCCCCGGCCCCTGCCCATCTCCGCCATGTCCACCTCGGGCTACATCCCGCCCAAACGTCAGGGCCCCAAGGAGCTCAGCTACTACAACCGCCAGGGCAAGGTGAGCAGGGGGCGGGGGCTCGGCGGCGGGCGGGGTCCTAGTGGTGGGGAGGGGTCTCAGAGGTAGGAGGGGTCGCAGCGGTGGGAGGGAGGGTCTCAGCGGTGGGAGGGGTCTTATTGGCGGGGAGGGGTCTCAGAGGTGGGAAGCTTTCAAAGGTAGGAGTGGTTTCAGCGGTGGGAGGGGCTCAGCGGTGGGAGGGGGTCTCAGAGGTGGGAGGGGCCTGATCGGTGGGAGGGGTCTCAGCGGTGGGAGGGTCTCAGCGATGGGGCGGAGTCTGATCAGTGGGGAGGGGTCTGATCGGTGGGAGGGTCTCAGAGGTGGGGGGGATCTCAGCGGTGGGAGGGTCTCAGCGGTGGGAGGGTCTCAGCGATGGGGCGGAGTCTGATCAGTGGGGAGGGGTCTGATCGGTGGGAGGGTCTCAGAGGTGGGGGGATCTCAGCAGTGGGAGGGTCTCAGCGGTGGGAGGGTCTCAGCGATGGGGCGGAGTCTGATCAGTGGGGAGGGGTCTGATCGGTGGGAGGAGGTCTCAACGTGGGAAGGGTCTCAGCGGTGGGCAGGGTCTCAGTGGTGGGGGTCTCAGCAGTGGGAGGGAGGTCTCAGAGGTGGGAGGGGGTCTCAACGTGGGAAGGGTCTCAGCGGTGGGCAGGGTCCCAGTGGTGGGGGTCTCAGAGGGAGGAGGGGTCTCAGCGGTGGGAGGGAGGGTCTCAGCGGTGGGAGGGGTCTTATTGGCGGGGAGGGGTCTCAGAGGTGGGAAGCTTTCAAAGGTAGGAGTGGTTTCAGCGGTGGGAGGGGCTCAGCGGTGGGAGGGGGTCTCAGAGGTGGGAGGGGGTCTCAGTGGTGGGAGGGGGTTTCAGATGTAGGAGGGGGTTTGATCAGTGGAAGGGGTCTGATCAGTGGGAGGGGTCTGGTCAGTGGGAGGGGGTCTCAGCAGTGGGAGGGTCTCAGCGGTGGGGGTCTCAGAGGTGGGAGGGGGTCTCAGCGGTGGGAGGGAGGGTCTCAGAGGTGGGAGGGTCTCAGCGGTTGGGCGGAGTCTGATCAGTGGGGAGGGGTCTGATCGGTGGGAGGGTCTGATCGGTGGGAGGGTCTCAGCGGTGGGAGGGGGTCTCAGAGGTGGGAGGGGGTCTCAGCGGTGGGAGGGGGTCTCAGCGGTGGGAGGGGTCTCAGAGGTGGGAGGGGGTCTCAGCGGTGGGAGGGGGTCTCAGCGGTGGAGGGGTCTCAGAGGTGGGAGGGTCTCAGCGGTGGGAGGGGGTCTCAGAGGTGGGAGGGTCTCAGAGGTGGGAGGGGGTCTCAGAGGTGGGAGGGTCTCAGAGGTGGGAGGGGTCTCAGTGGTGGAGGGGTCTCAGCGGAGGGAGGGGGTCTCAGCGGTGGGAGGGGTCTCAGCGGTGGGAGGGTCTCAGAGGTGGGAGGGGGTCTCAGAGGTGGGAGGGCGTCTCAGCGGTGGGAGGGGGTCTCAGCGGTGGGAGGGGGTCTCAGCAGTGGGAGGGTCTCAGAGGTGGGAGGGGTCTCAGTGGTGGAGGGGTCTCAGCGGTGGGAGGGGGTCTCAGCGGTGGGAGGGGGTCTCAGCGGTGGGAGGGTCTCAGAGGTGGGAGGGGGTCTCAGAGGTGGGAGGGGGTCTCAGAGGTGGGAGGGGGGTCAGCTATGGAGGGGTCTTAGAGGTGGGAGGGTCTCAGCGGTGGGAGGGGGTCTCAGAGGTGGGAGGGTCTCAGAGGTGGGAGGGGTCTCAGCGGTGGGAGGGTCTCAGCGGTGGGAGGGGTCTCAGCAGGTGGGAGGGTCTCAGAGGTGGGAGGGGTCTCAGCGGTGGGAGGGTCTCAGAGGTGGGAGGGGTCTCAGAGGTGGGAGGGTCTCAGCGGTGGGAGGGGTCTCAGAGGTGGGAGGGGTCTCAGAGGTGGGAGGGGTCTCAGAGGTGGGAGGGTCTCAGCAGTGGGAGGGTCTCAGCGGTGGAGGGGTCTCAGAGGTGGGAGGGGGTCTCAGCGGTGGAGGGGTCTCAGAGGTGGGAGGGGGTCTCAGCGGTGGGATGGTCTCAGCGGTGGGAGGGTCTCAGAGGTGGGAGGGGTCTCAGCGGTGGAGGGGTCTCAGCGGTGGGAGGGGGTCTCAGAGGTGGGAGGGTCTCAGAGGTGGGAGGGAGTCTCAGCGGTGGGAGGGTCTCAGAGGTGGGAGGGGGTCTCAGCGGTGGAGGGTCTCAGAGGTGGGAGTCTCAGCGGTGGGAGGGGGTCTCAGAGGTGGGAGGGGTCTCAGAGGTGGGAGGGTCTCAGAGGTGGGAGGGGTCTCAGTGGTGGAGGGGTCTCAGAGGTGGGAGGGGGTCTCAGCGGTGGGAGGGTCTCAGAGGTGGGAGGGGTCTCAGCGGTGGAGGGTCTCAGAGGTGGGAGAGTCTCAGCGGTGGGAGGGGGTCTCAGAGGTGGGAGGGTCTCAGCGGTGGGAGGGGTCTCAGAGGTGGGAGGGTCTCAGAGGTGGGAGGGGGTCTCAGTGGTGGAGGGGTCTCAGAGGTGGGAGGGGGGTCTCAGCGGTGGGAGGGGGTCTCAGCGGTGGGAGGGGGTCTCAGAGGTGGGAGGGTCTCAGAGGTGGGAGGGGTCTCAGCGGTGGGAGGGTCTCAGAGGTGGGAGGGGTCTCAGCGGTGGGAGGGGTCTCAGAGGTGGGAGGGTCTCAGAGGTGGGAGGAGGTCTCAGCGGTGGGAGGGTCTCAGCGGTGGGAGGGGTCTCAGCGGTGGAGGGGTCTCAGCGGTGGGAGGGGGTCTCAGCGGTGGGAGGGGTCTCAGTGGTGGGAGGGGTCTCAGAGGTGGGAGGGGGTCTCAGCGGTGGGAGGGGGTCTCAGAGGTGGGAGGGGTCTCAGAGGAGGGAGGGGGTCTCAGAGGTGGGAGGGGGTCTCAGAGGTGGGAGGGTCTCAGCGGTGGGAGGGGGTCTCAGAGGTGGGAGGGTCTCAGAGGTGGGAGGGGGGTCTCAGCGGTGGGAGGGTCTCAGAGGTGGGAGGGGTCTCAGTGGTGGAGGGGTCTCAGAGGTGGGAGGGGGTCTCAGCGGTGGGAGGGTCTCAGAGGTGGGAGGGGTCTCAGCGGTGGGAGGGGTCTCAGAGGTGGGAGGGGGTCTCAGCGGTGGGAGGGGGTCTCAGCGGTGGGAGGGGATCTCAGAGGTGGGAGGGTCTCAGAGGTGGGAGGGGTCTCAGCGGTGGGAGGGTCTCAGCAGTGGGAGGGTCTCAGCGGTGGGAGGGTCTCAGAGGTGGGAGGGGTCTCAGCGGTGGGAGGGGTCTCAGAGGTGGGAGGGGTCTCAGAGGTGGGAGGGGTCTCAGAGGTGGGAGGGGTCTCAGAGGTGGGAGGGGGGTCTCAGCGGTGGGAGGGGACTCAGAGGTGGGAGGGGGTCTCAGCGGTGGGAGGGGGACTCAGAGGTGGGAGGGGGTCTCAGCGGTGGGAGGGGGTCTCAGAGGTGGGAGGGTCTCAGAGGTGGGAGGGTCTCAGAGGTGGGAGGGGTCTCAGAGGTGGGAGGGTCTCAGCGGTGGGAGGGGGTCTCAGCGGTGGGGAGGGGTCTCAGAGGTAGGAGGGGTCTCAGCGGTGGAAGGATCTCAGCGGTGGGAGGGGTCTTATTGGTGGGGAGGGGGTTCTCAGCGGTGGGCGGTGTCTTATTGGTAGGGAGGGGTCTCAGAGGTGGGAAGCTTTCAAAGGTAGGAGTGGTTTCAGCCGTGGGAGGGTCGCAGCAGTGGGAGGGTCTCAGAGGTGGGAGGGGTCTCAGCGGTGGGAGGGGGTCTCAGCGGTGGGAGGGGATCTCAGAGGTGGGAGGGTCTCAGAGGGGGGAGGGGTCTCAGCGGTGGGAGGGTCTCAGAGGTGGGAGGGGTCTCAGCGGTGGGAGGGGTCTCAGAGGTGGGAGGGGTCTCAGAGGTGGGAGGGGTCTCAGAGGTGGGAGGGGGTCTCAGAGGTGGGAGGGGTCTAAGAGGTGGGAGGGGTCTCAGAGGTGGGAGGGGTCTCAGAGGTGGGAGGGGTCTCAGCGGTGGGAGGGTCTCAGAGGTGGGAGGGGTCTCAGCGGTGGGAGGGGTCTCAGAGGTGGGAGGGTCTCAGAGGTGGGAGGAGGTCTCAGCGGTGGGAGGGTCTCAACGGTGGGAGGGGTCTCAGCGGTGGAGGGGTCTCAGCGGTGGGAGGGGGTCTCAGCGGTGGGAGGGGGTCTCAGAGGTGGGAGGGGTCTCAGAGGTGGGAGGGGGTCTCAGCGGTGGGAGGGGGTCTCAGAGGTGGGAGGGGTCTCAGAGGAGGGAGGGGGTCTCAGAGGTGGGAGGGGGTCTCAGAGGTGGGAGGGTCTCAGCGGTGGGAGGGGGTCTCAGAGGTGGGAGGGTCTCAGAGGTGGGAGGGGGTCTCAGCGGTGGGAGGGTCTCAGAGGTGGGAGGGGTCTCAGTGGTGGAGGGGTCTCAGAGGTGGGAGAGGGGTCTCAGCGGTGGGAGGGTCTCAGAGGTGGGAGGGGTCTCAGCGGTGGGAGGGGTCTCAGAGGTGGGAGGGGGTCTCAGCGGTGGGAGGGGGTCTCAGCGGTGGGAGGGGATCTCAGAGGTGGGAGGGTCTCAGAGGTGGGAGGGGTCTCAGCGGTGGGAGGGGGTCTCAGCGGTGGGAGGGTCTCAGCGGTGGGAGGGTCTCAGAGGTGGGAGGGGTCTCAGCGGTGGGAGGGGTCTCAGAGGTGGGAGGGGTCTCAGAGGTGGGAGGGGTCTCAGAGGTGGGAGGGGTCTCAGCGGTGGAAGGATCTCAGCGGTGGGAGGGGTCTTATTGGTGGGGAGGGGGTTCTCAGCGGTGGGCGGGGTCTTATTGGTAGGGAGGGGTCTCAGAGGTGGGAAGCTTTCAAAGGTAGGAGTGGTTTCAGCCGTGGGAGGGTCGCAGCGGTGGGAGGGTCTCAGATGTAGGAGGGGGTTTGATCAGTGGGAGGGGTCTGATCGGTGGGAGGGTCTCAGCGGTGGGCAGGGTCCCAGTGGTGGAGGTCTCAGAGATGGGAGGAGGTCTCAGCGGTGGGAGGGAGGGTCTCAGCGGTGGGAGGGGTCTTACTGGGAGGGAGGGGTTTCTCAGCGGTGGGCGTGGTCTTATTGGTGGGGCGGGGTCTCAGAGGTGGGAAGATTTCAAAGGTAGGAGTGGTCTCAGCGGTGGGAGGGTCGCAGAGGTGGGAAGGTTTCAAAGGTGGGCGGGTCTCAGCTGTAGGAAGGGTTTCAGGGTGAGAGGGTCTCAGCGGTGGGAGGGGTCTGATCGGTGAGGGGGGTCTCAGCAGTGAGAAGGGTGTCAGCGGTGAGAGGGTCTCAGCAGTGGGGCGGAGTCTGATCAGTGGGAGGGGTCTGATCGGTGAGAGGGTCTCAGTGGTGGGGGTCTCAGCGGTGGGAGGGTCTGATCAGTGGGGAGGGTCTCAGCGGTGGGAGGGTCTCAGTGGTCGGAAGGGTGTCTCAGCGGTGGGCGGGGCCTGGGCAGGGACAGTAGGGTGGCATCTCAATGCCCTGGTGGGTCTGTGGGGCGGGGCCGTCCCGCCGCATGGGCACAACCAGTGTGGCGGATGAGGGGGCGCGAGAAAGCGCTGATCTGGTCCAGGGGTGTGGGCGGGGCTAGGCATGGTCTCTGTGGAAAACTGCAAGGTGCTTTAGAGCAGGAGGGGAGTGGCTACGCTGCAGGGGGTCGCGAGGCCCCTGCTCCCTGCCACGGGGGTGGCCCTGAGGATGGGCAGCTTGGCCAGGGGCTGGTTCTGTGAGCAAGCTGCATTGCTGTGGACTTGGGGCCCTGGGTGGCCAGTTCAGCAGGCTGCGGCCTTCCTCTGCAGAGCCAGGACCTTAGAGATTACAGCTGGCTACCATGCCCATCAGAAAACGGGGCTTGAGCCAGTGCGGGCACAGTGTGCCCTGTCTGTGGTGTCAGGAACTGAGACCAGGCACCCAGAGGTGGCGAAGGATGCCCTCTGGGACCCATAGAGAAGCCACTACATCTACACTTCTCCAAACTACTACATCAGGACACTGGATCACCCCCTTTTTTTTTATTTTAATTTTTTTTTCAATTTTCATTTATTTATTTGCAAGCAGAGAGAAAGAGAGAGATAGAAGAGAGTCAGACGGAGAGAATGGGCGCACCAGGGCCTCTAGCCACTGCAAACGAACTCCAGATGCATGTGCCCCTCATGCATCTGGCTTACGTGGGTCCTGGAGAATCGAACCGGGATCCTTTGGCTTCGTAGGCAAACGCATTAACCGCTAAGCCATTTCTCCAGCCCTGGGTCACCCCTTTCTGCCCAGTCAGGCATCAGGTTGGAGAAGCTCGGGGATTGCCTTACTGGGTTGGATACAGTTCCTCTGGGTCTATCTTCTGCAGGTCTGGGTGGCCCCAGTAACAATGCCTTAGGGTTAATTCTGTCTGCTTATCTCTCCTATGAACAATATATTCTAAACGGTTTGACCAATTGTGGTAGGGTTATAATTTTAGCATTTGTGAGGCTGAGGCAGGAGGATAGTGAGCCCAAGGCCAGCCTGGGCTAAACAATGAGACTCTGTCCCCAAAAGCTAACTAAATAAATAAATCCATTACTTGTAACTAATTTCCCTTGTAATAAATTCCACATGTTAAATATGCAAAGTTAGCTAAGCATGGCAGTGCATGCCTCTAATCCCAGCACTCGAAGCCACCCTGGGACTATATAGTGAATTCCAGGTCAGCCTGAGCTAGAGTGAGACCCTACCTCAAAAAAAAAAAAAAATGCAATGTGGGCTGGAGAGATGGCTTAGCGGTTAAGGCGCCTGCCTGCTAAGCCTAAGAACGCTGGTTCCAATCTCCAGTGGTTCCAATCTCCAGGTCCCACGTTTAGCCAGATGCAAAGTGACGCAAGGGCGCAATGCCGCATTTGACAACAAGGGGGCGCACGCATCTGGATTTTGTTCTCAGCAGCTGAGAGGCTGCTGGCGCCCCATCTCTATCTGTCTCCCTCTCCCTCTCTCTCTCTGTCTGTCTCTGTCTCTCTCCAAAAAAAAAATACAATATATATATATAATAACCACTTTATTTATGATTCATGCATAATATTATTGCACAATGTAAATGTATCGCCAAAATAAAAGCCTGCTGTTTTATTGTGAGAATACAAAATTTCTTTGGCTTTTTGATACAATATAATGAAAATATTGAGAACATATTTTGAACGGTTCTGTTAAATATTCTCTTGATACAATAAACAACTACGATTTTTTTTTTAAGTACCAGAGGGGGCTAAAGAGATGTCTCAGTGGTTAAGGCACTTGCAGACAAAGCCTTAGACCCAGGTTCGATTCCCCAGGACCCACATAAAGCCAGATGCACAACGTGGCGCATGTGTCTGGAATTGTTTGAATGGCTGGAAGCCCTGGTGTGCCCCCCTCCTCTTTCTCTCTCTCTGTTTCTTTGTGCTTGCAAATGAGTAAGTAAAATACATTTTTTAAACGGTACCAGAGGTAGAAGGTAGACTGCAGGGTTGTGCTAAGACGTGTGGGTACAGGGACTTGCGAATACAGAAGGTCAGAGTCAGACATTACACCAGCCTCAGCCACCTGAGCAAGTGCAGAGAAGCCCCAGCTCTCAGGCCACACAGATGAGCCTTTGTGGACTAGTTTATTATTCTTTTCTTATTTGAGAGAGAGGGAGAGAGAGAGAGAAAGAACGAGAGAGAGAGATAGAAATGCCAGGGCCAATTACAACTGCAGATGAACTCCAGGCACATGTATCACTTCGTGCAACTGGCTTTACATGGGTACTGGGGAAGTGAATGCAGGCCAGCAGGTTTTGCAAGCCCTTCACCCAGCCCCCAGTTTATCACTTCAAATTTACTAGTCTGATAAATAGCCTCACTTTCTTGGCACCAGCTAAACTAGGGGACAGAGAGGCACTCTAGCTGTGAAGTGACGGTGGCCCTAGCACTTGAAATGAGCTCAGGAGGGGTCTGAAAGTGAGCTTCTTTAATGTAAAGGTCAGCAAATAAAGGCTCTGGACATATGTGGCCCACTCGCTGCTTTTTTCCTATTAATTCTTTAATTTTTAAAATTATTTTTTATTTTTATTTTTGGAGAGAGACACAGAGAGAGAGGGAGAGGAAGACAGATAGAGATGGGTGCGCCAGCAGTCTCTCAGCTGCTGCGAACGAAATCCAGACGCGTGTGCCCCCTTGTGGTCAAGTGTGGCATTGCACCCTCGCATCACTTTGCATCTGGCTAAATGTGGGACCTGGAGATTGGAACCAGCATTCTTAGGCTTAGCAGGCAGGTGCCTTAACCTCTAAGCCATCTCTCCAGCCCAGTGCACAGATTTCAATGTCATGTAAAGGAATGGCTCATTAGAGGAACTTTTAACTGTCTGTTTAAATTTTGTTTAGCTAATTCAAACAAACTAGGATTTGTTCAGCTTCCGTGTCCAGGTGGGAAGTTGTTGGTACTGATAAAATCTCGTGTTTATGGAAATTTGCTAATAAGCTATGGTGTTTATGTGACTATAGATATGGATTTGCATGGACTGCTTTTTTTGGAGAGAGAGAGAGAGACAGAGAGAGAGGGAGAGGGAGACAGACAGAGATGGGCGCACCAGCAGTGTCTCAGCTGCTGCAAACGAACTCCAGACGCGTGCGCCCCCTTGTGGTCAAGTGCGGCATTGCGCCCTTGCGTCACTTTGCATCTGGCTAAACGTGGGACCTGGAGATTGGAACCGCTGGAGATTGGAACCAGCGTTCTTAGGCTTAGCAGGCAGGCGCCTTAACCGCTAAGCCATCTCTCCAGCCCGAGGCTGCTTTTAAACCATCAAACCTCAGCCACCAACTACAGCCTCATCTGTTCAACTTGAAAGGTTACAGCATCAAGAACAATTTCCACTTTACCTGAAGTGGTTTCTTAGATTGCTCAGAATATTGGGATGTCATGAACATGGACTTATCCTCGCTGCTGTCTGAGGCTGTCCTTACTCATTCGCAACCAAGACCCCAGAAAAAGCCCCTGGTTTTGCCAGCAGTGGTGTCTCTTTCTGCACTGTCTTTGGTTTGCTTGTTTTTGTTTTGTTTTGTTTTGTTTTTTGAGGCAGGGTCTCACTCTGGCCCAGGCTTACCTGGAATTCACTATGTAGTCTCAGGGTGGCCTTGAACTCACGGCGATCCTCCTACCTCTGCCTCCCGAGTGCTGGGATTAAAGACGTGCACCACCACGCCTGGCTTGGTTTGCTTGTTTTTCAAGGTAGTGTGTCACTCTTGTCAAGGCTGACCTGGAACTCTAGCTCCACGCTGGTCTCGAATTCACAGTGACCCTCCTATGTCTGCCTCCTAAGTGCTGTGGTTAAAGGCGGGCCTGACCCATCTTTTTTATTTTATTTTATTTTATTTTATTTTATTTTATTTTATTTTTTATTTATTTGAGAGAGAGATACCGAAATAGGCAGGTAGAGAGAGAGAGAGAGAGAGAGAGAGAGAGAGAGAGAATGGGCGCGCCAGGGCCTACAGCTACTGCAAACGAACTCCAGATGCGTGCACCCCCTTGTGCATCTGGCTTACGTGGGTCCTGGGGAATCAAGCCTCGAACTGGGGTCCTTAGGCTTCACAGGCAAGCGCTTAACCACTAAGCCATTTCTCCAGCCCCCATCTTTTTTTTTAAATCGATTTTGAGAATTAAGAAATGCATCCTGTGGTAGTTTGAATATATGGCTCCCAATATATTCAGTGTTTTATTAGTTATAGTTTGCATCTGCAATCACCTTGCTAGAGGCAATGTCACTGGGGGCCTGTCTTAAGGTGTTAATGGTGGGTTTGAGATTCCATTGTAAAGATATGCAAATGTGCCTAGCAGGAGTTCCTGAAGTGTGCTGTGTGACCTTTTGGCTGTAGTTTTGCTCTGTGTGCTGTGTGGCTGGTTGGCTTTTCTCTCTCTTGTTTGGCCCTGTGAAAGCAGGCCAGCTTCTTCTGCCATGATGGAACTTCCCCTGGATCTGTAAGCTTCAATAAATAATATCCCTTCCTCCATAACTGTGCCTGGTCTGGAAGTTCATCTCAGCGAACCTGAAGCTGTCTGCTACACATCCATTAACTCCGAGCACAAATTTCCTTCAGAACCGTAACTGCTGTCAGCATGCAAGCGTGCTCTCTGCTGTCTCATTTGCTGTGCATCTGCGCAGTCCTTTCTTTGCAACACTGGCTCTTCAGCTGTCTGCAGCTGTGGTTGGTTTGAATCAGGTGTCCCTCATAAACTCAGGGGTTCTGAATGTTTGCTCTCCTGCTGGTGGCCGTTTGGGAGTGGCACCTAGCCTCTGCGCATGTCAGCTTCCCTGCCATCATGGAGCTTCCCCTTGAGACAGCCAAAATAAATCCTTTTCTTGCATAAGCTACTTTTGGTCAGTGTATTTCATCCCAGTTTCCATTCTGTATCTTTCCTCGTGTTTTTGCAATACATTTTTGTTGAGTTAATTTCTTGGATTCTGCAGCTTTCCCGATCATTCCTTCAGTCTCTCTCCAGTCACTGCCATTTTTGTTTTATTTATTTATTATTATTATTATTATTATTTTTGGTTTTGTGAGGTCGGGTCTCACTCTGGTCCAGGCTGACTTGGAATTAACTATGTAGTCTCAGGGTGGCCTCGAACTCTCAGCGATCCTCCTACCTCTGCCTCCCGTGTGCTGGGATTAAAGGTGTGCACCACCACGCCCGGCTATTTATTTTTATTATTATTATTATTATTATTATTATTATTATTATTATTATTATTTTTGGTTTTGCGAGGTAGGGTCTTACTCTGGTCCAGGCTGACCTGGAATTAACTATGTAGTCTCAGGGTGGCCTCGAACTCTCAGCGATCCTCCTACCTCTGCCTCCAGTGTGCTGGGATTAAAGGCGTGCACCACCACGCCCGGCTGTTTATTTTGTTTTTAAGGTAGGGTGTCTCTGTAGCCCAGGCTAACTTGGAATTCACCGTATAGTCTCAGGCTGGCCTTGAACTCGCAGTAATCCTCTTACCTCAGCCTCCCAAGTGCTGGGGTTAAAGGAGTGTGCGACCACACCTGGCTTTCACTACCTTAAAAAAATTTTTTTTTTTTTGTTTTTCGAGGTAGGGTCTCACTCTAGCTCAGGCCGACCTGGAATTCACTATGTAGTCTTAGGGTGGCCTTAAACTCATAGCGATCCTCCAACCTCTGCTTCTCAAGTGCTGGGATTAAAGGCGTGCACCACCACGCCCAGCTTGTTTTCTTTTTTGAAAAAAATATTTCTATTTATTTGAGAGTGAGATACAGAGTGAGTGAGTATGGGAATGCCAGGTCCACCTGCTGCTGCAAATGAACTCCATATTCATGCACCACTTTGTGCATCTGGCTTTATGTGAGCATAAAGGGAATTAAACCTGGGCCCTTAGGCTTTGCAAGCAAGAGCCTTGAACTACGGAGCCCTCAAATAAACTATCTGGCCCTCAAATAAAGCTTCATTAGAACATAGCCTCACACCCATTCATTTCTTCTTCTTTTTTTTTAAAAATTTATTTATTTGTGAAAGTGAGAGAGAAAGAGGCAGAGGGAGAGAGAGAGAGAGAATGGGCACGCCAGGGCCTCCAACCACTGCAAACTAACTCCAGACGCATGTGCCCCCTTGTGCATCTGGCTTATGTGGGTCTTAGAGAATCGAACCTGGGTCCTTTGGCTTTGCAGGCAAACTCCCTAACTACTAAGCCATCTATCCAGCCCCTCATTCATTTCTTAACATCTGTGGCTGCTACATTATGCTAACGAGTTTTTTTTTTTTTTTTTTTTTGGTTTTTTTGGTTTTTCGAGGTAGGGTCTCACTCTGGTCCAGGCTGACCTGGAATTAACTATGTATTCTCAGGGTGGCCTCGAACTCTCGGCGATCCTCCTACCTCTGCCTCCCGAGTGCTGGGATTAAAGGCGTGCGCCACCATGCCCGGCTTCTGCTAAGGAGTTTTGATAAGAGACTAAGTTCCTTTACAGAAAAAGTAGGGATGGAATAAAACTCAAATCAATGCAACATAGATTTGCGAGGAATCTTCTCTTTTCAGCAGAATTTCAATAAGTTTCACAGATTCAATTACTGAAGTCTTTAGTATCAAGATGAAAATGTTCGCATCCGTTCTGCCTCCAGAGTCCTGTGTTTGAATATTTAATCTCCAGCTGGTGGTGCTGTTTGGAAGGTTAGGGAATTTTTATGAGGTTGAGCCTTGCTGGAAGAAGCAGGTTGCTGTGGGCAGGTGTTGAGGTTTTATAGCCCCCCCCCCTCACTCCGTAGTCTCCTTTGCTTGATTGCTGACATGACAGCTGGCCTCCCAGTCCTGACCCAATGCTTTCCCACAACATGGAAAGTCACCCCTGGAACTGTAGGCCAGAATGAACCTTTTCCTTCCTTAAGCTGCCTCCTGTCTGATATTTGGTCACAGCAATGAGTCAGTTAAGACAGATTCACAGATGCCAGCCCTGAAATCTTTTGTGTCATAAGAAAGAAAACGATACAACGCAAACATTAACATCTAAATAGCCTTAGAGCAATAAGAACAGAAGACATTTCCAGACTCTGCTGACCAGCTGGTACAGGTGGTGTCAGATTAGATTACATGAACGTATTTCTTTTTTTAATATTTATTTATTTATTTATTTGAGAGAGATACAGAAATAGGCAGGTAGAGAGAGAGAGAGAGAGAGAGAGAATGGGCACGCCAGGGCCTCCAGCCACTGCAAACGAACTCCAGATGCATGTGCCTCCTTGTGCATCTGGCTTACGTGGATCCTGGAGAATCGAGCCTTGAACCGGGGTCCTTAGGCTTCAAAGGCAAGTGTTTAACCACTAAGCCATCTCTCCAGCCCATGAACGCATTTTTTAAAAGATTTTATTTTTATTTATTAGAGATAGAGGGAGGGAAAGAGGGAGAAGAAGAATGAGAATGGGCGCACCAAGGCCTGCAGCCACTGCAAATGAACTCCGGACGTGTATGTCCCCTTGTGCATCTGGCTTACATGCGACCTGGAGAATTGAACCGGAGTCCTTAGGCTTCACAGGCACGTGCCTTAACCACTAAGCCATCCCTCCAGCCCATATGAACTTACTTTTAACCAGCTGCAAGATTCAAGCTAATTCTCTGGCATAATAATAATAATAATAATAATAATAATAATAATTGTTATTCTTTTTTGAGGTAGGGTCTGACAGTAGTCTACGCCTATCTGGAATTCACTCTGTAGTCTCAGGCTGCCTCGAACTCATATCAATCTTCCGACTTTTGCCTTCTGAATACTGGGATTAAAGGCGTGTGCCACCACCCCCAGCCTCTCTGGCCTTTTGATCATTTGGATAATGAAGCAAAATTTCGAATCAGCTTTTCTGAGAACTCAGTTGCACATAGGCCCGCTATTACTCCAAGATTTACCTAAGCTGAACGATAACATTGCACGACTAGCTCTGTAGAAAACCAGGACTGTGATCTGCGATGTTCCCTATCCCCAAATTCGGATGTAGGCATGCTGCACCCCAAGTACGGCTTCAGGAGCGAAGCCCCTTGGAAACGCTCACGTCATGAGAGTGGGTGGAGCTCTTATGAAAAGGAACTTTCCATTGATAAAAAAGAGGCCCCAGGGCTGGAGAAATGGCTTAGTGGTTAAAGCGTTTGCCTGCGAAGCCAAAGGATCCCGGTTCGATTCTCCAGGACCCGCGTAAGCCAGATGCACAAGGGGCACATGCATCTGGAGTTCGTTTGCAGTAGCTAGAGGGCCTGCTGTGCCCATTCTTTCTCTGTCTGCCTCTCTTCTATCTCTCTCTCTCTGCTTGCAATTAAATAAATAAAAATTTAAAGAGAGAGAGAGAGAGAGAGAAAAGAGGCCCCAAGTGCTGGGCAGATGGCTCAGCCGATAAAGCATTTGTCACTCAAGCCTGATTGCTGAGTTCAATTCCCAGATTCCACGTTCAAACCCAAAAGCTGTGGAGGGCTGTTGTGATCCAAACATGCTGACGGCAAGATGGGAGACAGGCTAGAAGGGTTTTCTAGAAGTCAACAAGAGTGAGAATGACAGAAGAGAAAAGGGGGGGGTACCCCAACTCAAAGGAGGCAAAGAGGCAGACTAAGGCCGCTCTGTAATTTATGCTATTTTAACCGAGTGTGTTCTTCAGCTTTCTGTCACTGTGACAATTTGCCTGTCTGAAATCAACTTACAGGGGGGAAGATTTTTTTTTTTATTTAAATTTTATTTTTATTATTTTTTATTTTTTTAATTTTTTTTGGTTTTTCGAGGTAGGGTTTCACTCTGGTCCAGGCTGACCTGGAATTCACTCTGTAGTCTCAGGGTGGCCTCGAACTCATGGCGATCCTCCTACCTCTGCCTCCCAAGTGCTGGGATTAAAGGTGTGCGCCACCACGCCTGGCTCTTATTTTTATTTTTACTGACTTCTTTAATTGTAGACAATAGCCCATGGTACTTCCCTCCCTCCTCCCACTTTCCCCTTTGAAACGTCACTCTCCCTCATATCCCCTCCCCCTCTCAATCAGTCTCTCTTTTCAGTTTGATAGGAGGAAAGATTTCTCATGACTCATGGTTGCTGAGGTTTCAGTCCACCGTCCCTGAGCTGGCACCTCACTGCAGAAGTGTGTTGGAGAAGGTCTGTTTCCCTGGTGGTGCCTGGGAAACAAAAGGGGAGCAGGGGAAGGGCCATGGTCCCTTTCAAGGAAACTGCACAAGACACACATTCTTGGCACACACTTCAGCATCTTCCCAGTGGAGCCATCAGCTGAGGGCCAGAGGCCTTGAGCATGTGCTCTGGAGAGAAGGAGACATGTAAGATTCAAACCACAAATAGCTCAGGAATCCTGGGCAAAGATGCGGCCTCCATGTTTACTAGCTGTGGGCACTGGCCCGTCCCAAGCACTCTGTCACTCTTTCCATCCAGAGACAAGAGTAAACCTCAGAGCGTTCATGTAAGAACTGATGGGAGGTGGCATAGATACTGAGGGATGGATGGTCAGCCTCCTTTCAGTAAGATCCTGTTGTTCACTGTCTCAACATTAGCACTGGCGAGGGTGCAGAAAGCCAGAGCATCAGTCTGCCATGCCTGATCTGCCATCCACCACCCCCCCCCAGGACCCCTAAAGTGACAGCTCTGAAGGCTGCGCACTTATTTAAGGCTCTCAGAATGGCCCTGAAAAGAATGAGCAATGTGTTGTCTCTAGATACCTTCTAAAACTTGACCAGCTCTGAAGGTGCCCCCTAGGGGGCTCCAACAGCCTGCTTTTCCCTAAAAATAAGGTTTGGGAGGCAGAAGAGCTGATCCAGTGTGATGGTGATTTTTTTAATTATTATTATTATTATTATTATTATTATTAATTTTTTTTTGGTGTTTTTGAGGTAGGGTCTCCCTCTGGTCCAGACTGACCTGGAATTCACTATGTAGTCTCAGGGTGGCCTCGAACTCATCGGCGATCCTCCTACCTCTGTCTCCCGAGTGCTGGGATTAAAGGCGTGCGCCACCAGGCCCGGTTGGTGTTTTTAAAATTACTTTTTTCTTCTCTCATGTGCAGCTTTTTTTACAGCTGCAATGGAAAAGCCGAGTCAAAGGAGAATGCTTTTTTTAATGAAGGTTTTGATTAATTCCTCAAGTCTTAAGAGTTGCATTTTAAAAATTGCCTAAGTGCTTTTACAGCGTGTTTTTCCAGTTGGTGAGGAGGGTTGTAAAGAGCTGTTTGGAGGGCAGCTGGGCTGACAGCCTCATTCAGGATTTGGGGGATTAGCTGACCTCCCTTTGAATGTATAGAAATGCAGAGGGCAAAGTGAAGGCTTTGTCTATCTGGCCAGTGAATTTTCCCTCACCCCATGCAGCAAACCATTCCAAGATATAAGGACACATGCTGTCTGCCCAAGGTTACAAAGCAGAGACTGCTAAAGGCAATAGCTTCTGTCCACATTAAAACAGCATCCATACAAGCTCCTCAGGGTCCAGCACACAGCAGTGTCCATACAAGCTGATGTCCAGTACACAGCAGTGTCCATACAAACTCCCCAGAGTCCAGCACACAGCAGTGTCCATACAAGCTGAGGTCCAGTACACAGGGGCGTCCATACAAAACCCCCAGAGTCCAGCACACAGCAGTGTCCATACAAGCTGATGTCCAGTGCACAAGGACGTCCATACAAACTCCCCAGAGTCCAGCAGACAGCAGTGTCCATACAAGCTGATGTCCACTACACAGGGGTGTCCATACAAACTCCCCAGGGTCCAGCATGGAGCAGTGTCCATACAAGCTGATGTCCAGTACACAGGGGTGTCCATACGAACTCCCCAGTGTCCAGCACACAGCAGCGTCCATACAAGCTGATGTACACTACACAGAGGTGTCCATACAAACTCCCCAGGGTCCAGCATGGAGCAGTGTCCATACAAGCTGATGTCCACTACACAGGGGTGTCCATACAAACTCCCCACGGTCCAGCACACAGCAGTGTCCATACAAGCTGATGTACAGTACACAGGGGCGTCCATACAAACTCCCCAGGGTCCAGCACACAGCAGTGTCCATACAAGCTGATGTCCACTACACAGGAATGTCCATATAAAATCACCAGGGTCCAGCACACAGCAGTGTCCATACAAGCTGATGTCCATTACACAGGGGTGTCCATACAAACTCCCCAGGGTCCAGCACACAGCAGTGTCCATACAAGCTGATGTCCAGTACACAGGGGTGTCCATACAAACTCCCCAGGATCCAGCACACAGCAGTGTGCATACAAGCTGATGTCCAGTACACAGGGGTGTCCATACAAACTCCCCAGGGTCCAGCACAGAGCAGTGTCCATACAAGCTGATGTCCAGTACACAGGGGTGTCCATACAAACTCCCCAGGATCCAGCACACAGCAGTGTCCATACAAGCTGATGTCCAGTACACAGGGGTGTCCATACAAACTCCCCAGGGTCCAGCACACAGCATTGTCCATACAAGCTGATGTCCAGTACACAGGGGTGTCCATACAAACTCATCAGTGTCCAGCACACAGCAGTGTCCATACAAGCTGGTGTCCAGTACACAGGGGTGTCCGTACGAACTCCCCAGCGTCCAGCACACAGCAGACTCCATACAAGCTGATGTACACTACACAGAGGTGTCCATACAAACTCCCCAGGGTCCAGCATGGAGCAGTGTCCATACAGGCTGATGTACACTAAACAGAGGTGTCCATACAAACTCCCCAGGGTCCAGCACACAGCAGTGTCCATACAAGCTGATGTCCACTACACAGGAGTGTCCATACAAACTCCCCAGCGTCCAGCACAGAGCAGTGTCCATACAAGCAGAGGTCCACTACACAGGGGCGTCCATACAAACTCCCCAGGGTCCAGCACCCAGCAGTGTCCATACAAGCTGATGCCCAGTACACAGGGGTGTCCATACAAACTCACCAGGGTCCAGCACACAGCAGTGTCCATACAAGCTGATGTCCAGTACACAGGGCTGTCCATACAAACTCCCCAGGGTCCAGCACACAGCAGTGTCCATACAAGTTGATGTCCAGTACACAGGCGTGTCCATACAAACTCCCCAGGGTCCAGCACACAGCAGTGTCCATACAAGCTGATGTCCAGTACACAGGGGTGTCCATACAAACTCCCCAGAGTCCAGCACAGAGCAGTGTCCATACAAGCTGATGTCCACTACACAGGGGTGTCCATACAAACTCCCCAGGGTCCAGCACACAGCAGTGTCCATACAAGCTGATGTCCAGTACACAGGGGCATCCATACAAACTCCCTAGGGTCCAGCACATAGCAGTGTCCATACAAGCTGATGTCCAGTACACAGGGGTGTCCATACAAACTCCCCAGGGTCCAGCACACAGCAGTGTCCATACAAGCTGATGTCCACTACACAGGGGCATCCATACAAACTCCCTAGGGTCCAGCACATAGCAGTGTCCATACAAGCTGATGTCCAGTACACAGGGGTGTCCATACAAACTCCTCAGTGTCCAGCACACAGCAGTGTCCATACAAGCTGATGTCCAGTACACAGGGGTGTCCATACAAATTCCCCAGGGTCCAGCACACAGCAGTGTCCATACAAGCTGATGACCAGTACACAGGTGCGTCCATACAAACTCCCCAGGGTCCAGCACACAGCAGGGTCCATACAAGCTGATGACCAGTACACAGGGGTGTCCATAAAAACTCCCCAGGGTCCAGCACACAGCAGTGTCCATACAAGCTGATGTCCAGTACACAGGGGCGTCCATACAAACTCCCCAGGGTCCAGCACACAGCAGTGTCCATACAAGCTGATGTCCACTACACAGGGGCGTCCATACAAACTCCCCAGGGTCCAGCACACAGCAGTGTCCATACAAGCTGATGTCCAGTACACTGGCGTGTCCATACAAACTCCTCAGTGTCCAGCACACAGCAGTGTCCATACAAGCTGATGTCCAGTACCTAGGCGTGTCCATACAAACTCCCCAGTGTCCAGCACACAGCAGTGTCCATACAAGCTGATGTCCAGTACACAGGGGTGTCCATACAAACTCCCCAGGGTCCAGCACACAGCAGTGTCCATATAAGCTAATGTCCAGTACACAGGGGTGTCCATACAAACTCCCCAGCGTCCAGCACACAGCAGTGTCCATACAAGCTGATGTCCAGTACCTAGGCGTGTCCATACAAACTCCCCAGTGTCCAGCACACAGCAGTGTCCATACAAGCTGATGTCCAGTACACAGGGGCGTTCATACAAACTCCCCAGGGTCCAGCACACAGCAGTGTCCATACAAGCTGATGTCCAGTACACAGGGGTGTCCATACAAACTCCCCAGCGTCCAGCACACAGCAGTGTCCATACAAGCTGATGTCCACTACACAGGGCCGTCCATACAAACTCGCCAGGGTCCAGTACCCAGCAGTGTCCATACAAGCTGATGTCCAGTACACAGGGGTGTCCATACAAACTCCCCAGAGTCCAGCACACAGCAGTGTGCATACAAGCTGATGTCCAGTACACAGGGCCGTCCATACAAACTCGCCAGGGTCCAGTACCCAGCAGTGTCCGTACAAGCTGATGTCCAGTACACAGGAGGGTCCATACAAACTCCCCAGGGTCCAGCACACAGCAGTGTCCATACAAGCTGTTGTCCAGTACACAGGGTTGTCCATACAAACTCCCCAGAGTCCAGCACACAGCAGTGTCCATACAAGCTGATGTCCAGTACACAGGGGTGTCCATACAAACTCCCCAGGGTCCAGCATGGAGCAGTGTCCATACAAGCTGATGTCCAGTACACAGGGGTGTCCATACAAACTCCCCAGAGTCCAGCACACAGCAGTGTCCATACAAGCTGATGTCCAGTACACAGGGGTGTCCGTACGAACTCCCCAGGGTCCAGCACACAGAAGACTCCATACAAGCTGATGTACACTACACAGGGGTGTCCATACAAACTCCCCAGGGTCCAGCACACAGCAGTGTCCATACAAGCTGATGTCCAGTACACAGGGGTGTCCATACAAACTCCCCAGGGTCCAGCATGGAGCAGTGTCCATACAAGCTGATGTCCACTACACAGGGGTGTCCATACAAACTCCCCAGGGTCCAGCACACAGCAGTGTCCATACAAGCTGATGTCCACTACACAGGAATGTCCATATAAAATCCCCAGGGTCCAGCACACAGCGGTGTCCATACAAGCTGATGTCCAGTACGCAGGAGTGTCCATACAAACTCCCCAGTGTCCAGCTCACAGCAGTGTCCATACAAGCTGATGTCCACTACACAGGGGCGTCCATACATACTCCCCAGGGTCCAGCACACAGCAGTGTCCATAGAAGCTGATGCCCAGTACACAGGGGTGTCCATACAAACTCCCCAGTGTCCAGCACACAGCAGTGTCCATACAAGCTGATGTCCAGTACACAGGGCTGTCCATACAAACACCCCAGGATCCAGCACATAGCAGTGTCCATACAAGCTGATGTCCACTACACAGGGGTGTCCATACAAACTCCCCAGGGTCCAGCACACAGCAGTGTCCATACAAGCTGATGTCCACTACACAGGAGTGTCCATACAAACTCCCCAGTGTCCAGCACACAGCAGTGTCCATACAAGCTGATGTCCAGTACACAGGGGTGTCCATACAAACTCCCCAGCGTCCAGCACACAGCAGTGTCCATACAAGCTGATGTCCACTACACAGGGCCGTCCATACAAACTCCCCAGGGTCCAGTACCCAGCAGTGTCCATACAAGCTGATGTCCACTACACAGGGGCGTCCATACATACTCCCCAGGGTCCAGCACACAGCAGTGTCCATACAAGCTGATGCCCAGTACACAGGGGTGTCCATACAAACTCCCCAGTGTCCAGCACACAGCAGTGTCCATACAAGCTGATGTCCAGTACACAGGGCTGTCCATACAAACACCCCAGGATCCAGCACATAGCAGTGTCCATACAAGCTGATGTCCACTACACAGGGGTGTCCATACAAACTCCCCAGGGTCCAGCACACAGCAGTGTCCATACAAGCTGATGTCCACTACACAGGAGTGTCCATACAAACTCCCCAGTGTCCAGCACACAGCAGTGTCCATACAAGCTGATGTCCAGTACACAGGGGTGTCCATACAAACTCCCCAGCGTCCAGCACACAGCAGTGTCCATACAAGCTGATGTCCACTACACAGGGCCGTCCGTACAAACTCGCCAGGGTCCAGTACCCAGCAGTGTCCATACAAGCTGATGTCCACTACACAGGGGCGTCCATACATACTCCCCAGGGTCCAGCACACAGCAGTGTCCATACAAGCTGATGCCCAGTACACAGGGGTGTCCATACAAACTCCCCAGTGTCCAGCACACAGCAGTGTCCATACAAGCTGATGTCCAGTACACAGGGCTGTCCATACAAACACCCCAGGATCCAGCACATAGCAGTGTCCATACAAGCTGATGTCCACTACACAGGGGTGTCCATACGAACTCCCCAGGGTCCAGCACACAGCAGTGTCCGTACAAGCTGATGTCCACTACACAGGAGTGTCCATACAAACTCCCCAGTGTCCAGCACACAGCAGTGTCCATACAAGCTGATGTCCAGTACACAGGGGTGTCCATACAAACTCCCCAGCGTCCAGCACACAGCAGTGTCCATACAAGCTGATGTCCACTACACAGGGCCATCACCATACAAACTCCCCAGGGTCCAGTACCCAGCAGTGTCCATACAAGCTGATGTCCAGTACACAGGGGTGTCCATACAAACTCCCCAGAGTCCAGCACACAGCAGTGTGCATACAAGCTGATGTCCAGTACACAGGGGTGTCCATACAAACTCCCCAGAGTCCAGCACACAGCAGTGTCCGTACAAGCTGATGTCCAGTACACAGGGGTGTCCATACGAACTCCCCAGGGTCCAGCACACAGCAGTGTCCATACAAGCTGGTGTCCAGTACACAGGGCTGTCCATACAAACTCCCCAGTGTCCAGCACACAGCAGTGTCCATACAAGCTGATGTCCAGCACACAGCAGTGTCCATACAAGCTGATGTCCAGTACACAGGCGTGTCCATACAAACTCCCCAGGGTCCAGCACAGAGCAGTGTCCATACAAGCTGATGTCCAGTACACTGGCGTGTCCATAGAAACTCCCCATGGTCCAGCACACAGCAGTGTCCATACAAGCTGATGTCCAGTACACAGGAGCGTCCATACAAACTCTCTAGGGTCCAGCAACTGAGATGACCCAAAAGGCAACATAGTGCTGAGAAGAAGGGATGGAGGAGTGTCCAGCACTGAAACACCTCTGTCACACCCTCCAAGGCTCAGGGCCCATTGCGGAAGAGGGGGCGGATAGAATGGAAGAGCCAAAGGAAGGGTATGACTCCTTACAATGAAACTGTCCAGACAGAAATTGGCCTCGATATCCATGACCTTGCAGTGCCTAGCAATACCTTCACAAGACCCTCAAAATAGAAGAAAAAGATGATGACTTCAAATTAAAAGAGAGACTAATGGAGAGAGGGAGGGGATATGATGGAGAATGGAGTTCTAAAGTGGAATGGGGGGAGGGGAGGGAAATATCAGGTGTTTTTTGTATGTAAGTATAGAAGGTGTCAATAAAAAATAATTACAAGACGGGTGTGGTGGCGCACGCCTTTAATCCCAGCACTCGGGAGGCAGAGGTAGGAGGATCGCTGAGAGTTCGAGGCCACCCTGAGACTACATAGTTAATTCCAGGTCAGCCTGGACCAGAGTGAGACCCTACCTCGCAAAGCCAAAAAAAAAAAAATAATAATAATAATAATTACAATAAAAAGCTGGAGCGAAGAACTGGAGGTGCCACAGAAGATAGGGTTTTATTTGATGCATGTATGTATATATTTGTGTGTCTGTAGGTATTTGTGTGTATGCAGCTGCAAGTATGTGTGTGCAGGTGAGCATGCATGTGTCTCTTTGTGAAGCATGTGAAGCCCATAGGACAACCTTGGACATCACACAGAGGGAAGTCAGCCTCCTTTTTTTTTTTTGAGATGGTTTCTTTCCGAGATCACCAATTAAGCTAGACTAGCTTAGCTGGCCAGTGAGTCCCAGGAACCCTCCTGTCTCCACCTCCGCAGCACTGGAATTACAGACGTATATCTGCATGCCTGATATTTTTGCATGGGTACTAGGGATCAAACTCAGCTTACTGACCAAGCTATCTCCCTAGCACACCCCCAATAGATTTTTAAGGTCATTTAAAAATACTTTCTTTCGGGCTGAGAGATGGCTTAGCGGTTAAGGCGCCTGCCTGCTAAGCCCAAGAACCTGGTTCCAATCTCCAGGTCCCACGTTTAGCCAGATGCAAAGTGACACAAGGCTGCAATGCCACACTTGACCACAAGGGGGTGCATGCGTATGGATTTCGTTCGCAGCAGCTGGGAGGCTGCTGGTGCTCCCATCTCTATCTGTCTTCCTCTCCCCCTCTCTCTCTCTCTCTCTGTGTCTCTCTCCAAAAATAAAAAAATAAAAAAAAACCTTTCTTTTAATTTTTGATTTTTCATAGTAGGGTCTCACTCTAGTCCAGGCTGAACTGGAATTCACTCTGTAGTCTCAGGGTGGCCTTGAACTTATGGTGATCCTCCTACCTCTGCCTCCCAAGTGCTGGCATTAAAGGCGTGCGCCACCACGCCCGGCTCAACAGTATTTTATTTTGGCGGGGGTGAGGGGGTCTGACCTGGAAGTCACTCTGTCATTCCAGGCTGGCTTCCAAATCAGTGATCCTCCTACCTCTGCCTCCCAAGTGCTGGGGTTAAAAGCCTGTGCCGCCATACCCAGCCTAATGTTTTATTTATTTATTTGAGAGAGAGAGAGAGGCAGGAAGAAAGGGAGGGAGAGAGAGAGAGAGAAAAAAAGAGAGAATGGGCATACCAGGGCCTCTAGCCCTTGTAAATGAACTCCAGACACATGTGCCACCTTGTACATCTGGCTTATGTGGGTCCTGGGGAATCAAACCAGGGTCCCTTAGCTTTGCAGGCAAATGCCTTAACCGCTAAGCCATCTCTCCAGCCTAAACAGTCATTAAAAAAAAAAAAAATAACATCAGAGATGTGTATGTGTGTTTTGCATTCTATATGTTTATATTGTGTGTGTATATATATATTTATATATGTTCACATGTCACCTGTATTCATACATTTGAATTGCCAAGTGTTACAGCTCCCACATATGATTAAGGAGAGATAGCTCAGAGGTTAAGAGCACTTCCTGTGTAAGCAGGAGGACCTGAAAAGGCTAAGAGACTGACCACTACAGATCCAGCTGTAGAATGTGTGGACAGTTAACATGGTCATGTGACTCTGTAACCCCAGACCCGCAGGGAAGCAGAGACTGCAGAATCTCCAGAGATTATGGGAAAATAAAACCCGGCAAGCTCCAGGATCAATAAGAGACTCTGGCTGAAATAAGAATGGGCAGAAGGAAGCCGGGCGAGGTGGCACATGCCTTTAATCCCAGCACTTGGGAGGTAGAGGTAGGAGGATCGCCATGAGTTCAAGGCCACCCTGAGACTACATAGTGAATTCCAGGTCATCCTGGGCCAGAGTGAGACCCTACCTTGATAAACCAAGAAAAAAAGGATGCGCAGAAGGGCTGGAGAGATGGCTCCACAGTTAAGACATTTGCTTATCAAACCTAATAACCCGAGTTTGATTCCCCAGCACCCACATAAAGCCAGCTTCACAAGGTGGCACATGCATCTGGAGTTTGTTTGCATGGGCTAGAGACCCTGGCGCACCGATACTCTGTCTTACTGTGCCAGGCATGGCATGGTGGCACACGCCTTTAATCCCAGCATTAGGGAGGCAGAGGTAGGAGGATCGCCATGAGTTCAAGGCCAGCCCGAGACTACATAGTAAATTCCAGGTCAGCCTGCGCGAGTGAGGCACCCTACCTCAAAAAACGCACAAAATAAAATATAATGGGCAGAAGAGTGATGGAGCAGAACACCACAGGCAAGTACACACTGCTATAGGTGAGCTCATGGTGTACCACATCACACACACACACATATACGCCTGCACGCACAAAAAATAAAATGAAATATTTTGTCTTTCAAGAAAGGAACTTGAAAGTACGCAATTTGACCATTGGCTAGCAGCTTAGTGGAAAACTTCTGGTTGATTATGTTGTCATAACATTCAGTATTGCTAATTTTTCAAAGCAGCATAAGCTTGTGAGAGACGATTCTAGAAACATAAAAAGATAGAAGTGAAGGTAGTGTTTTATCAGAGATGGAGTTGTTCTAAGCTCTGGGTAGTGTGGTCTGCATGCTCATTTAAAAGCTAGGGCTCATATATATTGGTATTAGAACGTGGGCCATTGGGAAGTCTTGAGGGTGAAGTCCTCATCAAAGGGGCCTGAACGACACCATGTGTCCCTTCTCTCATGTGAAGGTACAATTCGAAGTTTCCAAATATAAAGCAGAAGGCAGCGATCAAGCCCTGACTCTGCCCATATCGTGACCGGGCACATCCTTCCTCTGGGAAATGCATTCCCCTTGGGGATCAACCATCCAGCCTGCAGTGTACTTGGAGGGAAACGAACGGTGATCTCAGGGCGTTATTCTTGTGAGAGCTCCAGAAGTGCAGTTGGATGGTATGCAAGCCCGGGGAGTCACTTTTCAAGGAGGGACACCAGAGCTTCCTTCTGTGCTGTGTGGGCTTCTCATGGCTCCAGGTCACAGCTGGGTCTTCTCCATAGCATGCTGCTCCCCAGCACTTACTCCTGTGGCTGAAAACTAGAAGCCAGCCTCTACTGGAGACTGTTGGCTTCCATGCTTAGCCAGGTATCCATCGCTCATTACCCTTCAAACATAGCCATGGGTTTCTCTCTTGTTTATTTCCAGACAGGGGTGATGTCCCTCTATGACTGTGTTTTTAAGAGGGGGCTGGATTACAACCAGAAACTACACCGAGATGACAGAGAACATGCAAAAGGCCTTGGACTCCACATTAACGAAGAGGTAAGATCAAGCAGCTAACACATAATGAGAACCACGTACATCTGACCTTGTGTACCCCCTACACACGTGAGCATATCCATATAAAGATACACAGTGTGCACCCTGTGTATCCCCTACACACATGAGCATGTGTATATAAAGATAGACAGTGTGCACCCTGTGTATCTCTACACACATGAGCATGTGTATACAAAGATAGACAGTGTGCACCCCGTGTATCTCTACACACGGGAGCATGTGTATATAAAGATAGACAGTGTGCACCCTGTGTATCCCTACACACGTGAGCATGTGTATATAAAGATAGACAGTGTGCACCCTGTGTATCTGTACACACGTGAGCATGTGTATATAAAGATAGACAGTGTGCACCCTGTGTATCTGTACACACGTGAGCATGTGTATATAAAGATAGACAGTGTGCACCCTGTGTATCCCTACACACGTGAGCATGTGTATATAAAGATAGACAGTGTGCACCCCGTGTATCTCTACACACGTGAGCATGTGTATATAAAGATAGACAGTGTGCACCCTGTGTATCTCTACACACATGAGCATGTGTATATAAAGATAGACAGTGTGCACCCTGTGTATCTGTACACACGTGAGCATGTGTATATAAAGACAGACAGTGTGCACCCTGTGTATCTCTACACACCCGTGAGCATGTGTGTGTATATAAAGATAGACAGTGTGCACCCCGTGTATCTCTACACACGTGAACATGTGTATATAAAGATAGACAGTGTGCACCCTGTGTATCTCTACACACGTGAGCATGTGTATATAAAGATAGACAGTGTGCACCCCGTGTATCTCTACACACGTGAGCATGTGTATATAAAGATAGACAGTGTGCACCCCGTGTATCCCTACACACATGAGCATGTGTATATAAAGACAGACAGTGTGCACCCTGTGTATCTCTACACACTTGAGCATGTGTATATAAAGATAGACAGTGTGCATCCCGTGTATCTCTACACACATGAGCATGTGTATATAAAGACAGACAGTGTGCACCCTGTGTATCCCTACACACGTGAGCATGTGTATATAAAGATAGACAGTGTGCACCCTGTGTATCCCTACACACGTGAACATGTGTATATAAAGATAGACAGTGTGCACCCTGCGTATCTCTACACACGTGAGCATGTGTATATAAAGATAGACAGTGTGCACCCCGTGTATCTCTACACACGTGAGCATGTGTATATAAAGATAGACAGTGTGCACCCCGTGTATCTCTACACACGGGAGCATGTGTATATGAAGATAGACAGTGTGCACCCCGTGTATCTCTACACACGGGAGCATGTGTATATAAAGATAGACAGTGTGCACCCCTGTATCTCTACACATGACATGGGAGCATGTGTATATAAATGATATAAAGACAGTGTGCACCCTGTGTATCTGTACACACACGTGAGCATGTGTATATGAAGATAGACAGTGTGCACCCTGTGTATCTCTACACACGTGAGCATGTGTATATAAAGATAGACAGTGTGCACCCTGTGTATCTGTACACACGTGAGCATGTGTATATAAAGATAGACAGTGTGCACCCTGTGTATCTGTACACACGTGAGCATGTGTATATAAAGATAGACAGTGTGCACCCTGTGTATCTCTACACACGTGAGCATGTGTATATAAAGATAGACAGTGTGCACCCTGTGTATCTGTACACACGTGAGCATGTGTATATAAAGATAGACAGTGTGCACCCTGTGTATCTCTACACACATGAGCATGTGTATATAAAGATAGACAGTGTGCACCCTGTGTATCTCTACACACGTGAGCATGTGTATATGAAGATAGACAGTGTGCACCCCGTGTATCTCTACACACGTGATCATGTGTATATAAAGATAGACAGTGTGCACCCTGTGTATCTCTACAAACGTGATCATGTGTATATAAAGATAGACAGTGTGCACCCTGTGTATCTCTACACACGTGAACATGTGTATATAAAGATAGACAGTGTGCACCCCGTGTATCTCTACACACGTGAGCATGTGTATATAAAGATAGGCAGTGTGCACCCTGTGTATCTCTACACACGTGAGCATGTGTATATAAAGATAGACAGTGTGCACCCTGTGTATCTCTACACACGTGAGCATGTGTATATAAAGATAGACAGTGTGCACCCCGTGTATCTCTACACACGTGAGCATGTGTATATAAAGACAGACAGTGTGCACCCTGTGTATCTCTACACACATGAGCATGTGTATATAATGATAGACAGTGTGCACCCTGTGTACCCCCTAAACACATGAGCATGTGTATATAAAGACAGACAGTGTGCACCCCGTGTATCTCTACACACGTGAACATGTGTATATAAAGATAGACAGTGTGCACCCGTGTATCTCTACACACGTGAGCATGTGTATATAAAGACAGACAGTGTGCACCCCGTGTATCTCTACACACGTGAGCATGTGTATATGAAGATAGACAGTGTGCACCCCGTGTATCTCTACACACGTGAGCATGTGTATATAGAGACAGACAGTGTGCACCCCGTGTATCTCTACACACATGAGCATGTGTATATAAAGACAGACAGTGTCCACCCTGCGTATCTCTACACACGTGAGCATGTGTATATAAAGATAGACAGTGTGCACCCCGTGTATCTCTACACACGTGAGCATGTGTATATAAAGACAGACAGTGTGCACCCCGTGTATCTCTACACACATGAGCATGTGTATATAAAGACAGACAGTGTCCATCTCTACACATGTGTATCTCTACACAGTGTGCACCCCGTGTACTCTACACACATGAGCATGTGTATATAAAGATAGACAGTGTGCACCCCGTGTATCTCTACACACGTGAGCATGTGTATATAAAGATAGACAGTGTGCACCCCGTGTATCTCTACACACGTGAGCATGTGTATATGAAGATAGACAGTGTGCACCCCGTGTATCTCTACACACATGAGCATGTGTATATGAAGATAGACAGTGTGCACCCTGTGTATCTCTACACACGTGAGCATGTGTATATGAAGATAGACAGTGTGCACCCCGTGTATCTGTACACACGTGAGCATTTGTATATAAAGATAGACAGTGTGCACCCTGTGTATCTCTACACACGTGAGCATGTGTATATGAAGATAGACAGTGTGCACCCTGTGTATCTCTACACACGTGAGCATGTGTATATGAAGATAGACAGTGTGCACCCCGTGTATCTCTACACACGTGAGCATGTGTATATATGAGTACATACATGCATTGATCCCCATGTATATTGTGTGCAATACATGTATTGTGTGTATGATCATGCATATATACAAACACATTGTATCTGTATAGATATATGTGTACATGTGCAAATATGTGTGCCTACACACGTGTTCTTGTATACTTATCTGCATATACATTCATATATACATACACATACATGTTTTTACATATCTATGCCTCTACATGTTTATGTGTATCATAAGTGTACTCATGTATGCCTACATGTTCTTATATGTAAACACACTCATATATGTGTATGCATGCATTGTGCACTTATGTATGTATGCATGTATTTGTATGCATGTTTATGTGTTTATGTTTACATTCATGCTCTGTGTAGGTCATATGTGAATGCACAAATGCATGTTTGTATGTGTATGCTCACATGTGTTTTATATGTGTATAGATGCATATTTGTGTATATGCCTACATGCACCTATGTGTATGCTCATATTATATATATGTATGCTCATGCATATGTCATATATGTATACATGTATACCATATGCTCATGTGAATGTCATACAAATATACATGTGTGCATATACATATGCATTTGTGTGTATACACATTTAATATTGTATTCAGTCGTTTTTTGTAACTTTATTAGTTGGAGAGAGACACAGAGAGAGATAGACAGATAGGGAGGGGAGACAGATAGAGATGGGTGCGCCAGCAGTGTCTCTGCTGCTGCAAACAAATTCCAGATGCGTGCGCCCCCTGTGGTCAAATGCAGCATTGCGCCCTTGCGTCACTTTGCATCTGGCTAAACGTGGGACCTGGAGATTGGAACCAGCGTTCTTAGGCTTAGGAAGCAGACGCCTTAACCGCTAAGCCATCTCTCCAGCCTTTATTCAGCTTTTTTTACTCTACCAAGAAGCTACCAACCTATAACTATTATTCTTCCCTGTATTTTATAATGACATTTTTGCATTCATTTTTATGATTGATTCCATAGAATTGAATAATTTAAGGGGAGCAAACCTAGGAAGTCTTTAATGCAGTCAAAACACATCTCTGCAAATCCCACCAGGGCCTGCTGTCATAGCTTTCCTGGGGCCCCCAACCTTTCAGGTGTGAAATTTCACAAGCTTCTATCACTATCACACGCAGGACAATTCCCCTTTTATCCTTCCTTATTTCTGGAAGGGAGAGTGATCTGTATCAGCCACATACACGGGCACCCTGCAGAAGAAGCTCTTCCGTCAGGGTGAGGCATGAAGGCTCGTGCCAAGCCGTGTGAACCAGTATTCAGAGTGCTGCTTCTCTCCTGAGACCCAGGAGGACCATCTTCATTTGGCTCAGACCCTTTTGTTGCCTTTTTTCACTTGACATGATTTTTAAAAACTTTTTATTTATTTATTTATTTTTATTATTTTTTTGCAGAGAGACACAGAGAGAGACAGAGAGAGAGAGAGAGAGAGAGAGAGAGGGAGAGGCAGAGGGAGAGGAAGACAGAGATGGGTGCACCAGCAGTTTCTCAGCTGCTGGGAACGAAATCCAGACGCATGCGCCCCCTTGTGGTCAAGTGCGGCATTGCGCCCTTGTGTCACTGCATCTGGCTAAACATGGGACCTGGAGACTGGAACCGCTGGAGATTGGAACCAGCGTTCTTAGGCTTAGGAGGCAGGTGCCTTAACCCCTAAGCCATCTCTCCAGCCCACTTGACATGATTTTCACAAAGTTTGATCTGAGGACAGCAGGAGTTTTGTTTATTTACTATGTATTAAATTATGAGAGGAAAAGGCAGAGAGAGAGAGAGAGAGAGAGAGAGAGAGAGAGAGAGAGAGAGAAAGGCACACCAGGTTATCTAACCACTGCAAACGAGTCTATACACATGTGCCACCTTTGGGCATCTGGCTTACATGAATACTGGGGAATTGAACCCAGGTCCTTAGGCTTCGCAGGCAAATGCCTTAACTGCTGAGCCATCTCCCAGCCCTGACAGCAGGATTTTTAAAGGTCAGGTGATGAATAAGGAGGCATGATTATACAATTCTTTACATGGAAATTATAAAAGTTAATGGTGGGATTTCTATTGAACCATTTGACTTTTTTTTGTTTTGTTTTGTTTTTCGAGGTAGGGTCTCACTCTGGCCTAGGCTGACCTGGAATTAACTATGTAGTCTCAGGGTGGCCTTGAACTCACAGCGATCCTTCTACCTCTGCCTCCCGAGTGCTGGGATTAAAGGCGTGTGCCACCACGCCCGGCTTTTGTTTGTTTTTCGACACAGGTCTTACTCTGGTCCCGGCTGACCTGGAAGTAACTATGTATTCTCAGGGTGGCCTTGAACTCACAGCGACCCTTCTACCTCTGCCTCCCAAATGCTGGGATTAAAGGCGTGAACCACCAGGCCAGGCTTTTTTTTTTTTTTTTTTTTTGTTGTTTTTTACGAATGCCAGAGCTACAGATGTGGCTGGGTGGCAGAATGCTCACTGAGCATGCCCAAGGGCACTGGCTCCATCCCCAGCACTGAAAAGGATGCCACTGTGTGACTCTTAATACTCTTTTTATTTTGAAAGGAAAGTAAGTGATCCAGTTACTATGAAATACCACTTATTTCACAGACTTTGAATTTTTCTGTCATTTTTATTCATGTCATCAATCTATTCCATGTTGGCCATGATGTTACTATTTTCTATGGAGAAGAAGGTGGCTTATATAGCTTATTTTATGATTGCCTCCCTTTTACTGTGGAGCATAAAGGGCCTAAGATACAAAATTCTGTCCTTTTAGAGCTGACATGCAGAGAGAAAGAGAGAGAACAGAAAAAAATGAATCTAATTGTAGGTAGTAGTGGGTGACAGGTACAGAAGAGAACCCCTTAAAAGACAGTGAAGCAGACGGAAAGGTTTCAGGGAGAGCTTGCAAAAGACGCTTGGTGATATCTGGAGCTTTAGGTATGAAGGTCCCCGGCAGATGTACGGTGGAGAGAAGTGAGCAGAGAAAAATAGGCAACTCATGTCTAGAAATGGAGAGAGCTCTCTGTGTGCTGGGGAAGAGGCAGGGGAGGGAAGAAAGGTTGACAAGAGGTGTTCTCTGAGAGAGATCAGGGAAGGGAGATGACAGAGAAGGAACAGGTCTGCAGTCAGACCATAACGCATTTCTCCTCCGAGGCTTGAGGCCATTAGAGGGCTCTGAAGAGGGGATGGGGTCGGCCATAATTTGAGAAGATTCTCTGTTTCAGTAGGCAGGCGCTCCTAAGCAGTTAGGGTTAGGGTTAGGGGCAGGTATGCAGGCAGCTATTTAGCCCACCTGGATGTACCCAGACTGATGGAGAGTTGGCTGAGGATCCTAAGAGGGTATTTTATCTTTCCCAGGAAAGTGAAAGACCCGTTGGAGTGCTGTCATCTTCAGTCTATGGAAAACGCATCCATCAACCCATTGAGCCCTTGAACCGAGACCATGGCCGGGTGAACCACGTGCAGGCTGACTTCTACAGGAAGAATGACATCCCTAGCATCAAAGAACCTGGCTTCGGGCACATCACTCCAGCCTGAAGTGGTCCTGGGGCCGGGTTCCAGTGCAGCGAGGGCAGCTGCCCAGGGACGGGTGGATCCTTTCCTGCTCACCTTGACCCCGGGAGAATGGGCAGATGGGCAGCCTCCCGTCCCTACTGTTGCCTTGGCTGAGAACCTGGCCAAGCCCCTTTACCCATGTTAAAAATGTGCAGTGTGCACTTGTTTCAGATGAAATGACGCTGACTGACACATTGTGTTCGCTCAAATGAAAGGAAAGCTGGCTTGGCTCCTCTTGAAGGAAATGGGTTGGGTTTTATTTGCTTGCAAAGACTCTTAGGGGAGAAGACCATGGGAGCAGCGTGAAGGACCTTGGTACCCATAGGGAAGTTTCTGCCCATAACACAAACTGCCCTTCTGATTTTCTTTTTTTCTTTTCTTTTCTTTTTTCTTTTCTTTTTATTTTCTATTCTCTTCTCTTTTCTTCTTCTCTTCTCTTCTCTTCTCTTCTCTTCTCTTCTCTTCTCTTCTCTTCTCTTCTCTTCTCTTCTCTTCTCTTCCCTTCCCTTCCCTTCCCTTCCCTTCCCTTCCCTTCCCTTCCCTTCCCTTCTCTTCTTTCTCTTCCCTTCCCTTTCCTTTCCTTTCCTTTTTCTTTCTTTCTTTCTTTCTTTCTTTCTTTCTTTCTTTCTTTCTTTCTTTTTTTTTTTTTTTGGTTTTTCGAGGTAGGGTCTCACTCTGGTCTAGGCTGACCCTGAATCCACTATGTAGTCTCAGGGTGGCCTCGAACTCATGGCGATCCTCCTACCTCTGCCTCCCAAATGCTGGGATTAAAGGCGTGCAACACCATGCCCAGCTTATTTATTTATTATTATTTTTGGGGGGATGTTTTTGAGGTAGGGTCTCATTCTAGCCCAGGCTGACCCGGAATTCACAACGTAGTCTCAGGGTGGCCTCGAACTCACGGCGATCCTCCTACCTCTGCCTCCCGAGTGCTGGGATTAAAGGCGTGCACCTCCACGCCTGGCTGCCCTTCTGATTTTCATTCTCCAAAGGGAGACAACACATGGCCTTTTTGCACAATTGAAATGTAGAGAGGATTTGCTTTTCTAAAGGCCTGAGCCAATGATAATTGAAGTTGCACAGTGGAGAACCGAATTCCAGGTAGGAAGGGGTGGTGTACAGTCACTCCCCATGGCCTGGGAGATGGCTGGACTTGGTGCTTGCTGTGTGGGTTTAGGCAAATGGTTACATCTATTTGAGCCTGTATGTTTTCATCCAAAAAGAAGAATTTCCAAGCCCAGACAAGTTTGTGGGGAGCCCTATGCAATGTAAATACACAGCACGCAACCCCAAAGTCCTAAAGCGACGTCTGTCTTTGCAGTTGTTTATGGTGCAGGGGCCCGAGCTTAGAGCCGTGTGCTCCGTGCCACCACGTTCCATCACCAGCCTAGCACTTTCATTCTAGACGCTTTCCATTTTAGAAAGTAACTGCTCCTCAAACTAAGTTGGAAATGTTTACTTTGCAAGGCAATTTGATGCTCACTCAAGGACTAAGGCATCTGCTGTATTTTTAAAAATTTTTATTTATTTGAGAAAGCGTAAGGAAGAGAGAGAGAGAGAGGGAGAGAGAACAGGCACACCAAGGCCTTCGGCCGCTGCAAACAAACTCCAGACACATGTGCCCCTTTGTGCATCTGGGTTACACAGGTCCTGGGGAGTTGAACCTGGGTTCTTTGGCTTTTGCAGGCAAGTGCCTTAACCTCGAAGGCATCTCTCCAGCCCATCTGCTGCATTTTTAAAAAATTTTTTTTAAATTAAAAAAAAATTTATTTCTTTTTGGAGAGAGACACAGAGAGAGACAGAGAGAGAGGGAGAGGGAGACAGAGATGGGTGCGCCAGCAGCCTCTCAGCTGCTGTGAACGAAATCCAGATGCGTGCGCCCCCTTGTGGTCAAGTGCGGCATTGCGCCCTTGCATCACTTTGCGTCTGGCTAAACGTGGGACCTGGAGATTGGAACCCCTGGAGATTGGAACCAGCGTTCTTAGGCTTAGGAGGCAGGCGCCTTAACCGCTAAGCCATCTCTCCAGCCCCATCTGCTGCATTTTTAATGAATGGATCCTTTGGAAGAAATCATCTCTCATCTACTGTGCTTAAATTTCCCACAGTTTAGAAGTTAATGGGCAGGTGATCTGATTAATTCCCAGCATGCTCCCACAATCACTGCTTTTATTGTTTTAGATTTGCAAGGATTCTCTAAGGATGTTTGATACTGAATTGTTGGCAATTTCAAGGCCGCGTAACTCCTAAATATTTATTTTTCAAAATTATTTTTCAGTATAGGTGCTTTGGGGGGACATTATTCCATATTCATATTAGAAAAATACTTATTAAAGTATGGATTACAGAAATTTATATCAATTACTCTTTATGAATTAATTATTCTAGATTAAAAACTATAAGTGACTGCAACAAATTAATATCTAAATTATTTCCATATACTTCAAGTTTTAAAAATATTTTTTAATTATTTATTTTATTTATTTGAGAGAGAGAATATGGGTGTTCCCGGGCCTTCAGTCACTGTAAACAAACTCCAGACATATGGGCCCCCTTGTGTATCTGGCTTACATGGGTCCTGGGGAATCGAACTTGGGTCCTTTGGCTTTGTAGGCAAATGCCTTAACCACTAAGCCATCTCTCCCACCCTTAAAATATTTTTTATTTATTTACTTGAGAGAGAGAGAGAGAGAGAGGGAGAGAGAAGAGACAGAAATGGAGTATGGGCATGCCAGGCTTTCTGCCACTATAAATAAATCCAGATGCATGTGCCAATTTGTGCATCTGCTTTACATGGGTCTTGGGGAATTAAACCCAGGCTGTTAGGTTTTGCAAGAAAATGCCTATTAACCGCTGAACCATCTCTCCAACCCTAGTTTTTTTTTTGTTTTTTTTTTTTGGCAAGGTCTCATAGGTCCCAGGCTGGACTTGAACTCACTGTATAGCCAAGGCTAGCCTTGAATGCCTGGTTCTCCTGCTGTTACCCCCTAAATTCTGGGATTATAGATGTGCGCCACCACTGCTTAATTTTATCAAACAGGGTATGGGATTGGTAAAAAAAAAAAAAATCTCTCATTTGTTAGACAGTGAAGGAAAATGAAATGAATTTCCGTTGGTCTTCCAACACTGAAGTTTAAAAACAATAAATGAATGCCTCCTAGAGTCATTGTGTCAAAGAGAAGGCATTTTTTTTTTTGGAGAGAGACAGAGAGAGAGGGAGAGGAAGACAGATAGAGATGGGCGCGCCAGCAGCCTCTCAGCTGTTGTGAACGAAATCCAGACACGTGCGCCCCCTTGTGGTCAAGTGCGGCATTGCGCCCTTGCGTCACTTTGCATCTGGCTAAACGTGGGACCTGGAGATTGGAACTGCTGGAGATTGGAACCAGCATTCTTAGGTTTAGGGGGCAGGCGCCTTAACTGCTAAGCCATCTCTCCAACCATTTTTTTTTTTAATTTTAGCATTTGTTCCTTTTTTCTTTTTTCCTTTTTTTATTGGCATTTCCTACACTTACATTCAAAAAATGCATGATATTTCCCTTCCCTCCCTCATTCCCCTTTAGAACACCAATCTCCATCATATCCCCTCCCTCTCTCCATTAGTCTCTCTTTTAATTTGATGTCATCATCTTTTTCTTCTATTTTGAGGGTCTTGCGAAGGTATTGCTAGGCACTGCAAGGTCATGGATATCGAGGCCAATTTCTGTCTGGGCAGTTGCATTGTAAGGAGTCGTACCCTTCCTTTGGCTCTTCCATTCTATCCGCCCCCTCTTCCGCAATAGACCCTGAGCCTTGGAGGGTGTGACAGAGGTGTTTCAGTGCTGGGCACTCCTCCGTCCCTTCTTCTCAGCACTATGTTGCCTTTTGGGTCATCCCAGTGGTCATCGCCATCTGAAAAGAGAAGCTCAAAGAGAAGGCATTCTTATGCTATGGTTGTTTGGCATCTGGGTTTGTTTGGCAATGGTCCTTGATGACTGGGGGTATGTGGATGGTGTTAATGCCGCAAAATGCTGAGGAAGCACAATGGTTCATGCCTTCAGGAAGCCACTGAGTTGAGGAAAAGAATAACATAAAGGAAAGAGGACATATCTCATCCATGTCCAAACAGACACATGAAAGCACTGGAATTTCAGGACACTGCACTCAAGACATTCCCCACCCCCCCGCTACAAGAGAGGCTGAAAGCAAGGCTAAAAGGCAAATGAAAGCTTTGAGCGGGATTTTTTTCTTTTCTTGATAAAAACGGACCAGGACATGGAGACATGCCGCTCTCTACAAATCCTGCGATTTGCATGTTTCGCCCACAGGGATGTTTCCCATTGCTCAGAGATGATGGAGCGACTGCTTCAGACTTCATGAAGCCAATCGTTTCCCAGGTGTAGCTGTCAGAGTTGGAACAAGGCCCTGAGCTTCTCTGCCTGCACCTGTCTCCTCCTTTATAAACTGTAAAGGACGGGGTCTCAAAGGGTGCAGGTTATTGGAATCTCCTGGGACTTTGTTAACTAAAACAGGCTTGCTGGGCCAGATCTGTGCTCCAGTGTTTCCGCTGCTCTTAGGATCTCATGTGTACACAGAACTGGTGAAGTACACTCTGGCAGGGACCTGCATTGATTGCAAAGTTCTATTATTAGGTCAGACTGGTGATCTAGTTTTGGATTCTATCCTTTCAGATTTTTTTTATGTTGTTGTTGGTTTTTCGAGGTAGGGTCTCACTCTAGACCAGGCTGACCTAGAATTCACTATGTAGTCTCAGGGTGGCCTCGAACTCACGGCGATCCTCCTACCTCTGCCTCCCGAGGGCTGGGATTAAAGGCGTGCGCCACCATGCCCAGCTTGTTTTGTTTTTTGAGGTAGGGTCTCACCCTGGCCCAGGCTGACCTGGAATTCACTATGTAGTCTCAGGGTGGCCTCGAACTCACGGCGATCCTCCTACCTCTGCCTCCCGAGGGCTGGGATTAAAGGCGTGCGCCACCACGCCCGGCCCCTTTTGGATTCTTTTCAGCACAAACTCGAGGGCTTTGACTCTCCGGGGGAATATTTGGAAGCACATGGCAAAAATCACCTAGCTGTGTGCGTTGACCAGGGCAAGCTGAAGATGGGAGTGAGAAAGGATCCAGCAGGTGCTTCTGTTAGCTGGCCTTGTAAATTATAAACGAGTCCAGGTTGAATTCAGGAAACCCTGGGGCATCCTGGCCCGCAAATTATAAACTAGTCCAGGATGAATTCAGGAAACCCTGGGGCATCCTGGCCCACAAATTATAAACGAGTCCAGGTTGAATTCAGGAAACCCTGGGGCATCCTGGCCCAAGTTTCAGTGAGAGGAAAGAGAATTGTCCTGCTAGCATTTCCAGTTCCTTCACAGTTTTGGAGATTTACATATGCAAAAGCCACGCTACATTCGCACTTGGGTAATGAAGGGCAGTTAGGAAGAACGTCCTGGCACATCAGTTGGCAACAGCATGCTGACTAACTGCCAAGCTCTCTCACAGTCATTGGCTCATTTAATCACAACCAGATCCTCCGGAGCTTTCAAGGAGGAAAACCCTCCTAAGAGGAATTAAGTGATGCGTTCCAAGACACACAGCTAATCAAAATCAGAGCCAGGAGTCCAAATGGAGACTTGTGATTCTTGTCTGAGTTCCTATTGATGTACCGCCTCCCACTAGCCCTTCTGGGTCCTCTGCCTCCTAGAGATGCCTCCCCCGAACTAAAAAAAGAAAGCAAATTTGCTCACACTGTTATTTGTCATTTTGCCTTTAAGCATTTGTTAGGCACAATTGCTCTATTTTTCTCCATCTAGAAAAGTGTTTTTTTCATATGCTAGAAGAGAAAGAAAAACAAAACTGAACAATTTTAGAGCTAGATTTTACAAGAACAAAAATTTTCCAGGTCTTCTATCTTGACAAATGTTCCAGCATGGGGTCTGTCTCTGCTTAAGCCCTCCTCAGACAGAGCTGACAGCTTGTGGGCTCAGCAGCAGCATCTCCTCCCAGTTTGTTATTGTGATGTGTGATTCCCACAGCTGGTTCCTGGTAATTTGTATGCTGGTTGAATCTTCAAGGCACAGCAAAGGACCACTAGAGACAAGAGCCCGGTAGGCAGAGGGGATTCTGTAGTTCATACAGAATTTTTACTGTTAAAATATGTTTTCTTAAAGCCGGGCGTGGTGGCGCACGCCTTTAATCCCAGCACTCGGGAGGCAGGGGTAGGAGGATCGCCGAGAGTTCGAGGCCACCCTGAGACTACATAGTTAATTCCAGGTAAGCCTAGACCAGAGTGAGACCCTACCTTGCAAAACCAAAAAAAAAAAAAAAAAAAAAAAAAAAAAAGTTTTCTTAAAAATATGCCCCAAAGATGGGAAAATTAAAATAAGACTTTTCAGCTGGGCGTGGTGGCGCACGCCTTTAATCCCAGCACTCGGGAGGCAGAGGTAGGAGGATCGCCGAGAGTTTGAGGCCACCCTGAGAATACATAGTTAATTCCAGGTTAGCCTAGACCAGAGTGAGACCCTACCTTGCAAAACCAAAAAAAAAAAAAAAAAAAAAAAAAAAGTATTAATGTATTTTCTTAAAAATTTGCCCCAAAGATGGGAAAATTAAAATAAGACTTTTCTTTTCTTTTCTTTTCTTTTCTTTTCTTTTCTTTTCTTTTCTTTTTCTTTTCTTTTCTTTTCTCTTCTCTTCTTTTCTTTTCTTTTCTTTTTTTTTTTTTGGAGACACAGAGAGAGACAGAGAGAGAGAAGGAAAGGGTGTGCCAGCTGCCTCTCAGCTGCTGTGAATGAACTCCAGATGCGTGCGCCCCCTGTGGTCAAGTGCGGCATTGCACCCTTGCGTCACTTTGCATCTGGCTAAACGTGGGAACTGGAGATTGGAACCGAGTTCTTAGGCTTAGCATCTGTAGCAGACAGCTTCAGGTTCGCTGAGATGAACTTCCAGACCAGGCACAGTTATGGAGGAAGAGATATTATTTATTGAAGCTTACAGATCCAGGGGAAGTTCCATAATGGCAGAAGTAGCGGCCTGCTCTCACAAGGCCAGGCAGAGAGAACAAAAGCCAACCAGCCACCACAGCACACAGAGCAAAACTAAACTACAGCCAAAAGGTCACACAGCAGACTTCAGGAACTCCTGCTAGACACATTTGCATATCTTTACAATGGAATCTCAAACCCATCACCACACCTTAAGACCGGGCCCCCAGTGACCTTGCCTCTAGCAAGGTGATTGCAGATGCAAACTATAAACTAATAAAATACTGAATATATTGGGGGACATATATTCAAACTACCACATTCCGCCCCTGGCCCCCAATATATTTAGCTCCTGGTCCCCAATAGATTTATAACTATCACACATTGTAAATTGTACTCAGTCCAATTTCAAAGGTTCTCACAGTCTTGATCAACTTAAGATAGTGAGGCCTGTAAAATCAAACAAGTTAAATACTTTCAACATGTAAAGGCACAGAGTAAACATTTTTAACTGTATAAGGAATAACAAGGAGAGACTAAAACAATGCAAACTCAGCCATCATCAGTAATCATCAGACTTCTGCAGTTCAAGTTCCATATAACCGTGAGACTGACAATCTCCATTTTTTCCAATTCCGCCCCTCCAGCTGGGCAGAATAGCCAGGGAAAACTTTCATCCCATGCCAACACTGCACTCCATGGTAGTCCTTTGCACAGTCCTGGTATATCTAAAACATCTTCAGGTCTCCATGCAAACCACGGTCCTCTTCCAAAAGGCTCTTCTAGCCTATTCCTGAGGGTCTTCATGCCCTGCTTCATGCCGCATCTCAGCAGCGGCTCCTGGAACCGTGTGCAACTCATGACCACTCCATGCATTTTTCATGCTTCCAAAACTAATACCAGGTGTGCAGGACACAGCCATATTCTAAATCCAGGGACAAAATAAACCATAGCCTTGAAAAGCAGGTTCCTTCTCCAGTCAACTCTTTCCAAAGAGTTTGCATTTCTAACAGTCTTTCCTCAGGCATCCTCTCCATTGTTTTAATGTAAATCAAGTCAGGCCACCTTCCTTCCACCTTCCTTAAGATTGCTAATGCGTTGACAATAGCAGCTCCAGTAACCTAAACCAGCCTCAGTGCCTCTGCTTTTAACTTGCTTGCGGTTTTCCAACTTAAAATCTTAAAATCTCAGTCCGATATCTTTAGCCAAGCACATCAGTCCATTACAAATTTAACCTTGATCAAACTTTCTGTCCCTGGATAGCGGAACGTAGCCATCCCTTATGCCAGTAGCCCAGTTCCAACAAAGTCCTCTGCAGTCTTTCCTTCCCCTTAGAAACCTCATAAGCCAAGCCTCGAAGTTCAATACTGTCTGCACTTAGCATTCTCAAACTCTCATCAGAATAGTCCATAAAACTTGGCTTACCACTCCAGAAGGCATCTTCAGTTGCAAGCACCAAGTCCATGCCCATTCCTCCAAAACAAAAGTTCCAAAAGACGAACATCCACAAGGTCAGGTTCATCTCACCCCACACTCCTCGGTACCACTGTACTGTAGCAGACAGCTTCAGGTTCGCTGAGATGAACTTCCAGACCAGGCACAGTTATGGAGGAAGAGATATTATTTATTGAAGCTTACAGATCCAGGGGAAGTTCCATAATGGCAGAAGTAGCGGCCTGCTCTCACAAGGCCAGGCAGAGAGAACAAAAGCCAACCAGCCACCACAGCACACAGAGCAAAACTAAACTACAGCCAAAAGGTCACACAGCAGACTTCAGGAACTCCTGCTAGACACATTTGCATATCTTTACAATGGAATCTCAAACCCATCACCACACCTTAAGACCGGGCCCCCAGTGACCTTGCCTCTAGCAAGGTGATTGCAGATGCAAACTATAAACTAATAAAATACTGAATATATTGGGGGACATATATTCAAACTACCACAGCATCCCTCTGCTAAGCCATCTCTCCAGCCCTAGAATAAGACTTTTTGATACACTGAGCACAGATTCCTTCCCTCTAGGAGTTGTGCCATAATCATCAGCATCACAAACTCCGTCTTCCTCTCAGTAATTCAAGGGTATTTTGCTACGAGCTTCTGAGCTGTTTCTGAAACAACTATTAAAAAAACCACCCTACCAGTCTGGAGCAAAGCACAGGCGAAAGAAGAAAAGAAGATACAGGGCACTGTAAACCAAAGTACAGAAAACTTTTAATGAATTAACCTTACAAAAGACAGATGGAATCAAAACATGAGACAAGTTAGGTACAAAACTGGTCCTAGGCTGTGAAGGGTAACTCTGGAGTTGGGTGGCTGCTGCCATGAGATACAGCAGAGCAAAAGGTGACACAAGCCTCGGGGTCCAGCTGAGCCCTACTGATGACAAGACACATAGGTGGGAAAGCACAGACTCCATGGGACGCAACAAAATCAACTTCTTCACAAATACTGCGTTTGAATATCCGACGAGAGGAAGCAGTTGCGAGCTACATGTTTTCCAGAAAACAACATGCACCCAAAGAGAATATACAACCCTCCCCCCAGTTTTATTGCCTTAAGAATTTGTGTTTGCTTGACTCTCCTCCTCTTTGCCAGTTCCTTCAATGCTTTCGTTCCGGGACACATTTCTCTCTCCTTTCGCTTAGGAGTAAGCACAGTGCAAGTGGCAGCACGATCTGGGCACACACAGACGCCAAACGAATGCCACTGGGTCAGGGGAACTAGTGTGCAAAGCCCAGCAGGTGGGACAGAGCACGCACATCAAGGCGAGGGACAAACGATGCGGTCAGAAAGTGCGTGGTACCTTCCAGGAAGTGCATTCTTCTTGGCAGAAAGCGTGCAACGCTTCAGGATGCCACATTGCTCTGGGAAAGCGATCGTGACATCTCTGTGTTTACAAAGTACGTCTTCAGATCGCCCTTGCCTTTCACGTTGATGATTCCCCGGCACGTGCACGTGTATCCCAGCGTCTGCAAGACGAGGCTTGTCTCCTCAGTAACCTGCACACCACAGGAAGACATGCACAGATTTAGCACCCAAACTCAGTGCAACCCACTGCCACGGCAGGTCACAGAGCCAAGAAAATTATTATTATTTTTTTCACAATAATGCTTAATTTAGTGCTGGAATGGTAAAAAAACTGGAAAGAGCCTGAAACTTCACTTCATCTCCAGGATTAAGCTGGAGCCCTATGGTACCACCACTACAGGACCATGATGCATCCCAAGAAAAGAAATAAAATGAAACCTCTTTCTTTGATTTTTTCCCCCCATACCCTCATCAGCATTTGTTGTCAGTTTTTTTTTTTTTTTTTTTTGGAGAGAGACAGAGAGGGAGAGGGAGACAGATAGAGATGGGCGCGCCAGCAGCCTCTCAGCTGCTGTGAACGAAATCCAGACGCAAGCGCCCCCTTGTGGTCAAGTGCGGCATTGCACCCTTGCGTCACTTTGCATCTGGCTAAACGTGGGACCTGGAGATTGGAACCAGCGTTCTTAGGCTTAGCAGGCAGGCGCCTTAACCACTAAGCCATCTCTCCAGCCCTAGACAGATTTTTAAAAAATATTTTATTTTTATTTATTTATGTGAGAGAACAAGGCAGAGGAAGAGAGAGAGAGAGAGAGAGAGAGAGAGAGAGAGAGGGAGAGAATGGGCACGCCAGGGCCTCCAGCCTCTGCAAGTGAACTCTAGATGCATGGGCCCCCTTATGCATCTGGCTTATGTAGGTCCTGGAGAACTGAACCGAGGTCCTTTGGCTTTGTAGGCAAGTTCCTTAACTGCTAAGCCATCTCTCCAGCCCTAGACTAAGATTTCAATCTTAATCATTAATGTGAAATTATGAATTCATGTAGGAAAGAAACTTCTAGAATTTAGGGTGCTATATACAAATTTGTCATTAATGTCATTTCACAAATGACCAGTTAACAGGCTTTTTTTTTTATTTGCTTTTTCAAGGTAGGGTCTCACTCTAGCTCAGGCTGACCTGGAATTCACTCTGTAGTTTCAAGGTGGCCTTGAACTCACAGCGATCCTCCTACCTCTGCCTCCTGAGTGCTGGGATTAAAGGCATGCGCCACCACGCCCGGCTCTGGCTATTTTTTAGAAAGGCTTTTCCAGACCTCTTATTATGGGAATTTTGAACATGAATGGAAAGACGAGACCACTGGAGCCCGAGTGAACTGAACCCTTAGAAGGAAACTGCCCGAAGGTGCATGTCAGCTGCTGAGTCAGTACAGGCACCAGCCTGCCAGCATCCTTCACTCTCCACAGGCAGAGGTCTTGCCTAGTTCTGCCTCAGTCATAGTGTGTGGAGATGCTTCATGTGGTTGATATATAAAGCCAGATGTGCGAAGTGGTGTTCATACACCTGGAGTATGAAAATAAAATATTTTTCTTAAAAAGAATCCTTGGAGCTGGAGAAATGGCTTAATGGTTAAGACATTTGCGTGTGAAGCCAAAGGATCCTGGCTTGATTCTCCAGGACCCAAGTAAGTCAGATGCACAAAGGGGCACATGCATTTCGAGTTCATTTGCGGTGGCTAGAGGCCCTGGTGTGCCCATTCTCTCTCTCTCTCTGCCTCTCTTCTATCTCTCTCTGCTTACAAATGAATAAATAAAAAGAAGGGCAGAGGGAGGGTCAATCAAAATTCAAGATAGTCTGAATAAGACTTATGTAAACCTATTTTTTGAATAATGGCACATCCAGAAGCACTAGACTAGAAAATTTTCAGTGCCTGGGATGGGATACCTTCCAGTGAGTTGTTGGCCAAGGAGGTGCTGGTAGCCTCTGAAACATTAAAGGCTATTGTCAAAGCCCTTGGTTTCCCTTGAGAAACAGATAGTAAGACCCTATTGCTGAAGACATCTCTTGCCTGAGAAGCAAGGTCACTGAGAAATCAACCTGGTGCTGAGCAGAAAACCTTCTCCCTGTAGACCAGCCAACTGAAAGCTGGTAAAAGCTGCACTGCATACAGCCGTATGGGAGACAGAGGTCATCAGCAGTGAAAACAGTGGACACTGAATATTCAAGTTTGTCCAGACAGGCCCAAGGACTGAACGGGTGCAATAATGGCATGTCTGCTTTTGGGGTAACCAACTGCTTCACAATTGGACTGAATGCCCTCTCTACGGGAGGGAATACATGCCTGGTACTGAAAAACCTAAGCAAAAGTCTATGGCAGGGGAGGTCATGAGCCTTAGGGGTATAAAGTCTGCTCTTGTCTGACTAAATGTATATATTATTCCCATCAAGCTGCCCTGAAAACACTACACTTAATGTTCATATTCACATATTAACGCTGCTCTCACTTCTGGTTAGAGAAGCTTCTCTTTTCAGATGGTGATGACCACTGGGATGACCCAAAAGGCAACATAGTGCTGAGAAGAAGGGATGGAGGAGTGTCCAGCACTGAAACACCTCTGTCACACCCTCCAAGGCTCAGGGCCCATTGCAGAAGAGGGGGTGGATAGAATGGAAGAGCCAAAGGCAGGGTAGGACTCCTTTCAATGCAACTGTCCAGACAGAAATTGGCCTCAATATCCATGACCTTGCAGTGCCTAGCAACACCTTCACAAGACCCTCATAATAGAAGAAAAAGATGATGACATCAAATTAAAAGAGAGACTAATGGAGAGAGGGAGGGGATATGATGGAGACTGGAGTTCTAAAGTGGAATGGGGGAGGAGAGGGAAATATCATGCATTTCTTGTATGTAAGTATAGAAGCTGTCAATAAAAAAAAAAAAAAAAAAAAAGAATCCTCGAAGAGGGTAAACATAGGTCTATGCATGCCCAGTGATTTTCATAACGTTTGCCGTTGAGCAGGAACTCAACTTTCAGTGATATGTATCCAGGATGAGATGTGAAGCCACTGCCTTTTGGGGATGACACAAAGAGAAAGGTGAGCAAAGATGCACACACTTCCTTCACAGGTGGAGAGTTAGCCCCTGGTCTTAAGTGTCAGGCTCCATTGCTGAGCGGGTATGTGTATTCTCGTGACTGGTGATCAGTTCACTGATGCGTGCGTTCACTTGAAAGCAGATTGTTTTTCACTAATTGATGGTAGTGAAACTGTACTTATGAAGAAGAAAAATAAAGCCCAATAAAGCCTGAAGTGCCCCACGCTCTTGAAAACACCTTCTGTTTTAGTGGATGAACTGGTCCCTCCATGGGCGACACAAAATATCTTGGTGCAACATATCACTGTGGTGGCAGCCTTCAGCAAGCTTTCTCAGTTAAAAAGAAGTGTGTGGGAGGGGGGGCTGGAGAGATGGCTTAGTGGCTAAGGCGCCTGCCTGCTAAGCCTAAGAACGCTGGTTCCAGTCTCCAGGTCCCACGTTTAGCCAGATGCAAAGTGACGCAAGGGCGCAATGCTGCACTTGACCACAAGGGGGCGCACACATCTGGATTTCGTTCGCAGCAGCTGAGAGGCTGCTGGCGTGCCCATCTCTATCTGTCTCCCTCTCCCTCTCTCTCTGTCAGTCTCTCTCTCTCTCTGTGTCTCTCTCCAAAAATAAATTAAAAAAAAAAAAAAGAAGTGGGGCTGGAAAGATGGCTTGGCAGTTAAGGCTCTTGCCTGGAAAGCCAAAGGATCCAGATTTGACTCCCCAGGACCCACATAAACCAGATGCAACAAAGGGGCGCACACATCTGGAATTTGTTTGTACTGGATGGAAACCCTGGTGTGCCCATTCTATCTCTCTCTACCTCCCTATTTCTCTCTCTCTCTCTCAAATAAAATAAAATAAAGTGGAGGAATTTAATTAAATTCTACCACAGTTAATGAAAAAAACATTAAACAGATTTGGATGTGGGATGAAGGATGGAGATAAATATTAATCTTTAGAGATGGTTTAAGCAACATTTCCAAATCATGGCACAACATTTACTTTTGCTATAAATATACTGAAATTTACACGTTTCTCATTCTACATGCACCCCTCGAAAGTATAAAAAGATGTAGGCTATAAATGCAAAGCCACAATTTTCTTCAGTTTCCTATTATTCTGCTTTTAGCTGGACTCTCCTTTCTTTCAAATATTGGAATGAACTTCAGACTCCTGTTTCCACTCCTGAATACCTAGCCCCAGTGCGTCTTTATTCCCTTCTGAAACCACGGGGATGTTTCTCCTCGTCTTCTGTCAGCCACTCTCTAGTCATAGCCAGCCCCATCCAGTCTCCTCACTTCATTCGGAGGGCATTTCCCATGGTCTCCAGGAGCTCCTGAATGGAACCTGGAATCTAACTGGCCCTTCTGCTGTATGTGCTGCAAAGGTCAGCTCCACACGTGATCCCTGTAGCCACATCCTGAACTCTTACTGATCACGGATCAGAGGAAGTCCAGGTGTAATTACAGATGGGTGCCTATTGTCTCCACACAACACAGTGTCACAGGCTCCCTGCTCTAGCATGGATTAGCATGTGAATAGATCCAGGAATCCAGTGAAGTAGAATACTGTAAGATACTACGAGAGAGAACCACTCTCCAAGCGGCCTCCCCTTCTCCTCACTTTCCCCCCATTCCGTTCTCTTTCCACCCTCTACTGACTACTGCTCTGCTAAAGAAGTGGGGGTAGCTGGGCATGGTGGCACACGCCTTTAATCCCAGCACTTGGGAGGCAGAGGTAGGAGGATCGCCATGAGTTCGAGGCCAGCCTGAGACTACATAGTGAATTCCAGGTCAGCCTGGGCTAGAATGAGACCCTACCTCGAAAAACAAACAACAACAACAAAATAGAACTGCAGTTGTTGCTTTAATTCGCCAGATGTTGTTTTCCCTCCCTTGGGTGGATTCCAAAGCATTTGGTATATTTCCAGCTCTCGAAATTCCCCCCCCCCGGGGCTGATTTAATTCTGCTATTTTATATGACCCTATTTCCATCTCTCATCCCCTCCCAGTCTCCCCTTCCCTTCTTCCAACCCCATACCTCCCTCTTTCCCAGTAGGCACGCTTATCTATGATTAAGGCTGCAGACCTCTCTCCCTTGCAAAATCCTTTCTGCTGATGTGGAACCAGAAGGAGGGACAGGGGAGGAGGGTGCGACCTTCTATTTATGGCTCTAGGCTGTCACGCTGCCATGTAGGTCACTGCCGGATCAGAGGGTTTGTTTTCATGGGGCAATGGCCTTTATGCTGCTAGACCCTGGTCTGTATGGCCTGGTCCTAGCCAGACCGCATGGCAGAAGAAAACAGGAAGTGGCTTCTGTAAAAATGGCATCTGCGCAGGCTTGGTGTGACAACAGTTACAGCCCCATGCTCGCCAGAAGTCTGCTATGAGATGTCCTGTCCAGAGACAGGCTGTCATTGGTCACCAAAAGGGGACCACCCCATACAAGGATTAACAGCCCCTTAAACCCTATGTGCATTGTGCTAAATAAACGAGTTTGTGGATTCTCGCTTCCGCTTTCACCCAACTCCCAGAGTCTGTGTCGTGACTCTGCGCTGCTCACCCCAATTCGGTAGAGACCCTATCGTCCCTCCTGAGCTGGCCTTGGGGGGGACCCCAACATCTGGTCAGTGTTAATTTTAACAGTGACTACTGAAACAGACATTTCTCTACAAAGATAATTTGAGCAATCCCCAAGGTTTTTAAAGTTTTGTTTGAATATACTATTATTGCAATTATTATACTTATTGATCGTTCCCAAAAGGTTAGATCTGGCCAAGGATGGCTGAACAAACCAAGTTACCTGTATTTTGTCCAGGACACCAGTGCTGTCCATCCTGCTGGCCACATTGACAGTGTTGCCCCAGATGTCATACTGTGGCTTCTGAGCTCCAATGACACCAGCTATGACGGGTCCATGGTTGATACCTGCAAAACGTCAGAGCTGGGTCAGCAGAACTTGAGTTGAAGTGGGTTTTATACACAGGACAGCTTTCCGAGGCAATGCTTAAGTCATGAATAGTAAACAAACGCCAACCCACGTCATGAATCTCTAAGGGCAAATTTTCACCTTTAACATCTCAAAATGCTACAGTGCTTCAATTTGTCCATTTTTCTTCCTGGGCCTTGACTTACACTTATATGCTTAGTAATTACTTCCCTATAATGATGTAAAACCGGCGTGCTTATTTTATTTTATTTTATTTATTTTTATTTTTTTATTTTTTAAAATTATTGTTTTTTATTGACTTTTATACTTATATACAAAAAAAAAAAAACCTGATATTTCCCTTCCCTCCCCCTATTTTATTTTTTTTGAGGTAGGGTCTCAGTCTGGCCCAGGCTGACCCGGAATTCACTCTGTAGTCTCAGGGTGGCCTCGAACTCACATCGATCTTCCTACCTCTGCCTCCCAAGTGCTGGGATTAAAGGTGTGCGGCACCACGCCCAGCCTGATGTGCTTTCAAATACTGAAGATGAAAATATAATTATGCATGTTATGAAAGAATGGCAGGCATCCTCATTAGACATTTTCAATAGTTTCAGAATCAATGTCACTTTTGTGTGGTTTCATTTCTGTTCTCTGCTGTGAACAAAGTGTTCAAAACTGACCCAAAAAGCCAGGCGTGGTGGTGCACGCCTTTAATCCCAGCACTTGGGAGGCAGAGGTAGGAGGATCGCCGTGAGTTCAAGGCCACCCTGAGACTACATAGTGAATTCCAGGTCAGCCTGGGCCAGAGTGAGACCCTACCTCGAAAAACCAAGAACAAAACAAACAAACAAAACTGACCCAAGCTGGCCTTACATCCAAGGCCCTCTGGCCTCCTCTGCCAGGTGCTGATAGGTACGTGCTGGTGCTACTGGGGAGCTATTTTCACCCCTAAAGGGAGGCACCTTAAGACCCAGGAGGTAAATTAAGTTTACAAGGCTCAGGAAGCTCCTGAAATTTATAAGAGCCACAAGGAACCCTCCCCAAGATTATACAGGCAATAACAATTTCTGGAGAGGAGACTCTCTGATGAGCCCAGCTGCGGACACGGTGTGCGGCGAGCTCCCGAGATGGTGCTGTCAGCTGGCACTGTCTCTGCTGGGGTAGGCTGGGTGATGATGCATCTGTCTTTGAGCCACATGTTCCTGCAAGAGACCCTTCTCCCACGCTCTACGTCACCATAACCAACTCACTGGCCCACTAAGCTAGACTTGGGTGGAGTCATTGCTTTCTTTTTTTTGGAGAGAGAGAGAGAGAGAGAGAAAGAGAGAGAGATGGGCACGCCAGCAGTCTCTCAGCCGCTGCGAACGAAATCCAGATGCTTGCGCCCCCTTGTGGTCAAGTGCGGCATTGAGCCCTTGCGTCACTTTGCATCTGGCTAAACGTGGGACCTGGAGATTGGAACCAGGTTCTTAGTCTTAGCAGGCAGGCGATTTAACCTCTAAGCCATCTCTCCAGCCCTTGTCTTCTTTTTTTAAATTTTATTTGTTTGAGAGAGAGAGAGAGAGAGAGAGAGAGAGAGAGAGAGAGATAGATAGAGAGAATGGGCATGCCAGGGCCTTCAGCCTCTGCAAACGAACTCCAGCCTCATGTGCCACCTTGTGCATCTGGCTTGCATGGGTCCTGGGGAATTGAACCTGCGTCCTTCACTTTGCAGGCAAGTGCCTTAGCTGCTAAGCCATTTCTCCAGCCCCACCCCTAGTCTTCTCTTCACAGTAGTTCATGGGATAGTTGCTCACTTAATCAGTGAAAGAGAGGAGGCCTGCAGGGTTCGGAGACATGAAAATTCAGGACTTCTGTTCCCCCAGCAGAGATGTTGACTACACAACCTGCCCCAGGCTGATCTCCCTCCACCCTGCCTGTGAACAGGTGATGGGAGGGGAGCATGCAGTTTATGACAGAGAGAATGAATTGGCACACCAGGGCCTCTGGCCACTGCAATTGAACTCCAGACACATGCACCACCTTGTGCGCATGTGTCACTTTGTGTATCTGGCTTACGTGGGTTCTGGGGTGTCAAAGCACTTGCATCCTTAGGCTTCACAGGCAAGTGCTTTATTTTCTGAGCCATCTCTCCAGCTCCCTAAAATTTCATTTTAACAGACTGTCATCTATGGTGCCTGTGGGCTCCTCCAAGGATTTTTCTTTTTTCTACTCCCTAAACTCTGCTGGGGCGGGTTCTCACTTCTGCCCTATCATTTTGCTTACTACTCTACGTTAAGATCTGTTATTCCATCGATACATCCAAAGGTCGATATTTTGGGGGTTTTTTGCCTTGCGTCCACTGTCTGCCATTTACCGCGTCCCTCCTTTGCCCCTCCACCCTTTGTTCAATAAGACTGCTTGCTTTGGGCGACTGAGTGCCCAAGTGTGGTCCTGTCCCCGTGCCACAATGCAGGCAGAATTCTCTTCATTCATTATGTTTGGAGGAAGTCAATCTACCCTGGACAGCCTTTTATGATTCTTCAAGAGAATGGGCTGCAGTTGAGATACCGTTTCAGCGTGCTTGCGAGGGTTCCTGGACTAAAAGCACAGTCTCCAGGGGAGTGACATCAACTTTTCAGAGGAGGACCTTAGTGCAAGGTCATTAGGTCATTCTGGTATGCTGCCCTGGAAGGTATTAACGCTGGCTTCTCCGAGTTAGCACCCATGAGAATGAGCCAGTGGCGAAAGAAAGTTCTAATCCCCGAGCCTCTTTCCGGCTTCCTGTCTTCTCATGTGATCCTTCTCATACACACTTCTACCATGACGTCACTGCCCACGTTGTGATGTAACCAGAAGGCCCTCACTGCAGGCTGAATGGATGAGAATCACCTGACCTTCCACTAAAAATTTTAGCTTCCAAGATTGGGAGCTCAGCGAATCTGTGCTCTTTCCAAAACACCCAGTAACAAATAGTAACATATAGTAACAAACAGTAACATATAGTAACAAATAGTAACAAATAGTAACAGCGGTATCCGATGGGAATTTAAGGTTGTCGTCATTTCCCAAGCCATCAAGACTAGATAGAGGACTGATCTAGGGTCAAGGAGACATGTCTGGTGCCGACAGCACGCTGCCCAGGGTGGTGTCCTGCTCCACATGGCTTTTCTCACCTTTGTAGCTCATATATGCACAGAGGTGACCAAGGATAGAGCACAAGATGCTTGTATCCTGACAAAAACACATTCAAAGGAGAGAATCTCATTGCTTCAGAGAGGGGTTTTAAAATTCAGGTCACATATACACAAAGGAAAATAACTTCAAGTATCTAGAGATTTTTTTTTTTTTTTCCCAAAAAGTTGCAATCTGACCGGGTGTGGTGGCGCATGCCTTTAATCCCAGCATTTGGGAGGCAGAGGTAGGAGGATTGCTGTGCGTTTGAGGCAACCCTGAGATTACATAGTGAATTCCAGGTCAGCCTGGGCTAGCGTGAGACCCTACCTCGAAAAACCAAAAAAAAAAAAGGGCTGGAGAGATGGCTTAGCGGTTAAGGCGCCTGCCTGCTAAGCCTAAGAACACTGGTTCCAATCTCCAGGTCCCACGTTTAGCCAGATGCAAAGTGACGCAAGGGCGCAATGCTGCACTTGCCCACAAGGGGGCGCACGCATCTGGAGTTCGTTCACAGCAGCTGAGAGGCTGCTGGCGCGCCTATCTCTATCTGTCTCTCTCTCCTTCTCTCTCTCTGTGTCTCTCTCCAAAAAAAAAAAAAAAAAAAAGTTGCATCTGTATGCAGGGAAAAGTCAAAAAACCATACAGATGGAAATTGTCAGAAGAGCTATTCTTTTAAAAAATTTTTTGTTTATTTTTATTTATTAGCAACAGACAGACAGAGAGAGAAAGAGGCAGAGAGAGAGAGAGAGAGAGAGAGAGAGGGAGGGAGGAGAGAATGGGCATGCCAGGGCCTCCAGCCACTGTAAACGAACTCCAGATGCATGTGCTACCTTGTGCATCTGGCTTACATGGGTCCTGGGGAATCGAGCCTCGAACCAGGGTCCTTAGGCTTCACAGGCAAGTGCTTAACCACTAAGCCATCTCTCCAGGCCCCAGAAGAGCTATTCTTATGTGGACTTTCGAAGAATACTTAACCGAGAAAACTGTAAGATTGTCAAGTCTTAGAAGTCAGGAAGCTTGTAAATGGCCGTGCAGGCAGCTGTGTGCTGAGCTGACGGCTAGAAGCATGAATTTGTAGAAAGCAATAAAAGTCAATGTGAAGTTTGTTAGAACTTATTAGAAATCAGGAATTCTCTTTTACTGAAGTAGAAATTATGTTTTTTTTTTTTTTAATTTTTGAGAGAGACAGAGAGAGACAAAGAGAGAGAGAGAGGAAGACAGACAGAGATGGGCACGCCAGCAGCCTCTCAGCTGCTGAGAACAAAATCCAGACGCGTGCGCCCCCTTATGGTCAAGTGCGGCATTGTGCCCTTGCGTCACTTTGCATCTGGCTAAACGTGGGACCTGGAGATTGGAACAGCTGGAGATTGGAATCGGCGTTCTTAGGCTTAGGAGGCAGGCGCCTTAACCACTAAGCCATCTCTCCAGCCCGAAGTTATAGTTTTTTAATATTAAAGAGAGGCAATTTGTCCCTAAGATTAAAGAAAATCTGAAGAGATACTTGGACAAAGTTTGCTGTTTTGGGGCATGTGGGGCTGAATTTCAATAATTTATTTTTCCTTTTTTTTTTTTTTTTAAGATTTTATTTATAAGCTGGGCATGGTGGTGCACGCCTTTAATCCCAGCACTTGGGAGGCAGAGGTAGGAGGATCGCTGTGAGTTTGAGGCCACCCTGAGACTACATAGTTAATTCCAGGTCAGCCTGGGCCAGAGTGAGACCCTACCTCAAAAAGAAAAAAAAAAAAAAAAAAAAAAAAAAAAAAAAAAAAAAAAAAAAGAAAAAAAAAAGAAAAAATATTTTATTTATATTTATTTATTTATGAGAGACAGAAAGAAGGGGAGAGAGAGTGAGAATGGGTGCACCAGGGCCTCCAGCCACCGCAAGTGAACTCCAGATACATGTACCACTATGTGCATCTGGCTTACGTGGGACCTGGAGAATAGAACCGGGGTTCTTAGGTTTCTCAGGCAATGCCTTAACTGCTAAGCCATCTCTTCAGTCCCTGTTTTTTTTTTTAATTGCTATTTTTTATTGGCACACAAAGAATTATGTTTCCTTATGCCTGCAAGCAAATTTTGATTTTTCTTTCTCCCTTTCTTCTGTCATTCTCTCCTCCCTCAACATAGCCTCCTTTTACTTTCATACGCCACTTTTCCTTTTTCCCTCCCCCCCTTCTCATCACCTTTTCAGTCTCCTATCTCGAGTCACAGCCTATACTCATTTCACTGTTTCAACAATTCTAAATGCAGTTTGAAAAAATTTTATTTTAGGGCTGAGAGATGGCTTAGCGGTTAAGACACCTGCCTGCAAAGCCTAATAACCCACGTTTGATTCTCCAGGTCCCACGTAAGCCAGATGCACAAGGGGGTGCCTGCATCTGGAGTTCGTTTGCAGTGGCTGGAGGCCATGGCATGCCCATTCTTGCTCTCTCTCCCTCTCTCTGTCTCTAATAAATAAAAAAATATTAAATTAAAGCAATTTATTTTATTTTTGTTTGAGAGAGAAAAAGACAGCTATATAGAGAGAATGAGTCCACCAGGGCCTCCAGCCGCTGCAAAGAAACTCTAGATGCATGCGCCACCTTGAGCACCTGGCTTATGTGGGTCTTGGGGAATAGAATCTGGGTCTTTTGGGTTTGAAGGCAAGTGCCTTAACCACTAAGCCATCTCTCCATCCCTAAATGCATGTTTTTTTTTTGAAACCTGGTATAATGTACTTCTGAATAATTCCAAACTCACTATGTAGCCAAGTATGGGCTTGAACTCCTTATCCTTGTGTCTCTACTCTTCCAAAGTGCTGAGATTATAGGTATGAGCCACCACATGTGGCTCAGTGTGCACTTTGAAAAATAAACATGGATTAATTATACAAAATGGGTCTTGTTACATTTTCACACACACACACAAATGCATACTGTTTGTTTTTTAGAGAGAGACACAGCTCTCTCTAAAGAGGCACAGAGAGGAAGAGGAAGACAGAGATGGGCGCACCAGCAGCCTCTCAGCTGCTGCAAATGAAATCCAGATGCACGCGCCCCCTTGTGGTCAAGCGCGGCATTGCGCCCTTGCGTCACTTTGCATCTGGCTAAACGTGGGACCTGGAGATTGGAACCAGCGTTCTTAGGCTTAGGAGGCAGGTGCCTTAACCGCTAAGCCATCTCTCCAGTCCCATACTGTATTTTGATCATATTCACCCCCCATTACTCTCTTATTCCCCTTCCACTCCAATCCTCTTCACCTCCTCTTCCCAAGCAGTCCCCCTAATACTTTCATGTCTTGTTTTTAAGACCTAGTGAGTTACATTAGGACCACTTACAGAGGCGGGAAGATGGCCACCTTGCCAGTGGCTGTACAGCTGAGGAAAATATCTCTCCCCAGTAGCAATTTTTTGTGCATGAATTCTCAGGGAGGGTTGAGACCTCATAAGCTCCTCCCTCTTCCACAATGGGACATTGTTTTTATTATGATTATCTTAATTTTTAAAAATTTTTAAAATTATTTTTTATTTATTTTTGGAGAGAGAGACACAGAGAGATAGACGGAGAGGGAGAGGGAGACAGAAATGGGCGCACCAGCAGTCTCTCAGCTGCTGTGAACGAAATCCAGACGCGTGCGCCCCCTTGTGGTCAAGTGCGGCATTGCGCCCTTGTGTCACTTTGCATCTGGCTAAACGTGGGACCTGGAGATTGGAACCGCTGGAGATTGGAATCAGCGTTCTTAGGCTTAGCAGGCAGGCGCCTTAGGCACTAAGCCATCTCTCTAGCCCTTGTCTTAATTTTTTATTATTGACAACTTCCATAATTATAGACAATAAACCACGATAATTCCCTCCCCCCTCACTTGCCCCTTCACATGCCTGTCTATGTAGGTCTTATGTAGGTAGTGCCAGGTCCTGTGAGGTCATGGATACATGATGGGACATTCTTGGTGTGCCTAATCTTGCACTGAAAGTGCACTGTTAAGTTACACTTTTTAATTTTGCAATCTGGGTGAATGTTAGCCAGTGGCAGATCATTGGTAAGGGTTTATAAAATAACAGAGTGGCTGGGCTGGAGAGATGGCTTAGCTGTTAAGGCGCCTGCTGCTAGGACTAAGAACCCGGTTCCAATCTCCAGGTCCCGCGTTTAGCCAGATGCAAAGTGACGCAAGGGCGCAATGCCGCACTTGTCCACCAGGGGGCGCACGCATCTGGATTTCGTTCACAGCAGCAGAGAGACTGCTGGTGCGCCCATCTCTATCTGTCTTCCTCTGTCTCTCTGTGTCTCTCTCTCCCAAAAAAAAATAATAATAGAGTGGCTTTCATGTAATAACTTATAGCAAGTCAGCAATTCCATGCTGGGCAGATAACATCTTGGCTGCTGGATATGTGGGGGGGGGGAGCTCTGGGAACTGAAATCTGCACTGCATTTGATGAACCATGTGTACCTTAGGTCCAGGCAAAGAGACATTTTCTTTCTATTTTGCACAAAAATGTCAGGAGTTCACAGCTTCCCTGAGTCCTTCCATCTGCAAACCAGCCCTGCTAGTCTAATCGGTGAAGTATCTGTTTCCACATGACCAGGGTCCTCAATGGCTCCTTTGCCCCAGCTGATGCCCCGACCTCATTGCACACGTACCCACTCGCAGTTTGAAGTCGTTGAAGGAGTGCTTATTTATGGCATCCAGCTTCGCCACCAGGGCAAAAGCAAACTCCACCATGGTGCCGATGTGCATATACTGCCGCTCTGGCTCCTGGAAGAGAGCATCCAGACAGGGTTAAAGCAACAGGATTCTGGCACCCCTCAGTCACAGACCAGTCCCCAGCCTGAGGGAAGGCTCATCTTTTTTTTTTTTTTTTTTTTTTGAGAGAGAGAGAGAGAGAGAGAGAGACAGGAAGACAGATAGAGACAGGTGCGCCAACAGTCTCTCAGCCACTGCAAACGAACTCCAGATGCATGCGCCCCTTGTGGTCAAGTGCGGCATTGCACCCTTGCGTCACTTTGCATCTGGCTAAACGTGGGACCTGGAGATTGGAACCGCTGGAGATTGGAACCAGTGTTCTTAGGCTTAGGCCTAACCACTAAGCCATCTCTCCAGCCCTAGAAGGGAATTTTTAAAAAAGACTTAAAGAACACTTTACAGCAGCATTCAGCTTTCCTATGAAATAGTCGGCATCTTAAATATTATGTACACTTCTTTTTTCTTGCAGTGAGCTAGACACTGGCTTCAGAGTTTGTGGAACTGGGAAATGGGTATAACCCATTCAAATTTATCCTAGAAAATGTCTTTTGGCAGAATAGTAGGTATCCAAGTGAAAAAATAGAAGGGTCAGTTCGTTGCTGCGTGGTCTTTTCAAAATTTAAGTTGCTTTCGGTTTCTGTATGACCTCAGTGTTCACTCCTGTCCTGAGTGGAGAGGAGCAGAGGTACTGGCCCCGCTCCTCCAGCTTCTTGGCCACCACTTTTTTAAAAAAAATTTTAAAAATTATTTTATTTATTTTTGGAGAGAGACACAGAGAGAGAGAGAGACAGACAGACAGAGAGGGAGAGGGAGACAGATAGAGATGGGCGTGCCAGCAGTCTCTCAGCTGCTGTGAATGAACTCCAGAAGCATGCACCCCCTTGTGGTCAAGTGCAGCATTGCGCCCTTGCGTCACTTTGCATCTGGCTAAACGTGGGCCCTGGAGATTGGAACCACTGGAGATTGGAACCGGCGTTCTTAGGCTTAGCAAGCAGGCGTTTTAACCACTAAGCTATCTCTCCAGCCCCTTTTTCTTTGACCCCTGCTGGCAACTTCTTCCATCTCTTTGCAAGCAGCACACAGGCATTGCAGGTGTCTTCTGAGCGAGTCTCGTGCAACCCCAAAAGCTCTGGAAGTCCTTTGCACAACACTTGCTTGTCAATGAAACCAGAACTGGAGGACTTTGCTCTGCAAATACAGCAGCCCTCTCTACATCGGTACATCTTTGGCTTGTGAAAACCAAACATCTTTTCTTCTGAGCAATAGTCTGTGCCCTAGCAATGGCACGTCCTTCCTCTTTCTTCTTCTTTTTTTATTTATTTATTTTTTTTATTTTTTGGTTTTTCAAGGTAGGGTCTCACCCTGGTCCAGGCTGACCTGGAATTAACTATGTAGTCTCAGGCTGGCCTCAAACTCACAGCAATCCTCCTACCTCTGCCTCCCAAATGGTGGGATTAAAGGCGTGTGCCACCACACCCAGCTTTCTTCTTCTTTTTTTCAAGGTAGGGTCTCACTCTAGCCTAGGCTGACCTGTCATGCATTCAGTAGTCCCAGGCTGGCCTCGAACTCACAGTGATCCTCCTACCTCTGCCTCCCGAGTGCTGGGATTAAAGATGTGCGTCACCATGCCTGGCTGCTCTGCTCTGAATGTTTCTGTCCTTACTATTTGCTGGGTAGGTGCACCCAAAAAAATGTGGTGAACAGTCTGTGTTTCAGAAGTTTAGCATAGCTGCTCAGCCTTCCATCCCAAGCCCGCTGGACATCTGAGTCCTGGGAGAGGGCATCTATTTTTGCTCTGAAATCAGAGATTTTGAGGCTGGTTTTACTTGCTTGTTAGTGAACTGCCCCAGGGAAGAGATGGTGCTGTATTCATCTGCATCTCCACAGGAGACACGTCTCCGACATAGGAGAAGGAACTATTCCTAGATGGCTGTTAAGTGACTATACTTAGGCTAATACAGGGTAATTAAGATGTGGTGGCTAGGAAGGGTTAGGAAAAGGGGAATGGTTTGGGTCTGACAGAAGGTAAAAGCTGACTGAGGTTTCTCTGGGACCTAAGAAGAAATGTTGCTGTGCCCCATCAGGTTCCAAGGGAAGAACAGAACAAAGCTTAGGTGGTTGACCTGAGCCATGGCCTCATCTGAGATAGAGACAGGGAGTCAGGCCATAAGGGACGCAGAAATACTTGAGAGAAGCAACAGAATATGATCTTAAGCCAGCACTTCTGGGAGAAGTATTTGCTGTTGTTGGATTTCAGGGGGAGCTTGGTCAGAGATAGACAGAGATCATGACGCGGAGACAGAGAAAGATCTGGGGACAGAGACAATGCAGCTGGTTGCTCTGGTCGCCTCCATGGAGGGTGAAGGTGAAAACCAGTTCCCAGAGGTTCTACAGGAGTGAGGGACAGGTGAAGATGTGGAAACCAACCAAGCTTTCAAGCTGATGAGGAGGCGGAGCAAGCCAAGGTAGCAGTTAAAAGAATGAGGACAGGGCTGAGAAAATGGGTTAGCAGTTGAGGCGTTTGCTTGGCAAAGCCAAAGGACCCTGGTTTGATTTTCCAGGACCCACGTTATTAGCCAGATGCACAAGGGAGCGCAAGCGTCTGGAGTTCGTTTGCAGTGGCTGGAGGCCCTGGCGTGCCCATTCTCTCTTTCTCTCTGTCTGCCTCTTCTTCTCTCTCAAACAAATAAATAAAACATTAAAAAGATACTTAAGGGCTGGAGAGATGTCTTAGTGGTTAAGGCACCTGCCTGCTAAGCCTAAGAATGCCAGTTCCAATCTCCAGGTCCCAAGTTTAACCAGATGCAAAGTGGCGCAAGGGTGCAATGCTGCACTTGACCACAAGGGGGCGCATGCAACTGGAGTTTGTTCACAGCAGCTGAGAGGCTGCTGGCGCACCCATCTCTATCTGTCTTCCTCTCCCCTCTCTCTCTTCTCTCTGTCTGTGTCTCTCTCCAAAAAAAAAAAAAAACTGAAAAAAAAGAACAAGGACAATGACAAGATAATCATTCATCTTGTCCAACCAGCAGCTCACACTACAGCCGTCTCTCACCTTGGCATCACTCACTCTTGAACAAATGATTTCTTGTTCTGGGGACACCCTGGGCATCTCACTACTAGATGCGAATAGCACCCTGAACCTGTAGTTGAAACGGCCAACTTAGACAAAGCATTCCTCAAGTAGGGTGCTTTCTCTAAGCTGACGGCCACCAAAGCCATAAATAATAAAAATGCGAATGGAAAAGGAGCAATTACATTTCTCACAAAGAGAAAAATACCAGAAAATCATGAAAGAAAAACTGAACAATGTCAAAGCACTGGTCAGTTAACTTTGGTGTCAATACACAATGTTGTTTATTCTTTTAAAGACCAGTGAGGCTTTCTACTATATCTTAGTAATGCATTTCACTTCAGGATTTATGAGGAACAAGAGATCCAAGGCTTGTGCAGCCAGATGGAACACACCTTGCCCTTTAAAAAAAATTTATTATTATTATTTTTTTGAGAGAGACACAGAGAGAGAGAGAGACAGAGAAAGAGGGAGAGGGAGACAGATAGAGATGGGCGCGCCAGCAGTCTCTCAGCTGCTGCAAACGAACTCCAGACGCATGCACCCCCTTGTGGTCAAGAGTGGCATTGCGCCCTTGCGTCACTTTGCATCTGGCTAAACGTGAGACCTGGAGATTGGAACCGCTGGAGTTTGGAACCAGTGATACCCCTTGAGAAACAAAGCAGAGTTCAGAGCCAGAAATAAAAAAACCATGGAGAAAAACCACTGTTCTTGTAAGGAGGGCAAGCAATTAATTGCTAAACTCTCCAGCCCTGACAAAAATGCCTGTTTTCATTTAACCCCCTAAATGACAAACAAATTGAGTTCTTTACCAGTCATGGTTAAAACATCAAATGAGGAGCCAGAGGTAACCCAGGACAGTAATGATTAACTCAGCAAACCTGAGGAAGAAAGATTGCCTGGGTTAAATGACCATTTCCAGAAACTGACTTAAAAAACAAAAATTCAAGCTCCCAGACCAATTTTATTTATTTTGAGGACAGAGAGTGAGGTCAGAGAAAGAGTCCCAGAAAAGAATGCAGACCCTGTTAAAGGACCTGAATGAGACCCTACCTCGAAAACCAAAAATTGGCCCTTGCGTCACTTTGCATCTGGCTAAAAAAAAGATTGGAACCGCTGGAGTTTGGAACCAGTGTTCTTAGGCTTAGCAGGCAGGCGCCTTAACCGCTAAGCCATCTCTCCAGCCCACACCTTGCCTTTTAACAGAAAGCATTACATTGCTAAACTGACAAACAAAACTTCATGTGGTAAAAAAATGACCACTGTCAAAGTGAGGAGGGCACATGTGCCTTGGGAGAAATGGCTTGCTTTCTGTGAACCAGGGGGTAAAACATATTCCCTGTTCCCTGACGCACTATGCCCCAAGCTGTTTTCATGCAGTCAGCTGAAAGTGGAGGTGTTAAATGACCTCAGTAGTCAGGTGAGATTGAGTTCTGGGAGTAGAGTCTAAATCCAATATCAATAATTCATGTGGACTCAGCAAACCCCAGGAAGAAAATTACAAGGTCTCAGAAAGATCTCAGCTCTTTTTGAAAGATTTATATAACTGAGCACTTGATAAGTACTTCATGGCAGTGCAGAGCCGCTGTTTCTCCCACGACTCAAATGTTTTCTGCCACATATCACCAAATATTGCCTAACATTCAGCTACCCAAGGACAACCCGTGTGATTCCCTGGAACACATATTTCAAGCTGGCTAGTTAGGAAATTTCAGTAACATGGAAAGTCAATTTATGTTTTTTTATTATTTTTAAAATTATTTTATTTATTTTTGGAGAGAGACACAGAGAGAGAGGGAGAGGAGAGGGAAACAGATAGAGATGGGTGCACCAGCAGCCTCTCAGCTGCTGTGAACGAAATCCAGACACGTGCGCCCCTTTGTGGTCAAATGTGGCATTGGACCCTTGCGTCACTTTGCATCTGGCTAAACGTGGGACCTGGACATTGGAACTAGCATTCTTAGGCTTAGCAGGCAGGCGCCTTAACCACTAAGCCATCTCTCCAGCCCTCAATCTATGTTTAATGAGATTATTTTCAAATCCAAGCAACTACTTAATATTTTAGGCCAACATTAAGGTAACCTTCTACTTCTTTTCCTTCATGCACGATGCACATGCCATATGCCTGGCACTTGTGATCTGAGTTGACCATTCCTGCTGCTCAGCTTCCTGCTTGGTTGCACGGGACTTGGGATAATATTTAAGGAGATGTGTTCTATGCAGAGCTTCCAGGAGATCTGAGTGACATCTTGGTTCTCTCCAGGGACAGCCAGCCCTCCCAGGTGAGCAGAAAGAGCTACAGGCTGTGACTCAGCTCACCTGGCAGAAGGAGCTCTGTGAATGGTGTCTGAGTCACGCCAAGTGGCCTCAGATCGAGGCTCTGCAATCAATTGATCACTTCCCTGGGATTCATTCTCCTCGCTTGTAAGATAAGACAGTAATAATCGACCTTATAGGGTTGTAGCTACGATCCAATGAACTGACATAAGCAGTGCACTGAGCTTCAGCTGCATCCCTAGGCCTCGGGGTTTATCTGGTTTCCTTCATGATTCTGTAGAGAAGCCCATCAAGGACAGTGTGACAGCAGCATCTAGGAAGGGTCAGCAAGAGAGGGCGTCAGCTCCATGTCACCATGGCAAAATACTTGAGATAGCCGGGTGTGGTGGCACACGCCTTTAATCCCAGCACTCGGGAGGCAGAGGTAGGAGGATCGCCGTGAGTTCGAGGCCACCCTGAGACTACATAGTGAATTCCAGGTCGGCCTGGGCTACAGCGAGACCCTACCTCAAAAAGAAAAAATACTTGAGATAGTTTACATGGAAGAAAGGCTCATTTGGCTCACGGGTTCAGAAACCTCACTTCACGGTCACTTGGCCCTGTTGGCCTATTGAAAGACAGCATATCACGGGGACATGCATAGCTGATGAAGCTGCTCTCCTCCCTGAGGCTGCGAAGCAAAGGAGGAGAGGAAGGTGGTTAGATTCACTTCCTGGGCAGTCCTCCAGTGAGCTAACTTCCTTTTTTTTTTTTTGGAGAGACACAGAGAGAGAGGGAGAGGAAGACAGACAGAGATGGGCGCGCCAGCAGTCTCTTAGCTGCTGTGAACGAAATCCAGATGTGTGCGCCCCCTTGTGGTCAAGTGTGGCATTGCGCCCTTGTGTCACTTTGCATCTGGCTAAACGTGGGACCTGGAGATTGGAACCGCTGGAGATTGGAACCAGCGTTCTTAGGCTTAGGAGGCAGGCGCCTTAACTGCTAAGCCATCTCTCCAGCCCTTTCCTACCTTTTAAATGTTCTGCTAACTTCCATAGCAATACAGGCTGAGGACCAAGCCATTTGAGGACAGTTCTCAAACCATGATAGTAAGAAACTGCTTTGGGGTGTAGTCAGGCATGTTGCTCCCTCTTTCTATCTATACAGTATCTCATACTCTTGAATGACTTTGACAGTGATCTAAGTGTCTGACACTTCAAGAGTCTTTGAGAGTGTCAGTGTATATAGCATAGAAGGACAGCTTTCTTTCTTTTTTATATTTTAAAAATATGTTTAACTAATTAATTTATTTGAGAAAGACAAAGAGGGAGAAAGAGAGAGAGAGGGAGAGGGAGAGAGAGAGAGAGGGAGAGAGAGGGGGAGAGAGAGAGAGGGAAAGAGAGAGAGAGATTCCCTCCAGCCACTGCATGGCACCCCCTTGTGCGTCTGGCTTACGTGAGTCCTGGAGAATTGAACTGGGATCCTTTGGCTTTGCAGGCAAGCTCCTTAACTGCTAAGCCATCTCTCCAGCTCTCTTTTTTATATATTATTTATTTTTGAGAGAGAGAGAGAAAGAGGCAGAGAGAGAGAATGGTTGAGCCACTGCAGATGGACTCCAGAGATATGCGCCTCCTTGTGTATCTGCCTTACGTGGTTACTGGTGAATTGAACTTGGGTCTTTAGGCTTCACAGGCAAGTGCCTTAATTGCTAAGCCATCTTTGCAGCCTTTCTTTCTTTCTTTCTTTCTTTCTTTCTTTCTTTCTTTCTTTCTTTCTTTTTCTCTTTTTTCTTTCTTTCTTTCTTTCTCTTTCTCTGTTTTCTTTCTTTCTTTCTTTCTTTCTTTCTTTCTTTCTTCTTTCTTTTATTTATCTTCTTCCTTCCCTCTCCCCTTTCTCTTCCCTTCCTCCCTTTTCTTTCTTTCTTTCTTTCTTTCTTTCTTTCTTTCTTTCTTTCTTTCTTTCTTTTGTTTCTTTCTTTGTTTTTTTCATTTTTTGGTTTTTCAAGATAGGATCTCACTCTAGCCCAGGCTGACCTGGAATTCGCTATGTCATCTCAGGGTGGCCTCAAACTCACAGCGATCCTCCTACCTTTGCCTCCTGAATGCTGGGATTAAAGGCGTGCACCACCTCGCCCGGCTTCCTTCCCTCTTTCTTTCTTTCTTTCTTTCTTTCTTTCTTTCTTTCTTTCTTTCTTTCTTTCTTTCTTTCTTTCTTTCTTTCTTTTCCTTCCTTCCTTCCCTTCCTTCCTTCCTTCCTTTCCCTCCCCTCCCTCCTTTCTTTCTTTCTTTCTTTCTTTCCCTTTCTTTCCTTCCCTTTTCCTTTCTTTCTTTTTCTTTCTTTCTTTTCTTTCCTTTCTTTTTCTTTCCTTTCCTTTCCTTCTCTTCCCTTCCCTTCCCTTTCCTTCTCCCTCCCTCCTTTCTTTCTTTCTTTCTTTCTTTCTTTCTTTCTTTCTTTCTTTCTTTCTTTCTTTTTTCCTTCCTTCTTTCTTTCTTTCTTTCTTTCTTTCTTCCTTTCTTTTCTTTCCTTTCTTTCCTTTCTTTCTTTTTCTTTCTTTCTTCCCTTCCTTCCCTTCCATTCCTTCCCTCCCTCCCCTCCCTCCCTCCCTGCCTCCCTCTCCCTTTCCCTGTCTCTATCTCTCTCTTTCTTTTCTGTTTTCATGTTCCTGTTAACCTCATGGAAACAGAAGAAAATGTCCTCCTACTGATGACACACCATGAAGAGACCCTGGCCATTAGACTTCATGTCACCAGAGACTGGAACTGCCCTCTGTGCTATAGATACAGGCAAGCAGGACTGCTGGTTTCAGTAAGCCCATCAACTTCTGTGTACTTGGCAGAGGGAGATCTCGAAAGACCCCCAGCTCCCTCTCTGACTGGCCAGCAGGACTCCTCTGACACTCTGCACCTAGCGCTGGAATTGTTGTTTGCACTCGTTCCTCATTTCCACACTGTCACCCCTGAGGGTGGTCACCAGAAAGGGATCTGGGCTGGCAGAGCAGGCATGTCACCTGACAGGTACAGAAGATCCCCAGCCACGGTCAAACTGAGTGGCTGCTGGCTTGAGCACTCAGGGAATGGAGGAAGCAGAACAAAAGGGTTTTCTGTCCATTGTGTTGCCAGCCCACTTCCATGGAGGATGCCCTGGGTGTGCCAGTGCGTGGCTCTCAGGGGTGGCTCACATGGGGGATCCGGGAGCCAACTTAGGCTGGTGATAGAGGAAGCATATTCTAGGCGGGAAATGTCAGTTTAGTTACAGTGGTATATTTCAGAGGAGACCCAGCAAGAGCTGGATAGAACAGGAGATGAACTTGTAGAACAATCACAGCACTTGACAAAGCCTCAAATATAGTTCTGTTGGCCAATCTGCTTACATATGGTAAGCAAACAAATTTATGTTAAGTAATGTTCAATAAGATTTTTGAAAATAAACGATGAAAAAGAGGGCAACAATACAATCGTTAAAAAAAAAACAGTGGGCTGGAGAGATAGCTTAGTGGTTAAGGCACTTATCTGTGAAGCCTAAGGACCCAGGTTCAATTCCCCAGGACCCATGTAAGCCAGATACACAAAGTGACACATGCATCTGGAGTTCGTCTGAAGCAGCTGGAGGCTCTGACATGCCCAATCTCTCTCTCTCTCTCCCTGCCTCTTTGTCTCTCCGTGCCTCTCTCAAATAAATATATAAAATATTTCAACAAACACAGCAAGTACCCACACTCACATTTGATAAAGAAGTGTGCTCCCTTCTTCTCTGGCTTCTCTGCTCTCCCCTTGCAATGCGCATTACTTTTTTTTTTTTTTTTTTTTTTTTTTTTTTTGGTGAGAGAGACAGAGAGAGAGAGGGAGAGGAAGACAGATAGAGATGGGCGCGCCAGCAGCCTCTCAGCCGCTGCGAACGAACTCCAGACGCGTGCGCCCCCTTGTGGTCAAGTGTGGCATTGCACCCTTGCATCACTTTGCATCTGGCTGAACGTGGGACCTGGAGATTGGAACCGCTGGAGATCGGAACCAGCGTTCTTAGGCTTAGGAGGCAGGCGCCTTAACCGCTAAGCCATCTCTCCAGCCCCACGTTACTTTTTCCAGAATGTCGCTAGCAAGGAGGACTAAGCTATTTTCAACTGGGAATCCAGGTTACAAGTTTGGCTTATTATAATAGTAGGATCCAAACACAGGTTTGAATGAAAGTTTTCTCCCCTTGCATGGCTCCTTACACTCCTCAGGTGACCTGTGGACGGAGCTGGGGCTCATGTACACTGTTAGGTGTGGGCCACATCTGCACCTACCTGGGCGTGCTCCTGGCTGGCTATGGTGCTCAGACCTGTGGCTGCCATGTATGTGCTGCCAATGGTCTTGATCTTTTCCACGCCACTGAACTTGGGCTTGGACAGCAACTGCAGAGCAATGACAACCGTATGGTTACTGACCTAACGCTGAGCCCCCTGGAGAGCCATTCTTAGCTTCTAGCACACAGTAAGGCAATTGTGGCTTGTCACAAACACTGCCATCACCCACCCACTTCGAGCTTTCTGGGAGAGAACGCTGTATGCATTTCATAAAGCGTGTGACCTTGGGGACGGAGACAACACAGCGATTTACATCCTATGTACTCAAATTCCCTGTCAAGCTTTGCTCGGGAAGGGAGCATGGTGAATTATGATGAGGCGTGGGGGACAGAAGAATTAGGGAGTTGGGACCAATGATCCGTGTTAAGGATTGGCTTTGCTCACTGGGGGCTTGAAGTGGAGAGAATAAATAAAAATCCGCAGCAAAGATCTGCCATCAGCCCCAAACCTAACGTTTCTGATTTTCCCTGGCTCACGGGTGGGATGGTGGGAAAGCAGCAACCAGAACAGAAGCTAAAGGGAAGCTAAAGGGTGGGAGGTGACTCTGGACAGTCTTAAAAAATTAAATTTTGGGGCTGGAGAGATGGCTTAGCGATTAAGGCGCCTGCCTGCTAAGCCTAAGAACTGGTTTCCAATCTCCAGGTCCCATGTTTAGCCAGATGCAAAGTGACGCAAGGGCGCAATGCTGCACTTGACCACAAGGGGGCGCACACATCTGGATTTCCTTCACAGCAGCTGAGAGGCTGCTGGCATGCCCACTCTCTCTCTGCCTATCCCTCTCTCTCTGTCTCTGTGTCTCTCTCCCCCCCAAATTTAAATTTTGTTAATTTTTAAAATTTTTGTTAATTTTATTAAGGACACCAACCAAAGAGAAGAAGCACATGCTTGCAGTTTCCTTGGCAATCCAGCTTTCAGGGAAAATGATTCCTTGCTTTGCTCGCCATGAATGGACTGTACCCTCTGAAACTGTAAGCTGGACCGCTTCTGGGCTGGTATTTTGTCCCAGAAACAAGAAAGTAACTGACCCTCTGGGGACTTTTATTTTACTGCAGGAAAGTTGGACCTAACACGCCAGCTGCCTTGACTGTGCACATGGCGTATTAACAGACATCATTGCTTCCCGTGAAAATCACGAGGGCAACTCACAGGTGGCATGCTAAATAAGAGAAGTCACAGGCCCACCAGACATGTGGGACCAGGTTGGTCTGGAACGTCATGTTACATATGTCATGTATCTCAGAGTTCCCTGCAACATGATGAACATAATGCTCGCGCATGACAAAGTCCTTCTATTTTGCATAATACTGTCAAAAACTTGTGTACTTATCCATGATCTTGCAGTGCCTAGCAATACCTTTGCAAGACCCTCAAAATAGAAGAAAAAGATGATGTCATCAAATTAAAAGAGAGACTAATGGAGAGAGGGAGGGGATATGATGGAGACTGGAGTTCTAAAGTGGAATGGGGGAGGGGAGGGAAATATCAGGTGGGGTTTTTTGGTATGTAAGATTAAAAGTCAATAAAAAATAATAATTAAAAAAACACAAAACAAACAAACAAACAAAAAAAAAAGTTGTGTACTTACCTTGAAGTTAGTGGTGTTTTTTTTTCTTACCCGAAAATAGGAATTATTATTCTCTTGTAGACTGAACATTCAAAGTTGAAAAATGACACCTATCTTAAAGTCTAAAATATTCACCTTATCCCATCTAAAATGATGTATTATCCCACACATCTATTGCTTTGTCATTAATAAAGTATGCCAGTTACATATTGTTCAGTTTGATGTCTGACAGAGACCTTGAACTATGCACAGGCATGCCAATAATCTACTCTAATCAGCAGACTTGTTGTGCTTTAAGTATATAGGGCTGGGCAAGTATTTTTTCCTATTGTTATCATTCTAGAAAATTCACTAATTCATTATATACAGATAGTGGTAGCTGTTCCCAGCTGTAATGTCGGTTTCAAAAAGAAAATGTGAGCTGGAGAGATGGCTTAGGGGTTAAGGCACCTGCCTGCTAAGCCTAAGAACACTGGTTCCAATCTCCAGCGGTTCCAATCTCCAGGTCCCATGTTTAGCCAGATGCAAAGTGACTCAAGGGCGCAATGCCGCACTTGACCACAAGGGGGCGCATGCGTCTGGAGTTCATTTGCAGCAGCTGAGAGGCTGCTGGTGCACCCATCTCTGTCTTCCTCTCCCTCTCTCTCTGTCTCTCTCCAAAAAAATAATAAAAAATTTAAAAAAGTTAAAAAAATAAAAAATAAATAAAAGAAAAGAAAATGATTCAATGACATAAATTATTCAATGGAGAACAGCACATGGCTGCAACTCATACCTACTACCTAAGGACAAGTGTGAAGACGTGCCATACGCTGATGGGTCTTCAAATGCACGGGGACCTTGCAGTGTGGGGCTGGGCCCTCTTCCCCATCCCCCTTTCAGGGTTGTCTTGGCACCTTACATCATCAAAGTCCGCGATGATCTCATTCAGGAGCCGAAGGCATTCCAAGCCCTCCTTGTTGACGTCGGATTCTGTGTAGAACTCCTTGAAATCCGGGATGGAGGCGAACATGACGCAGACGCAGTCATATGACTGGTGGTATAACTCCTGTCCAGAGAGACAGAAGAGCTCAACGCCAGGCTGCCTTCAAGCAGAGGCCCTTCAGATAGAGGGCTTGTAGAGAAATCACCAGTGGGCCCCAACCCCAGCGCTGGGGCCCCTTCCACACACTGCCGCTGAGGCAGGTAAGGCCTTTGAAAAGCAGAATGCAAGTCCATTCTGCCACTGCCCATTCCATTCACAGGAGGCGTCTTCAAGTGTAACCTCCCTGTCAATTCTATCCTGGTAATCAGTAAGCTATCAGCGAGTCTGGCTTAGAGAAAACACCCTTCAAACAATGCAGGGAGACAAAATCATCTCAAAGGGCTGGAGAGATGGCTTAGTGGTTAAGTCGTTTGCCTGCAAAGCCAAAGGACCCCGGTTCGATTCTCCAGGACCCACGTAAACCAGATGCACAAGGTGGCGCATGTGTCTGGAGTTTGTTTGCAGTGCCTGGAGGCCCTGGTGTTCCCATTCTCTTTCTCTCTCTCTCTCTGCCTCTTTCTCTCTCTCTTTTATTTATTTTTATTTTTAAAAATATTTTATTATTTATTTATTTATTTATTTGAGAGAGAGAGATACAGAAATAGGCAGGTAGAGAGAGAGAGGGAGAGAGAATGGGCATGCCAGGGCCTCCAGCCATTGCAAACAAACTCCAGATGCATGCACCCCCTTGTGCATCTGGCTTACGTGGGTCCTGGAGAATCGAGCCTCGAACCGGGGTCCTTAGGCTCCATAGGCAAGTGTTTAACCGCTAAGCCATCTCTCCAACCCCGTCTCTTTCTCTCTCTTAAATAAATAAATAAATAAAAGTTAAAAAGAAACATTTAAGAAAATCACCTCAAAGCAACTACATTATGCTAAAAGAGCTTGTTGTGGTCCCATTCTTTGGATGGGAGCCTTTATGAATTTTTGTCTTTGTTTCCTCCTGAAAGGAGCAGATGGAATTGTTCAAGTGTTTTGTTTAATTACTCCACAACGTGAACATGAAAGTCCTTGGGCCACTTATTCCTGTTGTGTGAGGTCAGGTATTTTGATATTTTCACCTGGGAAGAAAATCCTGACGCTTTGTCCCTTGACAAACCTGCCATATCTCATGTACACACAGTTTTAAGGTAATTCCATAATTTTCCCACTGCACAGTGGCACCTTCAAATTTAATTCTCAGAAAGGAAGGGCTGTGAGTGGGTATGGGAGCTGATTCTAGGTGTGGAGGGTCTCTCTTGACTGTGGCCACTGTAGTCGCAGTGTCAGAAAACACGAGACCTGTTAAACAAGAAGGCTGACTTCTGGGCTGGAGAGATGGCTTAGCGGTTAAGGCGCCTGCTTCCTAAGCCTAAGAACGCTGGTTCCAATCTCCAGCAGTTCCAATCTCCAGGTCCCACGTTTAGCCAGATGCAAAGTGCCGCAAAGGCGCAATGCCGCACTTGACCACAAGGGGGCGCACGCGTCTGGATTTTGTTCGCAGCAGCTGAGAGGCTGCTGGGCGCACCCATCTCTATCTGTCTTCCTCTCACTCTGTCTCTGTCTCTCTCCAAAAAATAAATAAACAAAGAAAGAAAGAAAGAAAGAAAGAAAGAAAGAAAGAAAGAAAGAAAGCAAGCAAGCAAGCTGACTTCTGAGTGGAGGGAAACATGTTGTGTAGCTGTCAGGGAGATAGTTTCTCTCTCCATTAACACTGCCGGTGAGCTTTGTTCTCCAGGCACCCCAGGTGAGTCCTTAGGTGGGCAGTGAGTGCTTAGCTAACTCCAGGATTTGGTGTCCTCTGAAGACTGTTATTTACTTAGTGAGTTCTCATAACAGACAACACGACTGACGGTCACAACAGCTTCAAGGTCAAGTGGACTCATGCCATGCTACATGGATCAGGGGTAGCACAGCGCCCACACTGCTTATAGATCTTGTCACTTTATGTATTTATTTTCCCCTGGTGTATTTTTCTTTTTCTTTTCTTTTTTTTTTTTTTTTGGAGAGACAGAGAGAGAGAGAGAGGAAGACAGATAGAGAATGGGTGCACCATCAGCCTCTCGGTTGCTGTGAATGAACTCCAGATGCGTGCGCCCCCTTGTGGTCAAGTGCGGCATTGCGCCCTTGCGTCACCTTGCATCTGGCTAAACGTGGGACCTGGAGATTGAAACCAGCGTTCTTAGGCTTAGCAGGCAGGCACCTTAACTGCTAAGCCATCTCTCCAGCCCTGGAGTTCTTTTCAAAATGTATTTTTTTGAGGCAAGCCCAATAGACTGGCCTTTTATTTTATTATTTTATTTTATTATTTTATTTTATTATTTTACTTTATTATTTTATTTTATTATTTTATTTTATTATTTTATTTTATTTTTTTGATAGAGAAATAGAAAGAAGCACTTAGGGAGAGAGCGAATGGACATGCCAGGGCCTTCACCCACTGTAAATGTATGCGCCACCTTGTGCATTTGGCTCAAATGGGTCCTGGGGAATCAAACCTGGGTCCTTTGGCTTCACAGGCAAATGTCTTAACCACTTAGCCATCTCCTCCCCCTTTGTGTGTGTGTGTGTTTGTTTATGTGAGAGAGAAAGAGAGAGAGAGAATTGGCACGCCAGAGCCTCCAGCCACTGTAATCGAACTCCAGACACATGCACCACCTTGTGTGCTTGTGTGTGATCTGTGTACTTGCATCACTGTGTGTCTGGCTTACATGGGATCTGGAGAGTCAAGCATGAGTCCTTAGGCTTCGCAGGCAAGCGCCTTAATCACTAAGCCATCACTCCAGCCCTAAATTTTTAAAAATATTTAATTTCTTTATTTGAGAGTGAGGAAGAGGCAGAGAGAGAGAGAAAGAGAAAGAGAGAGAGAGAGAGAGAGAGAGAGAGAGAGAGATGGGTACACTAGAGCTTCCTGCCACTGCAAATAAACTGCAGAATCATACACCACCTTGTGCATCTGGCTTATGTGGGTACTGGGGAATTGAACCTGGGTCCTTAAACTTCGCAGGTAAGCACCTTAACTGCAAAGCCATGTCTCCAGCCCTCCCCTGGCATTTTTTATTTTTTGGAGAGACAGGGAGAGACAGAGAGAGAGAGAGAGAGAGGGAGAGGAAGCCAGATAGAGATGGACATGCCAGCAGTCTCTCAGCTGCTGTGAACGAACTCCAGACACATGCGCCCCCTTGTGGTCAAGTGCGGCATTGCGCCCTTGCGTCACTTTGCATCTGGCTAAACGTGGGACCTGGAGATTGGAACCAGCGTTCTTAGGCTTAGCAGGCAGGCACCTTAACTGCTAAGCCATCTCTCCAGCCCTGGAGTTCTTTTCAAAATATTTTTTTTTGAGGCAAGCCCAATAGACTGGCCTTTTATTTTATTTTATTTTATTATTTTATTTTTTTGATAGAGAAATAGAAAGAAGCACTTAGGGAGAGAGCGAATGGACATGCCAGGGCCTTCACCCACTGTAAATGTATGCGCCACCTTGTGCATTTGGCTCAAATGGGTCCTGGGGAATCAAACCTGGGTCCTTTGGCTTCACAGGCAAATGTCTTAACCACTTAGCCATCTCTTCCCCCTTTTTGTGTGTGTGTGTGTTTATGTGAGAGAGAAAGAGAGAGAGAGAATTGGCACGCCAGAGCCTCCAGCCACTGTAATCGAACTCCAGACACATGCACCACCTTGTGTGCTTGTGTGTGGTCTGTGTACTTGCAACACTGTGTGTCTGGCTTACATGGGATCTGGAGAGTCAAGCATGAGTCCTTAGGCTTCGCAGGCAAGCGCCTTAATCACTAAGCCATCACTCCAGCCCTAAATTTTAAAAAATATTTTATTTATTTATTTGAGAGTGAGGAAGAGGCAGAGAGAGAGAGAGAAAGAGAAAGAGAGAGAGAGAGAGAGAGAGAGAGAATGGGTACACTAGAGCTTCCTGCCACTGCAAATAAACTGCAGAATCATACACCACCTTGTGCATCTGGCTTATGTGGGTACTGGGGAATTGAACTTGGGTCCTTAAACTTTGCAGGTAAGCACCTTAACTGCAAAGCCATGTCTCCAGCCCTCCCCTGGCATTTTTTATTTTTTGGAGAGACAGGGAGAGATGAGAGAGAGAGAGAGAGAGAGGGAGAGGAAGCCAGATAGAGATGGACACGCCAGCAGTCTCTCAGCTGCTGTGAACGAACTCCAGACACGTGCGCCCCCTTGTGGTCAAGTGTGGCATTGCACCCTTGCGTCACTTTGCATCTGGTTAAACGTGGGGCCTGGAGATTGGAACCAGTGTTCTTAGGCTTAGGAGGCAGGCGCCTTAACCGCTAAGCCATCTCTCCAGCCCATCCCCTGGAGTTTTAAGGTGTCTGGGAGTGAGACAAAATTGAATGCAGGACTGGGATTGGCAGTTCATCTCAGCATTTCATCTCATTCTCCGTGTTTGCACAGGCATGCATGAGAGGATCAGCCAGGGGGCTTCTAAGAAGCAGGTACCTGAACCGCCTCACTGACCAGTTGAGCCTCATCCATTAGGTGGGTTCAGACTACGTACATCATTTTGAACGGCTCATGTGTTGCCCTACAGCAGGGCCCTGATTGATGACTAACAGGAAATAAAGACATACGGCTCAGGAAATGGGGGACCCAGCAAAGCTCCCAGCTGCCTTGGGAGAAGGACGAGGGCCAGCCTGTGCATTCACGGAGGGGGACCATGATCTATTCACCTTTCTCCTTGGCAGAGGAATCACTTGGAACCTTGGGGGAAATATCCCCAGTGAGCCCATAACACTAATCTTTCGGGAGCTTTGAATCCCAGGACCAGAGTGTTCCCCAATCCTACAGACATTCAATTCTTCTCTTCTCTCTGCATTTTCAAGCGTTAACGACCCCACTGTAATGTTCATTCTGAGTTGCGGGCACTTTGCAGAATCAGTCAGAGACCCAAGTCACGGGTGCCAGGTTGAGAGTTCTGGTCAGTTCTAAGCTAGATTAGAGGAGGGGGCCATACTCTCCCCTCAGGGTGTCTCATTCCTGTTGCATTCTCTCCCCAAATCTCTTCCAATTGGCTAATCCAACTTCACACAGTGACCGTTTGAAAATCAACTGGATTTCAAGCAGGCTATTTATAAACTTTCTCCACTGTTGTGTGCTTCCTTTGGAATACAAGAACGAATGTCTGATGGTGTCACAGGCTAAGAGTGACTTTAATGCCCTTACACATGCACACACATGAATGCCCCTTACATATGCACACACGTGAATGCACATCCTAATTGATGAACTATACATATTCGGCCCTCAGCAAGTCAGGTCTCTTTGAAGAGACCGAAAACCCCAAGAAATTAACAACCAACTTTGATGACTGTTGCCCTGCCCAGGAGTGGGGTGCCCTGGGGCCTCTCACTTGGCTGGAGGGAGCTCGGTATGTTCTAGAAAGTGCGTGGAGCTACATGTATGTCTAGGTTCTGACCTTTCTGACTGGTGCACTGCTCTCTCTTGCTGTGGGCTGTGTAATAAGGGCCTGTGGTTTCCGGTTCCTCCATGTACCTGTGTATGGCTGGTTTTAGCACCAGGTATTGAAAGCTGTTGGGTAATGCCTTAAGTATTCAAAGGAAACAGCTACTTCAGAAGTCAAAATTCACAAGATATTTCTTGAAAGTTTAGCGTAAGCTGGGCTAACCCTCCTGTAGGGATGCTGTGATCCTGGAGACGCTGCATTTTCATGAGGAAAGGGTTTTTTTAAAAATTATTTTTTATTTATTTTTTGGAGAGAGAGACAGAGAGAGATAGACAGAGAGTGGAGGGAGACAGAGATGTGAGAAGGTGCCAGCAGTCTCTCAGCTGCTGTGGAGAAGGTGATTTCCATAAATCAGCTCTGGTTTTATTCAGACGCCATGGCCCCAGCTCTTGTGGTCAAGTGCGGCATTGCGCCCTGGCTGCCATCACTTTGCATCTGGCTAAATGTTCCATAGGGACCTGGAGATTGGAACCAGCTGGACATTGGAACCAGCCTTCTTAGGCTTGAGCAGGCCAGGGTTCCATTAACCGATTTCCAAACCATCTCTCCAGCCAAGGAAAGGGGGTTTTATCTGTGTATAAAGTGCATCCCCCAAATGTTCCCTGTGGCTTTCATTGATCACACTTTGGGTTTCTAAATGAGGTAATCTGCCTGAACATTACACACAATCCCATCCCTTTCACCTGGGGACCCTGCGAAGGGCCAGTTGGGTGACACACGCAGGCCTCCCAATAAAGCAAAGAAAGTTATCTCTGATATGTTTGTTTAAGGGGCTTCCTAGAAACATGGAAGATGGAAGGGAGGGGTCCCCTGTGTGTACAGTATGCACCCAAAGCCCAAAGGGAAGGCTTATGGACATTGAGCCCAGCCAGGACAGTCCACAGCAGTTGAGAAGTTTGAAGGGGAGGAAAGAGGCGTCTGAGAACCGAGTTCAGACATGGCATAGGAGCCAGCTCTGGTTCTATTCATGTGAGGCTCCACGCCAGCAGGCCCCATAGGAGCCAGCTCTGGTTTTATTCAGGCACTGATTTCCAAATGATCGTTCATCAAAATAAAAATTTCGGAGCCAGCTCTGGATTTGTTAGAAGGTGATTCCATAGGAGCCAGCTCTGGTTTTATTCATGTGAGAAGGTGATTTCCAAGTCACTCTGGTTTCCTTGTTTCTGAAGGTGATTTCCATAGGAGCCAGCTCTGGTTTTATTCATGTGAGAAGGTGATTTCCATAGGAGCCAGCTCTGGTTTTATTCATGTGAGAAGGTGATTTCCATAGGAGCCAGCTCTGGTTCTATTCATGTGAGAAGGTGATTTCCATAGGAGCCAGCTCTGGTTTATTCATGTGAGAAGGTGATTTCCATAGGAGCCAGCTCTGGTTTTATTCATGTGAGAAGGTGATTTCCATGGCCAGCTCTGGTTTTCCTGAGAAGGTGATTTCCATAGGAGCCAGCTCTGGTTTTATTCATGTGAGAAGGTGATTTCCATAAAATAAAAAGGTGACAGCTCTGGTTCTATTCATGTGAGAAGGTGATTTCCAGGTCTGGTTCTACATGTGAGAGGTGATTTCCATGAGAGGTGATTTCCAGGGAGCCAGCTCTGGTTCTATTCATGTGAGAAGGTGATTTCCATAGGAGCCAGCTCTGGTTCTATTCATGTGAGAAGGTGATTTCCATTTCTCTGGTTTTATTCATGTGAGAAGGTGATTTCCATAGAGCCAGCTCTGGTTTTATTCATGTGAGAAGGTGATTTCCAGATTTCCAAGTGCCAGCTCTGGTTCTATTCATGAGAAGGTGATTTCCATAGGAGCCAGCTCTGGTTTTATTCATGTGAGAAGGATTTCCATAGAGCTCTGGTTTTATTCATGTGAGAAGGTGATTTCTGGTTTTTATTCATGTGAGAAGGTGATTTCCATAGCTCTGGTTTTTCAGCTCTGGAGCCAGCTCTGGTTCTATTCATGTGAGAATTTCCATAGGTCTGGTTTATTCATGTGAGAAGGTGATTTCCAGCCAGCTCTGGTTTTATTCATGTGAGAAGGTGATTTCCATAGGAGCCAGCTCTGGTTTTATTCCATGAGCCAGCTCTGGTTCTATTCATGAGAAGGTGATTTCCATAGGAGCCAGCTCTGGTTTTATTCATGTGAGAAGGTGATTTCCATAGGAGCCAGCTCTGGTTCTATTCATGTGAGAAGGTGATTTCCATAGGAGCCAGCTCTGGTTTTATTCATGTGAGAAGGTGATTTCCATAGGAGCCAGCTTTCCAGAAGGTGATTTCCAGGAGCCAGCTCTGGTTCTATTCATGTGAGAAGGTGATTTCCATAGGAGCCAGCTCTGGTTCTATTCATGTGAGAAGGTGATTTCCATAGGAGCCAGCTCTGGTTTTATTCATGTGAGAAGGTGATTTCCATAGGAGCCAGCTCTGGTTTTCCTCATGTGAGAAGGTGATTTCCATAGGAGCCAGCTCTGGTTCTATTCATGTGAGAAGGTGATTTGGTTCTATTCATGTGAGAAGGTGATTTCCAGCTCTGGTTTTTCCATTCATGTGAGAAGGTGATTTCCATAGCCAGAAGGTGATTTCCAGGAGCCAGCTCTGGTTTTATTCATGGGTGATTTCCATAGGAGCCAGCTCTGGTTTTATTCATGTGAGAAGGTGATTTCCATAGAGCCAGCTCTGGTTTTATTCATGTGAGAAGGTGATTTTCCATGTGAGGGTGCAGCTCTGGTTTGGTTTCATGTGAGAAGGTGATTTCCATCATGTGAGAAGGTGATTTCCATAGCTCTGGTTTTATTCATGTGAGAAGGTGATTTCCAGGAGCCAGCTCTGGTTCTATTCATGTGAGAAGGTGATTTCCATAGGAGCCAGCTCCATGTGAGGAGCCAGCTCTGGTTTTCCTCATGTGAGAAGGTGATTTCCATAGGAGCCAGCTCTGGTTTTATTCATGTGAGAAGGTGATTTCCATAGGAGCCAGCTCTGGTTCTATTCATGTGAGAAGGTGATTTCCATAGGAGCCAGCTCTGGTTTTCATGTGAGAAGGTGATTTCCATAGGAGCCAGCTCTGGTTCTATTCATGTGAGAAGGTGATTTCCATAGGAGCCAGCTCTGGTTTTATTCATGTGAGAAGGTGATTTCCATAGGAGCCAGCTCTGGTTCTATTCATGTGAGAAGGTGATTTCCAGCTCTGGTTTTCTAGCTCTGGTTTTATTCATGTGAGAAGGGAGCCAGCTCTGGTTCTATTCATGTGAGAAAGGTGATTTCCATAGGAGCCAGCTCTGGTTCTATTCATGTGAGAAGGTGATTTCCAGCCAGCTCTGGTTTTACTTCATGTGAGAAGGTGATTTCCATAGGAGCCAGCTCTGGTTTTATGTGAGAAGGTGATTTCCATAGGTGGTTTTATTCATGTGAGAAGGTGATTTCCATAGGAGCCAGCTCTGGTTTTATTCATGTGAGAAGGTGATTTCCATAGGAGCCAGCTCTGGTTTTATTCATGTGAGAAGGTGATTTCCAGCTCTGGTTCTTTTCATGTCTGGTTTCCTCATGTGAGAAGGTGATTCCATGGTTCTGGTTTTATTCATGTGAAAGGTGATTTCCATAGGAGCCAGCTCTGGTTTTCTATCATGTGAGAAGGTGATTTCCATAGAGCCAGCTCTGGTTCTATTCATGTGAGAAGGTGATTTCCATAGGAGCCAGCTCTGGTTTTATTCATGTGAGAGGTGATTTCCATCCAGCTCTGGTTCTATTCATGTGAGAAGGTGATTTCCATAGGAGCCAGCTCTGGTTTATTCATGTGATTTCTGGTTTTATTCATGTGAGAAGGTGATTTCCAGCCAGCTCTGGTTTTATTCATGTGAGAAGGTGATTTCCATCCAGCTGGTTTTATTCATGTGAAGGTGATTTCCATAGGAGCCAGCTCTGGTTTTATGTGAGAAGGTCATTTCCATGAGAAGGTGATTCATGTGAAGGTGATTTCCAGCCAGCTCTGGTTTTATTCATCTGGTTTAGAAGGTGATTTCCATAGGAGCCATGTGAGAAGGTGATTTCCATAGGAGCCAGCTCTGGTTTTATTCATGTGAGAAGGTGATTTCCAGCTCTGGTTTTATTCATGTGAGAAGGTGATTTTCCATAGGAGCCAGCTCTGGTTCTATTCATGTGAGAAGGTGATTTCCATAGGAGCCAGCTCTGGTTCTATTCATGTGAGAAGGTGATTTCCATATCTTCTCATGTTCCAGCTCTGGTTTTATTCATGTGAGAGATTTCCAGGTGAGCTTTCCATAGGTTTTAGAAAGGTGATTTCCAGCCAGCTCTGGTTCTATTCATGGAGAAGGTGATTTCCATAGGAGCCAGCTCTGGTTTTATTCATGTGAGAAGGTGATTTCCATAGGAGCCAGCTCTGGTTCTATTCATGTGATTTCCATAGGAGCCAGCTCTGGTTTTATTCATGTGAGTTCTGGTTTTATTCATGTGAGAAGGTGATTTCCAAGGCCAGCTCTGGTTTTATTCATGTGAGAAGGTGGTTTTATTCATGTGAGAAGGTGAGCCAGCTCTGGTTCTATTCATGTGAGAAGGTGATTTCCAGGAGCCAGCTCTGGTTTTATTCATGTGAGAAGGTGATTTCCAAGGGTGATTTTCTATTCATGTGAGAAGGTGATTTCCATGGTTTTTATATGAGAAGGTGATTTCCATGGTTCTAGAGCAGCTCTGGTTTTATTCATGTGAGAAGGTGATTTCCATAGGAGCCAGCTCTGGTTTTCCTCATGTGAGAAGGTGATTTCCATAGGAGCCAGCTCTGGTTCTATTCATGTGAGAAGGTGATTTCCATAGGAGCCAGCTCTGGTTCTTTCATGTGAGAAGGTGATTTCCATAGGAGCCAGCTCTGGTTCTATTCATGTGAGAAGGTGATTTCCATAGGAGCCAGCTCTGGTTCTATTCATTCATGGTTTTATTCATGTGATGAAGGTGATTTCCATAGGTGAGCCAGCTCTGGTTTTATGTGAGAAGGTGATTTCCATAGGAGCCAGCTCTGGTTTATTCATGTGAGAAGGTGATTTCCATAGAGCCAGCTCTCATGTGAAGGTGATTTCCATAGGAGCCAGCTCTGGTTCTATTCATGTGAGAAGGTGATTTTCCATATTCATGTGAGAAGGTGATTTCCAGCCAGCTCTGGTTTTATTCATGTGAGAAGGTGATTTCCATAGGAGCCAGCTCTGGTTCTATTCATGTGAGAAGGTGATTTCCATAGGAGCCAGCTCTGGTTTTATTCATGTGAGAAGGTGATTTCCATAGGAGCCAGCTCTGGTTTTACTCATGTGAGAAGGTGATTTCCATAGTGAGAGCTCTGGTTTTAGGAAGGTGATTTCCATAGGAGCCAGCTCTGGTTTTCCTCATGTGAGAAGGATTTCCATAGGAGCCAGCTCTGGTTTATGGTTTTCTAGCCAGCTTGGTTTTATTCATGTGAGAAGGTGATTTCCATATGTGAGAAGGTGATTTCCATAGGAGCCAGCTCTGGTTTTAGCCAGCTCTGGTTTTATTCATGGTTTTATTCATGAAGGTGATTTCCATAGGAGCCAGCTCTGGTTTTCCTCATGTGAGAAGGTGATTTCCATAGGAGTCAGCTCTGGTTTTCCTCATGTGAGAAGGTGATTTCCATAGGAGCCAGCTCTGGTTTTCTTCATGTGAGAAGGTGATTTCCAGCCAGCTCTGGTTCTATTCATGTGAGAAGGTGATTCCCATAGGAGCCAGCTCTGGTTTTATTCATGTGAGAAGGTGATTTCCATAGAGCCAGCTCTGGTTTTATTCATGTGAGAAGGTGATTTCCAGGAGCCAGCTCTGGTTCTATTCAGCTCTGGTTTATTCATGTGAGAAGGTGATTTCTGGTTTTATTCATGTGAGAAGGTGATTTTTTATTCCATAGGAGCCAGCTCTGGTTTTATTCATGTGAGAAGGTGATTTCAGCTCTGGTTCTATCATGTGAGAAGGTGATTTCCATAGAGCCAGCTTCATGTGAGAAGGTGATATCTGGTTTTATTCATGTGAGAAGGTGATTTCCATAGGAGCCAGCTCTGGTTTTATTCATGTGAGAAGGTGATCATCTGGTTTTATTCATGAGAAGGTGATTTCCATAGGAGCCAGCTCTGGTTTTATTCATGTGAGAAGGTGATTTCCAGGTGGTTTTATTCATGTGAGAAGGTGATTTCCATAGGAGCCAGCTCTGGTTTTATCTCTGGTTTTATTATGTCATGTGAGAGCTCTGGTTTTGATTTCCATATGTGAGCCAGCTCTGGTTTTCTATTCATGTGATGATTTCCATAGAGCCAGCTCTGGTTTTATTCATGTGAGAAGCCAGCTCTGGTTTTATTCATGAGCCCAGCTCTGGTTTATTCATGTGATGATTTCCATAGAGGTTCTATTCATGGAAGGTGATTTCCATAGGAGCCAGCTCTGGTTCTATTCATGTGAGAAGATTTCCAGGCCAGCTCTGGTTTCCATGAGCCAGCTCTGGTTTTAGAAGAGAAGGTGATTTCCATAGGAGCCAGCTCTTCTATTCATGTGAGAAGGTGATTTCCATAGGAGCCAGCTCTGGTTTTATTCATGTGAGAAGGTGATTTCCATAGGAGCCAGCTCTGGTTTTTCATGTGTGATTTCCATAGGAGCCAGCTCATTTTATTCATGTGAGAAGCCAGCTCTGGTTTTATTCATGTGAGAAGGTGATTTCCAGGAGCCAGCTCTGGTTTTATTCATGTGAGAAGGTGATTTCCATAGAGCCATCTGGTTTTATTCATGAGAAGGTGATTTCCATAGGAGCCAGCCTGGTTCTTTCATGCTGATTTCTCTGGTTCTATTCATGTGAGAAGGTGATTTCCATGCAGCCAGCTTGGTTTTATTCATGTGAGAAGGTGATTTCCATAGGAGCCAGCTCTGGTTTTATTCATGTGAGCCATAGCCAGCTCTGGTTTTATTCATGTGAGAAGGTGATTTCCATAGGAGCCAGCTCTGGTTTTATTCATGTGAAGGTGATTTCCATAGGAGCCAGCTCTGGTTTTATTCATGTGAGAAGGTGATTTCCATAGATTTCTGGTTCTATTCATGGAAGGTGATTTCCATAGAGCCAGCTCTGGTTTTCCTCAGCCAGCTCTGGTTTTATTCATGTGAGAAGGTGATTTCATGTGTGAGAAGGTGATTTCCATAGGAGCCAGCTCTGGTTCTATTCATGAGAAGGTGATTTCCATAGGAGCCAGCTCTGGTTCTATTCATGTGAGAAGTGATTTCCATAGGATTTTCATATGGAGCCAGGTCTGGTTCTGGTTTCATGTGAGAAGGTGATTTCCATAGGAGCCAGCTCTGGTTTTATTCATGTGAGAAGGTGATTTCCATAGGAGCCAGCTCTGGTTTCACTCATGCATCATCTCAGGAAGGAAGGGAAAACATGACATCAAATCATGCTCATTCTTTTTCTGCCAAAGTCTTCTGTCTCTGGATTATTTTCAAATGACTCACTGAAAAGTGTCCCCATTGTTCTGGAAACGTGACGGTGTGGGCCAGATGACATGGAGCATAAAGCTGACACTCACATTGTGCACCGAAGCAGATGCTCATCCCTCCAGTGCTCAGAGCACTCCAGAGCCCCAGAAGGAGCTGGACAGGTCCACCCTGCCTGGAGTAGTTTCTCCAGAAAGCCAACATGAGAACCAAATAATGGCTGTGGTTGATTCAGGTCCTAGAAAGGTGGGGCAGGAAGTTGTCCCTGAGTGCTTTTGGTAAGTTCCCAGGTGTAGTGAAATATCAAGTTTTGCAGGAGTTTGGAATATCTGAGGAGATAGCTAAGTGTGAAAGCTTTTGCATAGTAGCCCACTTTGAAAAGCTTTCTATGAGTTGCTGCTGCCAAAAATTAGACGTTGCAGCTTATGAAGAAGTAGACTTGAGACAGCACAGCTAAGAGGTACCAGCCTGGGGAAGTTGCTTTGCCTCAGCCATTGGGCAAGGTCTCACAGGGGGAGGGAGGCATACAAGGGCCCGGGGTCAGCACTTTCACAAGGCACTGTGGGGTGTGTCCAGCCCTTGGAGCAAGAGCGATCTCTGCCCCAGTGTTGGAATCCATCGGCACTGAACCTAACTCAAAGATTGCAGGTCTAGCAACATCTACAAGGATTATGCTTCAGAACTGCACAACCCAGTTACAGTCCAAAACTGTAGGGCTGGAGAGATGGCTTAGTGGTTACGGTGCTTGCCTGCAAAGCCAAAGGACCCAGGTTCAATTCGCCAGGACCCACATAAGACAGATGCACAAGGTGGCGCATGCATCTGGAGTTCATTTGCAGTGGCTGGAGACCCTGGTGTGTCCCTTTTCTCTCTCTCTCTCTTTTTAAACTTCTTATTTTTATTATTTTTTTGGAGAGAGACACAGAGAGAGAGGGAGAGAGAGAGAGAGAGAGGAAGACAGAGATGGGCACGCCAGCAGTGTCTCAGCGGCTGCGAATGAAATCCAGATGCGTGCGCCCCCTTGTGGTCAAGTGCGGCATTGCACCCTTGAGTCACTTTGCATCTGGCTAAACGTGGGACCTGGAGATTGGAACCGCTGGAGATTGGAACCAGCGTTCTTAGGCTTAGCAGGCAGGCGCCTTAACCACTAAACCATCTCTCCAGCCCATCTCTCTCTTTCATACACACACACACACACACACACACACACACACACACACACACACATCTCTCTCTCTCTCACACACACACAGATCACACACACACACACACACACATCTCTCTCACACACACATCTCTCTCTCTCACACACACACAGATCACACACACACACACATCTCTCTCTCTCACACACACACAGATCACACACACACACACATCTCTCTCTCTCTCTCTCTCTCTCACACACACACAGATCACACACACACACACACACATCTCTCTCTCACACACACACAGATCACACACACACACACACACACACAGAAAATCCTGCAAAAACATCTCACAATATTTTAGGTAAGTTCACAGCTAATTTCGTGGTGTGGTGGCCACATTTATAGCCATCCTTGGCTGCATGCAGCCCAATGTGGCCTGTGAGCCACAGTATGTAGAGTCTTAGGGAGACCCAGCTGACTTGGGGGTACACCATTGCAATCGAGGGAATGGGGCCATGACAATCTTATCTCTGTAAGGTTATAGGCACCATCCCTGCTCATCTGGGGAAGGTGAGACAAAGTAGTGTTAAGCCTTTCAGGGTTGGGAGATCATCATTCAGTGAAGATAGAGGGTTCTTCCATCGCCGGATGAAATCATGCTAGAAGAGACAGTAGGAATCCTTCCATGGAAGGCAGGAGCTGTCACTTTATATAAAACCTGTCATCTACCATGTGTTTTCAGAAAGAAAACACAAAGCAGAACAACTGATGCGAAGACTTGCTGAAGGACTCAGAAGTACCGGATGCCCGTCAGTGGCTCTCCTTGTTCCTTCCATGATGGTGGCTTTGTTTGACTCAGTGCCTTTTCTACAGAGATGAAACTCATGCAAAGACTCTTGGCCATGAGCATGGGGGTAAATAGCAGAACCCACCCTGGGAGTGAGCTGAATCACCAGGCAGACGGTATGGGGCTGCTCTCACCACAGTGGGTCTGAGTAACTCTTTTCACTTAGTTTTGGCATCTAACAGTGGCTGCTGGAGCAGCTGCACCTGCAGCATATAGCCTGACTGACATACCTGGCAGTGAAGCACAGACCATGGTAGTCAAGAGGAATTCTATGGCACATGACTCATCAGAGAAGCTTCCAGCCCTGCAACTCCATAGAGAGCAGGGATCCTCTTTGCCTGTGTCAGCAGTGTGATGTCCCTACTTCTGGAATCAAGGCCTGTTGGTCTGCTCAGATGCTATCTAGTGTTGGGGTCCCCTAGGGCCAGCCCAGGAGGGACGGCAGGGTCTCTGCCGAGTGGGGGGTGAGAGGCACGGAGTCACAACACAGACTCTGGGAGTTGGGTGGAAGCAGGCAAAGGGCGAGCTGCTGCAAACTCATTTATTCAAGGAAGTGTAGGGGGTTTAAAGGGGTTTGGCTGGCCAATCATTGTATGGGGTGGTCCCCTTCTTGTGACCAATGACAGCCTGTCTCCAGGCAGATCATCTCACAGCAGGTTTCTTGCGAGCATGGGACTGTAGCTGTTGTCATGCCAGGCCTGTGCAGGACGCCATGTTCACAGAAGCCACTTCCTGGTTTCTTCTGACATGTGGTCTGGCTAGGGCCCGCCCTGCATTGTGCTATACATATCCTCCTTTTTGTTTTTATTATTGGCAACCCTGGGAGGCATGGTTCTTTGCCAAACCATTGTTGACCCCAGGCCCCAAGGGATCATCACATTCAATGGTGCCTGTCTTAGGTTGCCCCATCTCATGGGGTCTTACCCGTCATTGACTACCCGCCATCCTGGTGAGAAAACCCGAGGGGTGTGGCCTGGTTTCTTTTAGCATGTGGTCTGGCTAGGGCCAGACCTGCATTGTGCCATACAATCTAGCACAACCTGGGGATGCTCAGGAGTCGCCACCCTTGAGCAAAAGCCGAAGGCCTTTGGTATGGAATGTGGAACCAGTGGTTCTCTTTGGAATTTGGAAACGCTGATGAGTGACATTCATTTCTCTGCAGGGTGTGGGCTGACCTTGGGCATATACTGGAGATCCTGTGTGTCCCACTGAAGAACCAGGTGGCCTTTGAGAGGCGTCACTAGGAGCATGGTTAACAGACCCTGGTGATTCATGGGGAAGTGATTTTCAAGTTTAAAGCTAGGTTCCTGTGAATGCACAGGGAAGAAGGTGGTTAGAAAGCATCCATAAGGACCACTCCTCCTCTTCCTCCTCCTCCTTCTTCTTCTGAGGTAGGGTTTCACTGCAGCCCAGGCTGACCTGGAATTCACTCTGTATTCTCATGGTGGTCTCGAACTCATGGTGATACCCTTACCTCTGCCTCCCAAGTGCTGGGATTAAAGGTGTGTGTCACCACCACCGGTTTTGCTATTTTTTTTTTCTGTTTGTTTTTTGAGGTAGGGTCTCGCTCTAGTTCAGGCTGACCTGGAATTCCCTCTGTAGTCTCAGGGTGGCCTCAAACTCACAGTGATCTTCCTACCTCTGCCTCCCAAATGCTGGGTCTAAAGGTGTGCGCTGCCACGCCCAGCTCTAAGGATCTTCTTTATTTGGGGAGATGAAGCAGAGCTCAGAGCTGGTTCCATGTAAATGAGCTGATTTTCTCTTTGTCCTTGAAACATCCTCAGCTGCCAATGCAATGAGACAGCGGCCAAGGCAGGACGCATCCAACATTTCTGCCTGGACTAAAACCAGGCTGGGCCATCTTGCCTGCCCCACCATGCAACCCTTATCCACAGGGCCACCTGGGGGGGGGAAAGGCTACTAGAGATGTTGTGTGTGCTACTGGGATTTAGATCCGCAACCCTTACTGGGAGACTCAGAGGGAAATGTCACCCATCTTTTAGGAAAGCCCAAGTGTACTGCAGTGATCAAAAAGGACCCTGCTCTGTCCACAGTGGAGTCAAGAGAAGACTGAACAGAAGCTGCCCATAGTAGTTCTTTAATTTCCTGTCCCATAGGGCTGATCACCTGGGTAGACAAGGCTTCCCATGTCTTGCTCTGAAAGGCCTGCCTCCTACATTACTGTGCATGTATGCCAGTATTCTACACAACGCAACTGCAAAGTGAGTGAGTCACCTGTCTTCCTCGTTTACAAAGGAAGAGACAAGGTTCAGATTTGGGAACTGACTCAGGCTTACGGAAGCTGGCAGTGCTAAGATGGAGCCTGTGCTGTCGAGCTCCAGACCCCATCTTCGATCTGTCCTTCTGCCACATTCCTGACGCAGCGCTGTGATGATCTTGACCGTCAGCTGCCGCCAGGCGCCGAGGAAATGAGCGCCTCTTCAGACATGATTGGATCATGAGGGCTCCGATCTGATCAATAAATTAACCCCTTGAGTGATCCATAGGACGATGGCGTTGTTATTGGAAGGTAGGTGGTCGAAGTGAGGCAGAAGTGTGTCACTGGGGGTGTGTTCTTGGAGCTGGATCTAGCCCTGACTGCTCCTGTATTTTCTCTTTTCCTGTCACCATGATGTGAGCCGCTTTGCTTTGCCAGGACAGACTTAATGCCTGTAAAACTTTTGTGAGCCTGTATAAATTTTTCTTCCCTTTAGGTTGTTTTCAGGTAATTTGGTCACAATGATGAAAAGTAAGTGAGATAATTGCTGGAGGGGAAAACTGGACACCTGCTCAGCATAAGCGGAGAAGTCAGGCCAGAGGGAGGGTCAGAGTCTGTACATGGCTTGCTTTATTCCCACCCTGTGGTTTTCCCCCAGGTCCTCTGCTCTCTCCTGGGTCCTGGGAACAAGTAGTAGGCTGGAGCTACTTGCCTTCCCTGCCTGCAGTCACCCTCCATCTCCTAGCCAGTTTCTGACACTTTATTTCCAGTTTCAGAGATCCCTTTAGATGGTGGTCTTCTCAGCCACACTCCTGGTATCCTTGAATGCAAGAGACTCTGGTCCTAAGTTGGAACCAGGTGACATTTGCTATTTCTGTCTGATGTACCACAGCACCTACTGAGGTGCAGGGCCGTTGCAACAACAGGAACATGCCACATTTAAGTCTCCATCAACACCTACAGATGTCGGCAGAGAGCTGTAGTGATCTTATGACTTACAATCACCAGGTATATAAGTTGCTGTATTGGGCACTAAATGCGTATGTAGCAGACAGCTTCAGGTTCGCTGAGATGAACTTCCAGACCAGGCACAGTTATGGAGGAAGGGATATTATTTATTGAAGCTTACAGATCCAGGGGAAGTTCCATAATGGCAAGAGAAGCGGCCTGCTCTCCACAGGACCAAGCGGAGAGAGAGAAAGCCAACCAGCCACCACAGCACACAGAGTAAAACTACAGCCAAAAGGTCACACAGCACACTTCAGGAACTCCTGCTAGGCACATTTGCATATCTTTACAATGGAATCTCAAACCCACACCATTAACACCTTAAGACCGGCCCCCAGTGACCTTGCCTCTAGCAAGGTGATTGCAGATGCAAACTATAAAGTAATAAAAACATTGAATATATTGGGGGGACATATATTCAAACTACCACAGCGTACAACCTCAAAGAAGCCGAGGTGGAAGCGAGAGTTATGGAGATGGGTACCCACCCCCTGCACACCTCCAAGAGCTGACACCATGTGACACCACAGCTGCCACTTGCGCTTTAGTTAATCCTCCACACTAAATTATATTTCTTTATTTTTTTGGGAGAGAGACAGAGAGAGAGGGAGAGGAAGACAGATAGAGATGGGTGCGCCAGCAGCCTCTCAGCTGCTGCAAACGAACTCCAGATGCGTGCGCCCCCTTGTGGTCAAGTGCGGCATTGCGCCCTTGCATCACTTTGCATCTGGCTAAACGTGGGACCTGGAGATTGGAACCGCTGGAGATTGGAACCAGTGTTCTTAGGCTTAGGAGGCAGGCGCCTTAACCGCTAAGCCATCTCTCCAGTGCCCAAATTATATTTCTGAAAACATTCAAAGTCCATTTTACTAAGAATGCTTCTAAAACAGTGCAAGTGCAATACTTCGTGTGTCATTAAACTTGAAGTATAACCAACAAGAACTACGACAGCAGGCAAAATGGACCACTTTCTTCTCAGTACGGAGACATGTTGCTCCCAGCCCTCTTACAAGAGGGTGTTTTGCCCTCTAGCATCACCAAGGTCAGCTTATCGATCAATGAGGAGGAGGGTGCCTGTCTAGCCTCCACCATTCACTTGCTAACCTCAGTGTGCATCTGCTACAAGGAAGACGGTACAGAGCTCTGAGCTCCGCACAGGACACCATGCACTGTATTACAAACATGATATGTTTTTAAATTCAGTCTAACTGAAATAGACGTGTAGTGCTAATTCTCCCTCATAACCACAGCTCTGTCTGCTTCCTCTTGCAATTCAGCAAAATTTAAACACACACACACACACACACACACACACACACACACACACGTGGCATTTCTTCTCCCATGGGCACGTGGGCCTCTGGCTTATCTTGGTCATGATTTGGGGTCTGTTATGTGCTTGTAAGGAGAGTGTCGTCCCTCACTGGTAGAGAGAAGCGGCCACCTTGGGGGCCTATTTGGGAATGCAGCGTTTCCTAAGACACGTTAGGGACACTGTATAGTGGAGGGTGGAACCCTTATAACAAGCCGACTGCTGGCTCAGAGATTAGAAGGTTATCTATCTATCATCTATCTATCTGTCTATCTATCTATCTATCTATCTATCTATCTATCTATCATCATCTATCTATCATCTATCTATCTATCTATCTATCTATCTATCTATCATCATCTATCTATCATCTATCTGTCTGTCTATCTATCATCTATCTATCTATCTATCTATCTATCTATCTATCTATCTATCATCTATCTATCTATCTATCTTACATCTATCTATCTATCTATCTATCTATCTATCTAACATCTATCTATCATCTATCTATCAATCTATCATCTATCTATCATCATCATCTATCTCTCTCTCCATCATCTATCTATCTATCATCATCATCATCTATCTCTATCATCTATCTATCATCTATCATCTATCTCTCTCCATCATCTATCTATCTATCTATCTATCTATCTATCTATCATCTATCTGTCTGTCTATCTATCATCTATCTATCTATCTATCTATCTATCTATCTATCATCTATCTGTCTGTCTATCTATCATCTATCTATTTATCTATCTATCTATCATCTATCTGTCTGTCTATCTATCATCTATCTATTTATCTATCTATCTATCATCTATCTATCATCTATCTATCTATCTTACATCTATCTATCTATCTATCTATCTATCTATCTAACATCTATCTATCATCTATCTATCAATCTATCATCTATCTATCTCTATCATCTATCTATCTATCTCTATCTATCTATCTATCTATCTATCTATCTATCATCTATCTATCATCTATCTATCTATCTATCTATCTATCTATCTATCTATCTCATATGTATCATATATCTATCATCTATCTATCTCTCTAATCTATTTATCTATCTATATTCTATCTATCTATCTATCTATCTATCTATTTATCTATCTATCTATCAATCTATCTATATATCTATCTATTATCTATCTATCTATCATCATCATCTATCTATCAATCTATCTATCTATCATCTATCAATCTATCTATGTATCTATCATCTATCTATCTATCAATCAATCTATCTATCTATCATCTATCAATCTATGTATCTATCATCTATCTATCTATCTATCTAATCTACCTACCTATCATCTATCTATCTACCTATCTATCTATCATCTATCTATTGATCTATCTACCATTTATCTATCATCTATCAATCTATCTGTCATGTTCTTTCTTTTCTCTTTCTTTCTTTCTTTCTTTCTTTCTTTCTTTCTTTCTTTCTCTCTCCTTCCCACTCTTTCTCCCTCCCCCCTTCCTTTCTCCTTTTAAAAATGTTGAGGCAGGGTCTCATTAGTCTATAATGACCTAGAACTCACTTTGTAGCTGAAGATGACTTTGAACTGTAACCCTCCCATCTTCACATCCTGAGTGTTGGGATTATAAGTATATTCCACTGGATTTAAGTGCTGCTGGGATTGAAGCTTGCATGCCAGGCAATCCTCTACCAACTGAGCTTCGTTCCCAGCCCAGAAGTTGGTTCGAATGTCTTTATGAACAATCAGTGATCCTTGAAACAAAAATCCAAGCTGACTATAGGGCTGGAGAGATGGCTTAGCAGTTAAGGCGCCTGCCTCCTAAGCCTAAGAACGCCAGTTCCAATCTCCAGCGGTTCCAATCTCCACGTCCCACATTTAGCCAGATGCAAAGTGAAGCAAGGGCGCAATGCCGCACTTGACCACAAGGGGGCGCTCTTGCGTCTGGATTTCGTTCGCAGCAGCTGAGAGGCTGCTGGCGCGCCCATCTCTATCTGTCTTCCTCTCCCTCTCTCTCTCTGTCTCTCTCTAAAAAAAAAAAAAACTGTAGACGTTTTGAACACTTGGTCTTATATAGCATAGAAATCCATGCTACAGCTGTCCACCTCACCCACCCGCTGCTGCCCAGCCCAGCCCTAGCCCAGCCGTCTGACCTCGTTCTTCAGGCTTCTGGCCAGGAAGTGTTCGGCCACATGTGCAGGCAGCACGTTCTCCAGGAGCACACGGTTGAGGTTCTCCATGGTTTCTATCTCCTCTCGCTCTTTTTTGAACTTGTTCTTCCACAAGAAGTCTAACCTACAGTAATATTCATTCTGTTACAAGAGGACACAGACGTGAGGAGACAATAGGTGCCTTGTCCTGCCAGAGTGGAGGTCACAAAGAGAAACAAAAGAATAAAACAGTACAAAGAACCCTCAACAGAACTGTCACCCACCCGACTATATTCCAATCACCCCACAGAGTCGTAAGGAATGAACCGGCCTTACTAGCAGGGAACTAATAATTTAGAAGGCTGACAGCAAAGTTATGTGAATAAAAAGCAGCTTGAATGATTTTTTTTTTTTGAAGAGGCGTGGTAGAATATAAATGACGAATAAATGGGAAATCAAGATGCCTGGTAGAGAGTGTACTGCTTGATGGTTTGCATTTAAAAAGAAATATTGGGGCTGGAGAGATGGCTTAGCGGTTAAGGCGCCTGCCTCCTAAGCCTAAGGATGCTGGTTCCAATCTCCAGCGGTTCCAATCTCCAGGTTCCAATCTCCAGGTCCAACGTTTAGCAGATGCAAAGTGACGCAAGGGCGCAATGCTGCACCTGACCACAAGGGGGCGCACGCGTCTGGATTTTGTTCGCAGCAGCTGAGACACTGCTGGCACGCCCATCTCTATCTGTCTTCCTCTCCCTCTCTCTGTCTCTCTCCAAAAAAAAAAATCTGCACAGTAGTATGTAAAATGCATGTAATATGAGGAATGTGCTTGGAGGCCCCACACCACAGATTTTGAAAGTTCCTAGCCCAGAAGACTTCAATAAAGATGTCAAGATTAAAGGCCAGCCAGCCTCCTGGCCCACAGTGGCACTGCCTTATGCAGATGCCTGACTCACACCCAGCAGCTGCAGGACGGTCATGAAGAATGACCCCTCCCATAGGGAGCAGTCCTTTTTCCAGCCCTCTTCACGGACACATCCCTTATTATCATGTTACCCATACAAAAGAAATGACTCAAGCCGGGCGTGGTGGCGCACGCCTTTGATCCCAGCACTCGGGAGGCAGAGGTAGGACGATCGCCATGAGTTCGAGGCCACCCTGAGACTACATAGCTAATTCCAGGTCAGCCTGGACCAGAGTGAGACCCTACCTTGAAAAACCAAAAAAAAAAAAAAAAAAAAAAAAAAAAGAAAAGAAATGACTCCTTATAAGGCTCCTTAATTTAGTTATGTTAATCATGCTCCACCCTAATATTAAACACTTTGAATGATCTCAAAGCAGCGAGCGATGAATCAGTTGTTACCCAGGGGCCTCAACCATAATCACATAGTAGTGTTGGATGCTGGGCATCCAATGACAAGAAGAGTAGGGGTGGATTCCATTTGATTCCAGCGTCTTAAAATGCACTGTGATCTCGGGTTATCTGGGCTATGATGTCATGGAACATTGTGGTCACCGCATCCTTGGCATGACCTAGACTCTAATAGGGAGGTACCCTACAGAGGGGGGGGTGGCTCTTTCCTGAAGAATGACAATCTGGTCGGTGCCGTGCAAGGAAGCCCAGTTCTTTCCTATTTAAATTGCAGGGTTTCCCCAGGGAACTTAGGGCTGCCTCTTGAGAGCTACTCTTGAGAGTAGCAAGCTGGTCAGTAGACAGACACAGACAAGCAGGTGGGTCACAGCAGAAACCAGGACAGTAATGGGATGAGAAGCTGGGTGTACGTGGATACAATGGAGAACGTGCCAAGAGGTCTAGGGGCTTGCTTAGGAAGGGAAAGATCTTAGGAGGTTTCGCAGGAGACAGGCCAGCTCAGGCCAGTGATCCTAGAAAGAACATAGGTTACACATCTTTGATAGGAGGGGACAGTCCCAGTTGCAGATCTGCAGATCAAAAGCCACTCCATCTGACTCTGAGATTGTTAACAGCTACCGAGCAGCTGGAACTGGAAGTGAGACTCAGGAGTCTGTAGTTGTCTGCTCCAGAGTTCATATTTCTGTTCAATAATGTGCACACAGTTTAGTCACTTCTTTGCTTTGCACTTATATTATGGGACTTCAAACAGGTGTTGGTAGAGAGAGAGAGAGAGCTGCCTGATTTTTGTCTTACAGCCTGTGGATGCTGGCTTTGTTGAGGCAGAAGAAGGATAATGCTTAAGTTTCTGTGTCCACAGCTTCTCTCGGAAGACCAGGGGCAGTGGAAGAAGCAATGGTTTCATTTGCATCACAAAATAAAAATTCTAGGGCTGGAGAGATGGCTTAGCGGTTAAGGTGCCTGCCTCCTAAGCCTAAGAACGCTGGTTCCAATCTCCAGCGGTTCCAATCTCCAGGTCCCACGTTAAGCCAGATGGAAAGTGATGCAGGGGTGCAATGCCGCACTTGACCACAAGGGGGCGCACGCATCTGGAGTTCGTTCACAGCAGCTGAGAAGCTGCTGGCGCGCCCATCTCTAGCTGTCTCCCTCTCCTCTCTCTCTGTCTCTCTCCAAAAAAAAAAAATTCTAGCAGAGGACCATTGTGGTAGTTCGAATGTGATCATCTGAACGTATGTCCCCCATAGACTCAGGTGTAAATTCCTACTATAGGAGGTGTTCTCCTTGGGGGTATATCTGAGTTCAGCCCAAAGTGTGTGCAAAGCATTTTGTGCTCTGGCTATTGGTGGTGTCTCTCTGCTTGGATCTGAAGAAGTGAGCCAGCTTCTTCCCCTGTGGATGGTGTTTTCCCGGACTCTGTAAACATGACAATGAACCCTCTCCTCCCATAAGCTGTGTCTCACTGGATGTTTGTCTCAGCAATGAGGAGCCGAATGCAACAACCATCTCTCCAGGAATGGCGGCCAAAGGGAAGAAAAAGTACCATAGCAACTTTTAGCAAAAGAATCATGCTCTTGATTGTGAAAGTCAAATGAAACTCACTCACGGGGTATTTTCCCAAGCAGTGTCAGCTGTTGGGAAACTAGAAGGGACACTTTTGTCATTTGAAATTTTACAGGAAAATAGTGGATTCTTTTCTTTGGCGTGCCATGATTTGCCTCTGATAGCAAAAATAAAAATAAAAAAAAAAGACCTTGTGCCTTCCTTCATATTGCATCCACATCCATGCTGCCAACCCTAACCCTTAAGTGATGATCCTGATTCTGAACCACTGCCTTGCATCAGAGCACATCAGAGCACTTACAGTGTACAGTCTCGGAGGCAGGCAGAGCCTCAGGAAACACTTTGTTAAGAATGAATTCATGGGGCTGGGGAGATGGTTGACATGCTTGCAAAGTGTGATGGACTGGGTTCAATTCCCCAGTACCCACATAAAGCCAGATGCATAAAGAGGAACACGCATCTGGAGTTTGTTCCCAGTGGCAAGAGGTCCTGGCACACCCATATTCACTCTCTTCTGTCTCTCTCTCTCTCTTTTTTTTTTTTTTGAGAGAGAGAGAGAGGGAGAGGAAGACAGAGATGGGCGCACCAGCAGTCTCTCTCTCACCCACTGCGAACGAACTCCAGACGCATGTGCCCCCTTGTGGTCAAGTGCGGCATTGCACCCTTGCGTCACTTTGCATCTGGCTAAACATGGGACCTGGAGATTGGAACTGCTGGAGATTGGAACCAGGTTCTTAGGCTTAGGAGGCAGGTGCCTTAACCACTAAGCCATTTCTCCAGCCCCCGTCTCTCTTTTGAGTAAATAAATACAAATTTTTTTGGAAGAATGGATTCTTACCTGTCTACCCAGCACAAGCAGCGTGATGAAGAAAATAGAGAGAGAGACAGAGCCCATGGTCTTCAGGTCTTTCCAAATACCTGGTCTATTAAAAAGAAAAGAAACAAATAAATAGACAGACAAGAACACATGCACACAGGACTTGGAATCCCAGTACTGACCCACTGCAGAATTTCTCATGCATGTCCAGATATCATCGCAGCTAAACATACCTTTCAAATGCATCACTTACCCATGCTGTGTCAGAACAAAAAAAAATCACAATATTGAGAGCACAGTTAAAGAAAAACAATTCCAATGCAATATAGATGTTTTAATCTGCATTAAGTACTAACAAATAGTATAGGAGGAAATAGCAGAGTAGTAACTCATTTTTCTTATATTTTTAGGACAGATAATTGATATATGATTTCTTCAGTGTTTTCTTTTTCTTTTTTTTGGTTTTGCAAGGTAGGGTCTCACTCTGGTCCAGGCTGACCTGGAATTAACTATGTAGTCTCAGGGTGGCCTCGAACTCTTGGCGATCCTCCTACCTCTGCCTCCTGAGTGCTGGGATTAAAGGCGTGCACCACCACACCTGGCTTCAATGTTTTCATTATTGTTCTCAGAAAAAAGTCAGTATGCTTGAACTTATTAACCATGTGAGATATAAAAATCAAGTAGGAAACTGCATTTCGATAGGATATTCCCACCTACACGTGATTCAGGTTCTTGTAGCTTTCTACCTGGTACGCATCATTTCTCATTTTCATATGACTTTGCAGGACAGCTACTAGAAAGCTATTCAAGATCCAATTCTTCTCAGACCCAAATGGAAAGCAGTAAATGATCATTGCTGTTCTTGCTGGAGAAGGTCCCTCCCTTCTCATGACCACATTCCAGGTAGTGCCTTCCAACATGTCTGTATTAGCACAAGGAGACGTCTACAGCCATCCCTGGAAGGTGACCTGCTTTTGTTCACAAATGACTTTCTCACATGAAGAAACTGTGAAGAAGATCTGGAAAATACAGTTCATTTGCCCAGACACTGTCTTGTCTCATGGACATCACACAGCACGTTGAATCAATCACTTTCTGCAGGGTCATCCTTGCATTGTGAATTTTCTGATTTCCCTCCCTGAGGGCTCAAGGGCAGGTGAGAAAGTAAGAGGGTTTGATATAGCTCAGGAGATTCTGAAGTGATGGAGCCTTAGTCTGACCTTTGCGTTGTGGGACCTTGAGATAAGCCCTGGCAAACATCACATCTGTATATCTGTCAAAAGGGGTACCCGCCGTATCCACCCTAAAGGCTGTTTGGGGCACTCGTTTTTTTTTTTTTTTTTTTTTTTTTGGAGAGAGACACAGAGAGAGACAGAGAGAGAGGGAGAGAGAGACAGACAGAGATGGGTGTGCCAGCAACCTCTCAGCTGCTGTGAATGAAATCCAGATGCACGCGCCCCCTTGTGGTCAAGTGCGGCATTGCGCCCTTGCATCACTTTGCATCTGGCTAAATGTGGGACCTGGAGATTGGAACCGCTGGAGATTGGAACCAGCGTTCTTAGGCTTAGGAGGCAGGCGCCTTAACCGCTAAGCCATCTCTCCAGCCCTGGGGCACTCTTTTGAATGTTTAGGTACTGGCATAGAGACTGACATGTAGGGAGCTTTTCCTAAATAGCATAAGGGTTTTGGCATAACTGTGGGGTGATAAAGAAAAGAGATGGGTTACAAAACTAGAGAAAACTTTGCTGGGCGTGGTGGCGCATGCCTTTAATCCCAGCACTTGGGAGGCAGAGGTAGGAGGATCACCATGAGTTCAAGGCCACCCTGAGACTACAGAGTGAATTCCAGGTCAGCCTGAGCTAGAGTGAGACCCTACTTCGAACCCCCACCCCCCAAAAAAAGAAAAGAAAAAAGAAAAAGAAAGCTAGAGAAAAATTTAAGGACGTACAAGGTATTAAATTTCTCTAACAGAATAAAAAGCCATAAAAATGGAAAGAATAAAAGGGAGTAGATTTCTGCAGTAGATTTCCAGTGGCTTAAGGACTCTGAACCCTAGGAACCCCCAGAAAGATGGTTTGTGCATTTGGGCTCTTTCTTTCCAGTCCCTTCTTCTGTGAACTCAGCAACCACAAGGAGGTGGTTGTTCGTCAGAGAACAAGCAGAGTGGGGCGGAGCTACCTCCCTGTCTCCCTGTAGCCGACTTTAGGAGACGGAGCTGTTCCTCTTGGTCCCAAGCAGGTGTATCCAAAGACACAGATTAAACCACTGCAGAGAGCAGACTCCTGAAAACAGCGACTACAGCAAGTGTCCCACTCACGTTTCTTCCCCTTGATCACACTGACTATGCTTCCTGGTTAATAAGAGTGACCCAGCACAATCACCATCACTAGGAGCAGAGCAGGCTCAGGCTTTCAGGAGGATCACCATCACCTTGCTTTGCAAATCCAAGGAGGCAAAGACAGAAGCTAAAACATCCCCTCCTCCTTTAGTCATTGCCCCACTGAAGTCAAACTAAGAGTAAAATGCTGGCGCCCAGGTCTAAGCCTTGTGGCAGCTGCACCAGTGCCATGGAACAGACCCAGCTGTCTTTCAGATTTCTATCTAAGGGACCAGGGACCCCAGACATAGACAAAGAGATTGAGGAAGCAGGACCCTCTCATGCTATTCAGAACCTGGCTGGGGAGATGGCTGAGATGGCAGAATGCTTGCCTTTTAAGCATAAGGACATGAGTTTAAATTCTTTGTGCCCATGTAAAATGCCAAACATGCTGACACATGCCTATAATTCTAGCACAGGGAGGCAGAGGCCGGAGCACCCCCAGTGCTCACTAGCTAGGAAGTCTAGCTCAGATGGTGAGCTGCAGTTTTAATGAGAGATCCCGTCTCAAAAAAAACAAGCTGGAAAGTGACTGGGAAATATACTTGCTTTTAATTAAAAAAATTTTTTTTGGAGAGAGACACAGAGAGAGACAGAGAGAGAGAGGGAGAGGAGACAGGTAGAGATGGACACGCCAGCAGTCTCTCAGCTGCTGTGAACGAAATCCAGACACGTGCGCCCCCTTGTGGTCAAGTGTGGCATTGCACCCCTGCATCACTTTGCATCTGGCTAAACGTGGGACCTGGAGATTGGAACCGCTGGAGATTGGAACCAGCGTTCTTAGGCTTAGGAGGCAGGTGCCTTAACCGCTAAGCCATCTCTCCAGCCCGATACTTGCTTTTAACCTCTGGCCTCCAAATATACGAATACATACACATGAACAAGTACCTATACCCACATATGCACATGAAAAGAACGAATGAAAGAAAGATAAAAGAAAGAAAGGAAAGGAGGAAGGAGGAAAGAAATTGCAAGAACGAAAGAGGCCCTCTCCCTATGAATGCAGCATGGGTCAGGCGACCCAATGGCTCCATCTCTCTTACAGATCTCGGATTTGACTTAAAATAGCAGTGGGTAGAGAAAGGTAAGATTGGGGAGGAGGCAGGTAAGGGAAGGCTCTCCTTGTTGGTCTGCAGAGATTATGAAATCCAGATCTAAATGGATCTCAGATGTAGAAAACCACGGGGATGGTGCAGAACGCTGTGTGTCTGTTCTGAGACTCCCTGTTCACTAGCATGGACTTCATTCTGCCTGCTTTTCCTTGGATATTTTTCAAAGACATCGTTTATTTAGTTATCAAAAGACGTGCCAATCCCTACTGGTGGCTGCCTCACCCCGTAACACCCAGTTGTGGACAGATATCACTCTTGCAGTCTGAATGATGACTTCTGCATCTCAAGAGCCCCGCTTGGGCTAGTTTACTGTGTGCACAGGAGAGGAAGTGTGGGGTGAAGGCACAACGTGGCTTGGATAGAAGAAAATCATGGGCACGTTCCTGGTACAGTTCACTGTATTTGTCACCTTCAGCGGCTGTCACAAAGGCGCCACGCTGAATGACTCAAAACCACAAAAATGTATTATCTTACAGTTTTTTTGGTGGGGGGGCATCTGAAAGCACATGTTCTTGGAGCACTCTCTCTGGGGCCTGTAGGGTCACAGCTCCTGGCAGTTTGGCTGATCCTTGGAGCTCTGCCTTTACTGAAGCCTCTCTCTTCACTGGTCATCCTCTTAGAGAAGGACATCACAGTGAGATAAGGGCTCACTTTTGAGCTCATCTGAAATAAATTCATCTTTTCTATTCTCATTTCAAATACGGCCACATTGTCAGGAACTAGAGATTAAATGCCAATGTATTTTCTTTGGGTTATAATTTGAGCAGCAATGCCAGCCAGTTGGGTGTAATCTTAATTTTTTCTTCTTCTCTCCCTCCTTTCCCTTCCCTCTCTCTCTCTCTCTCTCTTTTTTTTTTTTTTTTTTGGTTTTCAAGGTAGGGTTTCACTCTAGCCCACGCTGACCTGGAATTCACTATGTAGTCTCAGGGTGGCCTCGAACTCATGGCGATCCTCCTACCTCTGCCTCCCGAATGCTGGGATTAAAGGCCTGCACCACCACGCCCGATGCTCTCCCTCTCTTAATCTCTTTCATACTCTCTCTCTCTCCCTCTCCCTCCCTTCCTCCTTTTTTTTCTCCTCTCTCTCTTCTCCCTTGCTCTCTCTCCCCTCTCATTATCTGTGTGAAAAAGCCATTCTGGATCTCTTGTGATAGACAAGCATTGTCAGTGAGTTATAAAGGGGGAGGGATGTGGTTTGTATAATGGAGAACATTTTAAATCTGTGCTTTTTTTTTTTTCAAAGTAGGGTCTCACTCTGGCCCAGGCTGACCTGGAATTCACTATGTAGTCTCAGGGTAGCCTCAAACTCTCAGCGATCCTCCTACCACTGCCTCCCGAGTACTGGGATTAAAGGCGTGCACCACCACGCCCGGCTAAATCTGTGCTTTCCAACAGGATAATGATGTGATAAAATATGACCTAGCATGTTTTCTTTCTACCCAAAAGTTAGACTGTGGGGACGTACACTCCCAAACGTGCCTGTGGCCCCCACTAATTTGTAGTTCGTCCGTCCTCTGCCTACAGCTAGCAGTGACCAATGAGCAATCATCCTGACCTTGAGGACTCAGGAATGCAAACAAATAAAATATCCTGACTGGCAGGGAGCACGAAACGGAGGGATCACTTGGTGAACTCACTTCTTTCCTAAAGGTAAACTGTTCTGGAGAGATGAACAGGACATATTCATTATTCTTTGAAGAAAGAACAATCTGGGCAACAAATATAAACTTAGTGTTAAAAACATGGCATTTTTGGCAGGGCATGGTGGTGCACGCCTTCAATCTTGGGAGGCAGATGTAAGAGGATTATTGTGAGTCTGAGGCCAGCCTGGGACTAGAGGGTGAGATCTAGGTCTGTCTGGGCTACAGTGAGACCCTACATTGAAAAACATCCCAAAACCAGGGGCTGGGGAAATGGCTTAGTGGTTAAGGCATTTGCCTGCAAAGCCAAAGGATCCCGGTTCGATTCTCCAGGACCCACGTAAGCCAGATGCACAAGGGGCGCATGCATCTAGAGTTCATTTGCAGTGGCTAGAGGCCCTGGTGCACCCATTTTCTCTCTGTCTGCCTCTCTTCTCTCTCTCTGCTTGCAAAGAAATAATAAAATTTAAAAAAGAAAAAAAAAAAAAACAAAACAAAACCATGGGCTGGAGACATGGCTTAGTGGTTAAGGTGCCTGCCTGCAAAGCCTAAGAACACTGGTTCAAACCTCCAGGTCCCTTATATAGTCAGACACAGAAGTGATGCAAGCACACAATGTTGCACATGTACACAAGGGGGCGCACACATCTGGAATTCATTCACAGTGGCTGTCAAGGCCCTGGCACATGCATTCTCTCTCTGCCTCTTCCTCTCTCTCTGTCTCAAAAAAAAATGAAATAAACAAAAAACATGGCATTTTCTTAGGCGAAATAAGCTTCCATTTTTAAAATTATTTTTTATTTTATTTTTAGAGAGAGAGAGAGAGAGAGAGACAGAGAGAGAGGGAGAGGGAGACAGAAGTGGGTGCGCCAGCAGTCTCTCAGCTGCTGTGAACGAAATCCAGATGCGTGCGCCCCCTTGTGGGCAAGTGCGGCATTGCGCCCTTGTGTCACTTTGCATCTGGCTAAACGTGGGACCAGTGTTCTTAGGCTTAGCAGGCAGGCGCCTTAGCCGCTAAGCCATCTCTCCAGCCCAGCTTCCATTTTTTTAAAAGAAGAAAATTACCCAAAGGAACCTAGTTTCTATTGTGTTGTAGATAGCAGATCAGCTACAATAAAATAATATATCCTCATGTCACTGGTGTCCAGGGTCATCTAAAGACTTGCCCTCTGGGGCTCTGACCAGAAGTTCAGAGTTTATAAAGAACAGGCGGGGGGAGGGTTGCTGGGGAAATGGCTTAGCGGTTAAGGCATTTGCCTGCGAAGCCTAAGGACCTCTGTTCGATTCCCCAGGACCCACATAAGCCAGATGCACAAGGGGGCACATGTGTCTGGAGTTTGTTTGCAGTGGCTGGAGGCCCTGGCGTGCCCATTCTCTATTTCTCTCTATCTGCATCTCTCTCTCTAATAAATAAATAAAAATATATTTAAAAAAAAGAACAGGCCAGGGGTTGGAACTTGGATTACACACACACACACACACACACACACACACACACACACACACACGCCAGCAAACCGAGGATGCCTTTGCCCATGACCCACCCACGAATGGGCTCCAGCTGGCTCAGCTCTCAGCCTTCACTGGCTGTCTTGAGGCTGCCACTGACTTTCTGGGTCCTCAGCAAGCTCTGATGTCAAATGGGACAGTGAAAACTTCATATAACTGAGACCACGAGGACTAATGTGCTTGCTGTCCTCTCCTCAGCAGCATGCACGGTGAAGCAAATGACAACTTCAGGAGGCAACACTCCATGGGCTCACACATCAAAAGCACCCCAGAAAACATCCAGGGGTTGAAATGAAGAAGGAACAGGGAAGGCGGCCCGTGTGCTGTCAGAGAACCCTCCTCTCAGCTGGTCTGGGAGGGTCCAGGAGCTGGAAGATGTTTATGGTGGGGACTGAGGTAAGTGGTCCACAGGTTCTGTATGCCTGGGGCTCTCCTTTCTGGACCCTCTTCCCCCACCTGAGTCACCTGGGCAGTGACTCTGATTGACAGCTGGTGGTGAGGTGTCAGCAGCATTCCTGCACTCCATATAAAGGGAATCCAAGAAAAGTGTGCTGCAGAGATGCAGGAATGGCGGATCTAGCAGCCAAACTGGCATGGGAATTGCTCACCTCCCTAAGAGATTTCTAGAGATTCCTTCCTGTCTTGGTTCACCATGATCTCATGCAAGCTTCTGGGCAACAACAGCTCAGAACTTTTGATCCTCCTGTGCCCAGTGGTACTCAGCAATGCCAAGCACAGCCTTCCACCACTGCAAAGTGGACCAGCGTGGTGAAAGTCAGGCTCATGCTTAGCAGAGAACCCCAGAGGCCACTGCAGGCCAGGAGGGATGGTGGCACGGCTGGAGAGGCAGTTCTGGCCTCTGAGCTGGAGACAAGGATGTTCCCTAATTAATGCAACACAGCCCCAGCTTGGGCTCGGGCTCCGGCTCAAGGGATGGGAAGGCGGAAGCAGTTGCATGCGATGGGAACTGATGCCCTGGGGCTGTGCACGGCTTTAGCATTCAGTTCCAAGAGTGGATGGTTCGACTGTATTCTGTGCAGTCCACGGGAAAAGGCTCTGAACAAGCTTGCGCTCTGCCATTCACTGAAAACCGAGCAATCTTAAGGATCTTAACATAGAATATGTATTCTCTTCTGGATGAGTCCAAATCAAGATGCATTCTATCTCAAGCGGAGAAGGAAGTGAATTGCCCTTGGCTGCATTCCACAGAAAACAAAAAGCTTGGCAGAAATTGAGTCCTAGGTTCCTGTGTTTTATCATCGAAGGCAGGCAGCTGGAATTGCCTCCCTCCTCGCTGGTGGGCTTCAGAGAGAGAAATATGAGATTTTTATTTTGGAAGATCTCAGAGACATTGGCAGGGCAGGGAAGATGACACTCAATTTGAAAGGAACTTAAAATCATCTCGATAGTAACTTGAATATATTATGGGAAAATGTACGTCTGAAATACATTTTAATTTATATTCATTTTTATTTTGGAAAGAGACACAGAGACAGAGAGAGAGAGAGGGAAAGGAAGACAGATAGAGATGGGTGCGCCAGCAGCCTCTCAGCTGCTGCGAATGAACTCCAGATGAGTGCGCCCCCTTGTGGTCAAGTGCGGCATTGCGCCCTTGCTTCACTTTGCATCTGGCTAAACGTGGGACCTGGAGATGGAACCGCTGGAGATTGGAACCGCGTTCTTAGGCTTAACAGGCAGGCGCTTTAACCACTAAGCCATCTCTCCAGCCCTACATTTTAATATAAAAGGAGACCTGAAAGAGATTCCAGGAGTTTGAGAATCCCCTCCACCATCTGTAGCGGGATGATGTGGAGATCATATAGATTCAGTAGGTTTTCTTCTCACTAGTTCAGCATTCACGGATCCACTGTGCTATTTCTCACTCTGTCACTAGGATTCCCAGGATGCCAAGGGACAGCAGAAACATTCCAGGTGGAAGGTTTTCCCTTGGCTCGCAGGGATGCGTGGTGGTCTGAGCATCTCTATGAGGCATGCTGGAGAGGGAGCTGAGGCTGGGCTGTGAACCCACACAGCCGCCTCCAACAATCACACTCAACCTTCCAGGGGACGCTAAGCTTCAGCTGTGACTGCTGCTTATGCACTGACTCTACATTCTGGGCATTGATTTATCCCAGCAGTTTAGTCTGTGGAGATCCTGGTTAACTCCTCTGATGGAACTTCCCATACTCCATACTTGTTCAAAATTAAAGGTACATTCTCTAGCTTTCAGATGAGTTAACCTAATGGCTGTTCCATACGAAATGATAACTCCAACCTTTGGTACTTTCTGCAAAAAAAATATATATATATCTGAAAAGGGTTGGAGAGATGGCTTAGCAGTTAAGGCGCCTGCCTCCTAAGCCTAAGAACGCTGGTTCCAATCTCCAGGTCCCACGTTTAGCCAGATGCAAAGTGACACAAGGGCGCAATGCCGCACTTGACCACAAGGGGGCGCACGCATCTGGATTTCGTTCGCAGCAGGTGAGAGGCTGCTGGTGCGCCCATCTCTATCTGTCTTCCTCTCCCTCTTTCTCTGTCTCTCTCCAAAAAAAGGGGGGGTGCTTGGAGAGATGGCTTAGCAGTGAAGGTGCCTGCCTCCTAAGCCTAAGATTGCTGGTTCCAATCTCCAGTGGTTCCAATCTCCAGGTCCCACGTTTAGCCAGATGCAAAGTGACGCAAGGGCGCAATGCGGCACTTGACCACAAGGGGGTGCACGCGTCTGGATTTCATTTGCAGCAGCTGAGAGGCTGCTGGTGCACCCATCTCTATCTGTCTTCCTTTCCCTCTCTCTCTGTCTCTGTGTCTCTTTCCAAAATAAAAATAAATATAAATTAAAACGTATTTCAGACGTACATTTCCCATAATATACTCAACTTACTATCGAAATGATTTTAAGTTACTTTCGCATCTGGAGTTCATTTGCAGCTGTTGAGAGGCTGCTGGCGCGCCCATCTCTATCTGTCTCCCTCTCCCTCTCTCTCTATGTCTCTCAGCAAAAAAAAAAATCTGGCAAGATCTTGCAGTCTGTAGCCAGGCTAAGTCATGGGAAATGGTGAGGGGAAAACCTTTGCACATTTCCATCATCTGTGATGTCCCTCACCACCACCTTGAACAACACTATGTTCCCAAGAGCTCTGCCTGAGAACTCTGGGAACTCTTATATGGATTCATTCAGAAGGACATCTTATCCTCAAAGCAAATATGGGGGGGAGGTATCGTAAAAACCCAGAGATGTGAGAACAGCTTGCTATGCACTTTATACCCACTTGCTTCATGGTGAAGTGACACATCCATCACAGTCTCACGCTGCAGGTGATACAAAGTGCTGGATGCTTCAGGTCTGCACAGTAATTCAGTGTTAGCGGCACACTCTCTGAAAGTCCTCCTCATGTCTGCCTGAAAATTCTGTTTTAGGCATTCATGAATCTGTAAAGACATCTTTGGTATCGTTTTATGAATCATTCAATGATCCGAAGTTTCTCTAGTTGTAGATTTCTCTTTTCTTTGCTAATGTTCTTTGCAAAAGGGGTTGATAGGGGAGGGAAGGAAGGGCAGGGAAGAGAATGGAAAGGAAAGGAAAGGAAAGGAAAGGAAAGGGGAGGAGGGGAGAAGAGGAAAGGAAAAAATCCTACTGTAGTGTACTGTCTTGTTGGTTTATCCGTGATCAATGTCAAATTTGGTTCAGAAAAGGTCCTTCAAAGGTCATGGTGAACTCACGCAGGTCAGCTGCACTGTCCAAGCTTCATTCATTCCTTATGACTGCCTTTAAACCTAGACACCCTCTTCAAACTTTCCTTAGAAATTAAAGGGTGTTTCAGTCAGTTCCTCACTGCTGGCATGAACATCTAACCAGATACAGTTTAAGGGAGGAATGGGTCTATTTCAAGTTTCAAGATCCAGGGGAAGTTCCATTAACGGTGGAAGAAGCTGTCTCCTTTTCACAGATCCAGGCAGACAGAAACCACCAACGTCCAGCAAAACACCAAAAAAAAAAAAAAAAAAAAAAAAAAAAAAAGAAAAAGGAAGCAAAAACTGCCAGAGCACAAACTGTTCTCTCCACACCTTTGGGCTGGAATCAGATCCATCCCCAGTGACCCCTCCCGCTTCCAGGAGGCTGCTGGAGACTTAAACAGGATGCTTAACCTTAAATAAAAATACCTGTATGGGGACATACATTCACATTCAAACCACCACAAAGAGTAAAAACAAAGCTGTTCTGGAGTCTGAAGAGGCACGTGCTCAAGCTCTGTATAAGCACTGCCTTTATGGGTGAAGATAGCCTGAGAGCCATTGGCATCTTCAGATGGTCTGAGAGCATTTGGGTCTCCAGATGGTCTGACAGCATTTGGATCTTCAGATTGTCTGAGAGCATTTGGGTCTTCAGATGATCTGAGAGCATTTGGGTCTCCAGATGATCTGAGAGCATTTGGGTCTCCAGATGGTCTGAGAGCATTTGGGTCTCCAGATGATCTGAGAGCATTTGGGTCTCCAGATGATCTGAGAGCATTTGGGTCTCCAGATGGTCTGAGAGCACTTGGGTCTTCAGATGATCTGAGAGCATTTGCGTCTCCAGATTGTCTGAGAGCATTTGTGTCTCCAGATGGTCTGAGAGCATTTGGGTCTTCAGATGATCTGAGAGCATTTGGGTCTCCAGATGATCTGAGAGCATTTGGGTCTCCAGATGATCTGAGAGCATTTGTGTCTCCAGATGGTCTGAGAGCATTTGGGTCTTCAGATGATCTGAGAGCATTTGGGTCTCCAGATGGTCTGAGAGCATTTGGGTCTCCAGATGGTCTGAGAGCATTCGGGTCTCCAGATGGTCTGAGAGCATTTGGGTCTTCAGATGATCTGAGAGCATTTGGGTCTCCAGATTGAGAGCATTTGGGTCTCCAGATGATCTGAGAGCATTTGCGTCTCCAGATGATCTGAGAGCATTTGGGTCTCCAGATGGTCTGAGAGCATTTGGGTCTTCAGATGATCTGAGAGCATTTGGGTCTCCAGATTGAGAGCATTTGGGTCTCCAGATTGTCTGACAGTATTTGGGTCTTCAGATGGTCTGAGAGCATTTGGGCCTTCAGATGGTCTGAGAGCATTTGGGTCTCCAGATGATCTGAGAGCATTTGGGTCTCCAGATGGTCTGACAGCATTTGGGTCTTCAGATGGTCTGAGAGCATTTGGTCTCCAGATGGTCTGAGAGCATTTGGGTCTCCAGATTGTCTGACAGTATTTGGGTCTTCAGATGGTCTGAGAGCATTTGGGCCTTCAGATGGTCTGAAAGCATTTGGGTCTCCAGATTGTCTGACAGTATTTGGGTCTTCAGATGGTCTGAGAGCATTTGGGTCTCCAGATTGTCTGAGAGCATTTGGGTCTCCAGATGATCTTAGAGCATTTGGGTCTCCAGATGGTCTGAGAGCATTTGGGTCTTCAGATGGTCTCACAGCATTTGGGTCTCCAGATGGTCTGAGAGCATTTGTGTCTCCAGATGATCTGAGGTCATTTGTGTCTTCAGATGATCTGAGAGCATTTGGGTCTCCAGATGATCTGAGAGCATTTGGGTCTCCAGATGATCTGAGAGCATTTGTGTCTCCAGATGGTCTGAGAGCATTTGGGTCTTCAGATGATCTGAGAGCATTTGTGTCTCCAGATGGTCTGAGAGCATTTGGGTCTTCAGATGATCTGAGAGCATTTGGGTCTCCAGATGATCTGAGAGCATTTGGGTCTCCAGATGGTCTGACAGCATTTGGGTCTTCAGATGATCTGAGAGCATTTGCGTCTCCAGATGGTCTGAGAGCATTTGCGTCTCCAGACGGTCTGAGAGCATTTGGGTCTCCAGATGGTTTGAGAGCATTTGCGTCTTCAGATGATCTGAGAGCATTTGGGTCTCCAGATGGTCTGAGAGCATTTGGGTCTCCAGATGGTCTGAGAGCATTTGGGTCTCCAGATGGTCTGAGAGCATTTGAGTCTCCAGATGGTCTGAGAGCATTCGGGTCTTCAGATGGTCTGAGAGCATTTGGGTCTCCAGATGGTCTGAGAGCATTTGGGCCTTCAGATGGTCTGAGAGCATTTGGGTCTCCAGATGGTCTGAGAGCATTTGGGTCTTCAGATGATCTGACAGCATTTGGGTCTCCAGATGGTCTGAGAGCATTCGGGTCTCCAGATGGTCTGAGAGCATTTGGGTCTTCAGATGATCTGAGAGCATTTGGGTCTCCAGATTGAGAGCATTTGGGTCTCCAGATGATCTGAGAGCATTTGCGTCTCCAGATGATCTGAGAGCATTTGGGTCTCCAGATGGTCTGAGAGCATTTGGGTCTTCAGATGATCTGAGAGCATTTGGGTCTCCAGATTGAGAGCATTTGGGTCTCCAGATTGTCTGACAGTATTTGGGTCTTCAGATGGTCTGAGAGCATTTGGGCCTTCAGATGGTCTGAGAGCATTTGGGTCTCCAGATGATCTGAGAGCATTTGGGTCTCCAGATGGTCTGACAGCATTTGGGTCTTCAGATGGTCTGAGAGCATTTGGTCTCCAGATGGTCTGAGAGCATTTGGGTCTCCAGATTGTCTGACAGTATTTGGGTCTTCAGATGGTCTGAGAGCATTTGGGCCTTCAGATGGTCTGAAAGCATTTGGGTCTCCAGATTGTCTGACAGTATTTGGGTCTTCAGATGGTCTGAGAGCATTTGGGTCTCCAGATTGTCTGAGAGCATTTGGGTCTCCAGATGATCTTAGAGCATTTGGGTCTCCAGATGATCTGAGAGCATTTGGGTCTTCAGATGGTCTGAGAGCATTTGCGTCTCCAGATGATCTGAGAGCATTTGGGTCTTCAGATGGTCTGAGAGCATTTGGGTCTCCAGATGGTCTGAGAGCATTTGCGTCTCCAGATGATCTGAGAGCATTTGGGTCTTCAGATGGTCTGAGAGCATTTGGGTCTCCAGATGGTCTGAGAGCATTTGGGTCTCCAGATGATCTGAGGTTATTTGGGTCTCCAGATGGTCTGAGAGCATTTGGGTCTCCAGATGATCTGAGAGCATTTGGGTCTCCAGATGATCTGAGAGCACTTGGGTCTCCAGATGGTCTGAGGGCATTTGGGTCTCCAGATGGTCTGAGGGCATTTGGGTCTCCAGATGGTCTGAGAGCATTTGGGTCTCCAGATTGAAAGCATTTGGGTCTTCAGATGGTCTGAGAGCATTTGGGTCTCCAGATGATCTGACAGCATTTGGGTTTCCAGATGGTCTGAGAGCATTTGGGTCTTCAGATGGTCTGAGAGCATTTGCGTCTCCAGATGATCTGAGAGCATTTGGGTCTTCAGATGGTCTGAGAGCATTTGGGTCTCCAGATGGTCTGAGAGCATTTGGGTCTCCAGATGATCTGAGGTCATTTGGGTCTCCAGATGGTCTGAGAGCATTTGGGTCTCCAGATGATCTGAGAGCATTTGGGTCTTCAGATGGTCTGAGAGCACTTGGGTCTCCAGATGATCTGAGAGCACTTGGGTCTCCAGACGGTCTGAGGGCATTTGGGTCTTCAGATGGTCTGAGAGCATTTGGGTCTTCAGATGGTCTGAGAGCATTTGGGTCTCCAGATTGTCTGAGAGCATTTGAGTCTCCAGATGATCTGAGAGCATTTGGGTCTCCAGATGGTCTGAGAGCATTTGGGTCTCCAGATTGTCTGAAAGCATTTGGGTCTCCAGATGGTCTGAGAGCATTTGGGTCTCCAGATGGTCTGAAAGCATTTGGGTCTCCAGATGGTCTGAGAGCATTTGGGTCTCCAGATGATCTGAGAGCATTTGGGTCTCCAGATGGTCTGAGAGCATTTGGGTCTCCAGATGGTCTGAGAGCATTTGGGTCTTCAGATGATCTGAGAGCATTTGGGTCTCCAGATGATCTGAGATCATTTGGGTCTCCAGATGGTCTGACAGCATTTGGGTCTTCAGATGGTTTGAGAGCACATCTTCATCTCACTCATTCATCCAACATTTGTTTATTGAACACCTCTACCTGCCAGGCAGTTGTAGACATTGTTGACACAGCAATTCCACTAGGCTCTGACTTTCCATTTGGCTTGATTTGAGAGAATTAAAGTCCTTGGTTGTGTGTGTGTGTGTGTGTGTGTGTGTGTGTGTGTGTGTGTGTGACAGAGATGGTTTCAACAAATAAAACAGGCTGTGTCTGATTCAGCTAGAAGGAAATCTTTCATCCTTCTAGGACGGGAACGATAAGATGTCAAGCTGTCAGCTGTTCAGTCACTGCCGCACATAGGATGATAGCCAGAAATGGGAGGCAGGTCCCTTGAGAACACTCAGTGCCAGTGAAGAACAAGTACAGAGGCTTGTTGGCATGCAGGACACTGACCTATCACAGCCCACCATAGGAACTAGTGGGACTCAGGAAACCAGGAGTGAGAGGGGTAAGAACACAGTCCCGGATATAGTCCGACAAAGAGAGGGTAAGGATATGTCTGTGACAGACTGGCTCCATCAGGAGGAAGATGCTGCCTGGCCATATGCTAAGCCAGTTTCCTCCTGGAAGCACACCCTGAGCTCTAGAATTTAAAAATCCTTGTTCTGCAGACCTCAAGACAGGACAGCAGGTTTGTACAAACATCCCACTTTCCTTTTTTTTTTATTTGAGAGAGACAGAGAGAGAGAGAGGAAGAGGCAGAGAGAGAATGGGCGCGCCAGGGCCTTTCAGCCACTATGAACGAAGTCCAGACACACGCGCCCCCTTGTGCGCATGTGCGACTTTGCGCACTTGTGTCACTTTCGTGCCTGGCTTAACGTGGACCTGGAGACTTGAACAAGTGTTCTTAGGCATTGCAGGCAGGCGCCTTAATCGCTAAGCCATCTGTCCAGCCCAAACATCCCACTTTCATATCTGCACCAATACACCAGGCAGAGGATGAGGAACCCTCACCAATCACTCACGGGAGGTCTGCAATCTCAGAAAACAGAGAGATGCTGGCTTTGGATTTGTATTTGGCAAGAGTCACAGACAGTGATGCTGCAGACAACAAAGGTGACATCAGAGGTGGCACTGAATGCCTATTCTTTTTTTTTTAATATTTGGAGAGAGACACAGAGAGAGACAGACAGAGAGAGAGAGGGAGAGGAAGACAGATAGAGATGGGCGCGCCAGCAGTCTCTCAGCTGCTGTGAACAAACTCCAAACGCGTGCGCCCCCTTGTGGGCAAGTGCAGCATTGCGCCCTTGCGTCACTTTGCATCTGGCTAAACGTGGGACCTGGAGATTGGAACCGCTGGAGATTGGAACCGGCGTTCTTAGGCTTAGGAGGCAGGCGCCTTAACCGCTAAGCTGTCTCTCCAGCCCCTGAACGTCTATTTTTCAGGGTTCCCTCTAGCGGTTACCTTTGAGCAGACATTAGGAAATAATTTTGAGGCAGTCTGTCTATTGTCAGGGCATTAATGTCCCTCTTCCAGCAGAGGGGTGTCTGAGAGGTCTGAGCCAGCTCCTGCAAGGATCCATTCAGGAAGGCTGAGAACCTTCTGAAGGAGACCCAGAACTGGCCAGCATGAGCTATTGCTGCCGCCCGAGCTGGGCTGGCTTTAGCGTTGGTGTGAAGACATGTCACCACCACTGAGATGTCTCCTGTCATCGCTTTAAGTGTTCGGTCATTGAGAAGCCAAGCACACAAATGCCTTGAACAAAACAGAGGAGCTCAGAAAGCCCCTCATAATCATCTCACTGCTGCTGGGGTCCCCTTGGAGATTGCATGTCTCTTTCTCTGCCTTGCTCCTGTCCCCAGGAGTAATCAGGCCCTTATCAAAACCTTGTTAATCTGATTTCTCCTTTTGCTTCAAGTGTGTAACCTGTCTAGACACTTGAAATTTAACAAAGGGAAATCTAATAGGGTCATCAGCTTCATGTGAGAATCATCAGTGCTACCTTTGTTTTTTTTTAAAAAAAAAATGATGCAGGCTCCCTAGATAGAGAGCCGTTATCGTGAGTTTGGCTGGAGATTTCAAGAATTTATAGGAAAATTAACTTCTGGGTTCCTTCTCATTTTGGCTATGGGATAATAATAACATTTCCCTGATGAAGTTATGCATTTCTGCAGCTTAATGTCCTGAGCTTGATTATAGATGATTGGGTTTCATGGTGTGGAGGACAATGAAAATTAAATTAGCTGATGAGAAGAGCTACAGTCATGTTTTGAATAAAAATGCTCAGTGAGGGGCACAGCAGTTAAGGCATTTTCCTGCAAAGCCAACGGATCTAGGTTCGATTCCCTAGGACCCACATAAGGCAGATGCACAAGGTGGTGCATGTATCTGGAATTGCTTGAAGCGGCTGGAGGCCCTGGCATGCCAATCCTCTCTTATCTCTCTCTTTCTCTCCTCTCTCTCTATGTCTCTCAGCAAAAAAAAAAAATCTGGCAAGATCTTGCAGTCTGTAGCCAGGCTAAGTCATGGGAAATGGTGAGGGGAAAACCTTTGCACATTTCCATCATCTGTGATGTCCCTCACCACCACCTTGAACAACACTATGTTCCCAAGAGCTCTGCCTGAGAACTCTGGGAACTCTTATATGGATTCATTCAGAAGGACATCTTATCCTCAAAGCAAATATGGGGGGGAGGTATCGTAAAAACCCAGAGATGTGAGAACAGCTTGCTATGCACTTTATACCCACTTGCTTCATGGTGAAGTGACACATCCATCACAGTCTCACGCTGCAGGTGATACAAAGTGCTGGATGCTTCAGGTCTGCACAGTAATTCAGTGTTAGCGGCACACTCTCTGAAAGTCCTCCTCATGTCTGCCTGAAAAGTCTGTTTTAGGCATTCATGAATCTGTAAAGACATCTTTGGTATCGTTTTATGAATCATTCAATGATCCGAAGTTTCTCTAGTTGTAGATTTCTCTTTTCTTTGCTAACGTTCTTTGCAAAAGGGGTTGATAGGGGAGGGAAGGAAGGGCAGGGAAGAGAATGGAAAGGAAAGGAAAGGAAAGGAAAGGAAAGGAAAGGAAAGGGGAGGAGGGGAGAAGAGGAAAGGAAAAAATCCTATTGTAGTGTACTGTCTTGTTGGTTTATCCGTGATCAATGTCAAATTTGGTTCAGAAAAGGTCCTTCAAAGGTCATGGTGAACTCACGCAGGTCAGCTGCACTGTCCAAGCTTCATTCATTCCTTATGACTGCCTTTAAACCTAGACACCCTCTTCAAACTTTCCTTAGAAATTAAAGGGTGTTTCAGTCAGTTCCTCACTGCTGGCATGAACATCTAACCAGATACAGTTTAAGGGAGGAATGGGTCTATTTCAAGTTTCAAGATCCAGGGGAAGTTCCATTAACGGTGGAAGAAGCTGTCTCCTTTTCACAGATCCAGGCAGACAGAAACCACCAACGTCCAGCAAAACACCAAAAAAAAAAAAAAAAAAAAAAGAAAAAAAAAGAAAAAAGGAAGCAAAAAACTGCCAGAGCACAAACTGTTCTCTCCACACCTTTGGGCTGGAATCAGATCCATCCCCAGTGACCCCTCCCCGCTTCCAGGAGGCTGCTGGAGACTTAAACAGGATGCTTAACCTTAAATAAAAATACCTGTATGGGGGACATACATTCACATTCAAACCACCACAAAGAGTAAAAACAAAGCTGTTCTGGAGTCTGAAGAGGCACGTGCTCAAGCTCTGTATAAGCACTGCCTTTATGGGTGAAGATAGCCTGAGAGCCATTGGCATCTTCAGATGGTCTGAGAGCATTTGGGTCTCCAGATGGTCTGACAGCATTTGGATCTTCAGATTGTCTGAGAGCATTTGGGTCTTCAGATGATCTGAGAGCATTTGGGTCTCCAGATGATCTGAGAGCATTTGGGTCTCCAGATGGTCTGAGAGCATTTGGGTCTCCAGATGATCTGAGAGCATTTGGGTCTCCAGATGATCTGAGAGCATTTGGGTCTCCAGATGGTCTGAGAGCACTTGGGTCTTCAGATGATCTGAGAGCATTTGCGTCTCAGATTGTCTGAGAGCATTTGTGTCTCCAGATGGTCTGAGAGCATTTGGGTCTTCAGATGATCTGAGAGCATTTGGGTCTCAGATGATCTGAGAGCATTTGGGTCTCCAGATGATCTGAGAGCATTTGTGTCTCCAGATGGTCTGAGAGCATTTGGGTCTTCAGATGATCTGAGAGCATTTGGGTCTCCAGATGGTCTGAGAGCATTTGGGTCTCCAGATGGTCTGAGAGCATTCGGGTCTCCAGATGGTCTGAGAGCATTTGGGTCTTCAGATGATCTGAGAGCATTTGGGTCTCCAGATTGAGAGCATTTGGGTCTCAGATGATCTGAGAGCATTTATGTCTCCAGATGATCTGAGAGCATTTGGGTCTCAGATGGTCTGAGAGCATTTGGGTCTTCAGATGATCTGAGAGCATTTGGGTCTCCAGATTGAGAGCATTTGGGTCTCCAGATTGTCTGACAGTATTTGGGTCTTCAGATGGTCTGAGAGCATTTGGGCCTTCAGATGGTCTGAGAGCATTTGGGTCTCAGATGATCTGAGAGCATTTGGGTCTCAGATGGTCTGACAGCATTTGGGTCTTCAGATGGTCTGAGAGCATTTGGTCTCCAGATGGTCTGAGAGCATTTGGGTCTCAGATTGTCTGACAGTATTTGGGTCTTCAGATGGTCTGAGAGCATTTGGGCCTTCAGATGGTCTGAAAGCATTTGGGTCTCAGATTGTCTGACAGTATTTGGGTCTTCAGATGGTCTGAGAGCATTTGGGTCTCAGATTGTCTGAGAGCATTTGGGTCTCAGATGATCTTAGAGCATTTGGGTCTCAGATGGTCTGAGAGCATTTGGGTCTTCAGATGGTCTCACAGCATTTGGGTCTCCAGATGGTCTGAGAGCATTTGTGTCTCCAGATGATCTGAGGTCATTTGTGTCTTCAGATGATCTGAGAGCATTTGGGTCTCAGATGATCTGAGAGCATTTGGGTCTCAGATGATCTGAGAGCATTTGTGTCTCCAGATGGTCTGAGAGCATTTGGGTCTTCAGATGATCTGAGAGCATTTGTGTCTCCAGATGGTCTGAGAGCATTTGGGTCTTCAGATGATCTGAGAGCATTTGGGTCTCCAGATGATCTGAGAGCATTTGTGTCTCCAGATGGTCTGAGAGCATTTGGGTCTTCAGATGATCTGAGAGCATTTGCGTCTCCAGATGGTCTGAGAGCATTTGCGTCTCCAGACGGTCTGAGAGCATTTGGGTCTCCAGATGGTTTGAGAGCATTTGCGTCTTCAGATGATCTGAGAGCATTTGGGTCTCCAGATGGTCTGAGAGCATTTGGGTCTCCAGATGGTCTGAGAGCATTTGGGTCTCCAGATGGTCTGAGAGCATTTGAGTCTCCAGATGGTCTGAGAGCATTCGGGTCTTCAGATGGTCTGAGAGCATTTGGGTCTCCAGATGGTCTGAGAGCATTTGGGCCTTCAGATGGTCTGAGAGCATTTGGGTCTCCAGATGGTCTGAGAGCATTTGGGTCTTCAGATGATCTGACAGCATTTGGGTCTCCAGATGGTCTGAGAGCATTCGGGTCTCCAGATGGTCTGAGAGCATTTGGGTCTTCAGATGATCTGAGAGCATTTGGGTCTCCAGATTGAGAGCATTTGGGTCTCCAGATGATCTGAGAGCATTTGCGTCTCCAGATGATCTGAGAGCATTTGGGTCTCAGATGGTCTGAGAGCATTTGGGTCTTCAGATGATCTGAGAGCATTTGGGTCTCCAGATTGAGAGCATTTGGGTCTCAGATTGTCTGACAGTATTTGGGTCTTCAGATGGTCTGAGAGCATTTGGGCCTTCAGATGGTCTGAGAGCATTTGGGTCTCAGATGATCTGAGAGCATTTGGGTCTCAGATGGTCTGACAGCATTTGGGTCTTCAGATGGTCTGAGAGCATTTGGTCTCCAGATGGTCTGAGAGCATTTGGGTCTCCAGATTGTCTGACAGTATTTGGGTCTTCAGATGGTCTGAGAGCATTTGGGCCTTCAGATGGTCTGAAAGCATTTGGGTCTCAGATTGTCTGACAGTATTTGGGTCTTCAGATGGTCTGAGAGCATTTGGGTCTCCAGATTGTCTGAGAGCATTTGGGTCTCCAGATGATCTTAGAGCATTTGGGTCTCCAGATGATCTGAGAGCATTTGGGTCTTCAGATGGTCTGAGAGCATTTGCGTCTCCAGATGATCTGAGAGCATTTGGGTCTTCAGATGGTCTGAGAGCATTTGGGTCTCCAGATGGTCTGAGAGCATTTGCGTCTCCAGATGATCTGAGAGCATTTGGGTCTTCAGATGGTCTGAGAGCATTTGGGTCTCCAGATGGTCTGAGAGCATTTGGGTCTCCAGATGATCTGAGGTTATTTGGGTCTCCAGATGGTCTGAGAGCATTTGGGTCTCCAGATGATCTGAGAGCATTTGGGTCTCCAGATGATCTGAGAGCACTTGGGTCTCCAGATGGTCTGAGGGCATTTGGGTCTCCAGATGGTCTGAGGGCATTTGGGTCTCCAGATGGTCTGAGAGCATTTGGGTCTCCAGATTGAAAGCATTTGGGTCTTCAGATGGTCTGAGAGCATTTGGGTCTCAGATGATCTGACAGCATTTGGGTTTCCAGATGGTCTGAGAGCATTTGGGTCTTCAGATGGTCTGAGAGCATTTGCGTCTCCAGATGATCTGAGAGCATTTGGGTCTTCAGATGGTCTGAGAGCATTTGGGTCTCCAGATGGTCTGAGAGCATTTGGGTCTCCAGATGATCTGAGGTCATTTGGGTCTCCAGATGGTCTGAGAGCATTTGGGTCTCAGATGATCTGAGAGCATTTGGGTCTTCAGATGGTCTGAGAGCACTTGGGTCTCCAGATGATCTGAGAGCACTTGGGTCTCCAGACGGTCTGAGGGCATTTGGGTCTTCAGATGGTCTGAGAGCATTTGGGTCTTCAGATGGTCTGAGAGCATTTGGGTCTCCAGATTGTCTGAGAGCATTTGAGTCTCCAGATGATCTGAGAGCATTTGGGTCTCAGATGGTCTGAGAGCATTTGGGTCTCCAGATTGGTCTGAAAGCATTTGGGTCTCCAGATGGTCTGAGAGCATTTGGGTCTCCAGATGGTCTGAAAGCATTTGGGTCTCCAGATGGTCTGAGAGCATTTGGGTCTCAGATGATCTGAGAGCATTTGGGTCTCCAGATGGTCTGAGAGCATTTGGGTCTCCAGATGGTCTGAGAGCATTTGGGTCTTCAGATGATCTGAGAGCATTTGGGTCTCCAGATGATCTGAGATCATTTGGGTCTCCAGATGGTCTGACAGCATTTGGGTCTTCAGATGGTTTGAGAGCACATCTTCATCTCACTCATTCATCCAACATTTGTTTATTGAACACCTCTACCTGCCAGGCAGTTGTAGACATTGTTGACACAGCAATTCCACTAGGCTCTGACTTTCCATTTGGCTTGATTTGAGAGAATTAAAGTCCTTGGTTGTGTGTGTGTGTGTGTGTGTGTGTGTGTGTGTGTGTGTGTGTGTGTGACAGAGATGGTTTCAACAAATAAAACAGGCTGTGTCTGATTCAGCTAGAAGGAAATCTTTCATCCTTCTAGGACGGGAACGATAAGATGTCAAGCTGTCAGCTGTTCAGTCACTGCCGCACATAGGATGATAGCCAGAAATGGGAGGCAGGTCCCTTGAGAACACTCAGTGCAGTGAAGAACAAGTACAGAGGCTTGTTGCCATGCAGGACACTGACCTATCACAGCCCACCATAGGAACTAGTGGGACTCAGGAAACCAGGAGTGAGATAATAACACAGTCCCGGATATAGTCCGACAAAGAGAGGGTAAGGAGACGTCTGTGACAGACTGGCTCCATCAGGAGGAAGATGCTGCCTGGCCATATGCTAAGCCAGTTTTCTCCTGGAAGGGCACCCCGAGCTCTAGAATTTAAAAATCCTTGTTCTTCAGACCTCAAGACAGGACCGCAGGTTTGTACAAACATCCCACTTTCCTTTTTCTTTTTATTTGAGAGAGACAGAGAGAGAGAGGAAGAGGCAGAGAGAGAATGGGCGCGCCAGGGCCTTTCAGCCACTATGAATGAAGTCCAGACACACGCGCCCCCTTGTGTGCATGTGTGACCTTTGTGCACTTGTGTCACTTTCGTGCCTGGCTTAACGTGGACCTGGATACTTGAACAAGTGTTCTTAGGCATTGCAGGCAGGCGCCTTAGTCGCTAAGCCATCTGTCCAGCCCAAACATCCCACTTTCATATCTGCATCAATAAACCAGGCAGAGGATGAGGAACCCTCACCAATCACTCACGGGAGGTCTGCAATCTCAGAAAACAGAGAGATGCTGGCTTTGGATTTGTATTTGGCAAGAGTCACAGACAGTGATGCTGCAGACAACAAAGGTGACATCAGAGGTGGCACTGAATGCCTATTCTTTTTTTTTTAATTTTTGGAGAGAGACACAGAGAGAGACAGACAGAGAGAGAGAGGGAGAGGAAGACAGATAGAGATGGGCGCCAGCGGTCTCTCAGCTGCTGTGAACGAACTCCAAACGCGTGCGCCCCCTTGTGGTCAAGTGCGGCATTGCGCCCTTGCGTCACTTTGCATCTGGCTAAACGTGGGACCTGGAGATTGGAACCGCTGGAGATTGGAACCGGCGTTCTTAGGCTTAGGAGGCAGGCGCCTTAACCGCTAAGCTGTCTCTCCAGCCCCTGAACGTCTATTTTTCAGGGTTCCCTCTAGCGGTTACCTTTGAGCAGACATTAGGAAATAATTTTGAGGCAGTCTGTCTATTGTCAGGGCATTAATGTCCCTCTTCCAGCAGAGGGGTGTCTGAGAGGTCTGAGCTAGCTCCTGCAAGGATCCATTCAGGAAGGCTGAGAACCTTCTGAAGGAGACCCAGAACTGGCCAGCATGAGCTATTGCTGCCGCCCGAGCTGGGCTGGCTTTAGTGTTCGTGTGAAGACATGTCACCACCACTGAGATTTCTCCTGTCATCGCTTTAAGTGTTCGGTCATTGAGAAGCCAAGCAGACAAAATGCCTTGAGTAAAACAGAGAAACTCAGAAAGCCCCTCATAATCATCTCACTGCTGCTGGGGTCCCCTTGGAGATTTCATGTCTCTTTCTGTGCCTTGCTCCTGTCCCCAGGAGTAATCATGCCTTCATCAAAACCTTGTTAATCTGATTTCTCCTTTTGCTTCAAGTGTGTAACCTGTCTAGACACTTGAAATTTAACCAAGGGAAATCTAATAGGGTCATCAGCTTCATGTGAGAATCATCAGTGCTACCTTTGTTATTTTTTTTTTAAAAATGATGCAGGCTCCCTAGATAGAGAGCCGTTATCGTGAGTTTGGCTGGAGATTTCAAGAATTTATAGGAAAATTAACTTCTGGGTTCCTTCTCATTTTGGCTATGGGATAATAATAACATTTCCCTGATGAAGTTATGCATTTCTGCAGCTTAATGTCCTGAGCTTGATTATAGATGATTGGGTTTCATGGTGTGGAGGACAATGAAAATTAAATTAGCTGATGAGAAGAGCTACAGTCATGTTTTGAATAAAAAATGCTCAGTGAGGGGCACAGCAGTTAAGGCATTTTCCTGCAAAGCCAACGGATCTAGGTTCGATTCCCTAGGACCCACATAAGGCAGATGCACAAGGTGGTGCATGTATCTGGAATTCGTTTGTAGCGGCTGGAGGCCCTGGCATGCCAATCCTCTCTTATCTCTCTCTTTCTCTCAAATAAATAAATAAAATAAAAAATGCTCAATGAGGGAGGTAAAGCTGGAGCTTGCCTGAAAGTCTCCTCCCTACTGACTATCTCTTGTGATGCTGGAAGGTGCTGTGTAGCCTGTTGAGAGAGAAGGATTCCCCAGTGGTCTTAACCAGCTGTAGACTCTGCAGGCTGCACGGCCAGTCAGCTAGGCAAAATGAAAATGTACCAACTGGTGCATTGTGGCATGTCTGTTATGGGGGAAACCAAATGCTCTCTGGCTGGACTTGAGGCTTACTCCTTGGAAGGGAATCCATGCCTGGAACTGAAAACCTAATCAAAAGCCTATGGCTGGGGAGATCATAAGCCCTAGAGGGGAAACTACTACTACTGTTTGGTTAACTGGATATATTAAGCCCATCACACTGCTGTCTGACTATTTATTCTTATGCCCATATAATGTTCCTGCCACTTATGGTTACAGAAGCTTCTCTCTTCAGATGGCGGTGACCATGGGCTTAAAAGTCATCATAGGGCTGGAGAGATGGCTTAGTGGTTAAGGTGCCTACCCGCTAAGCCTAAGAACCCGGTTCCAATCTCCAGGTCCCACGTTTAGCCAGATGCAAAGTGACGCAAGGGCGCAATGCCGCACTTGACCACAAGGGGGCGCACGCGTCTGGAGTTTGTTCGCAGCAGCTGAGAGACTGCTGGTGCACCCATTCTCTATCTGTCTCCCTCTCTGTCTCTCTCTATGTCTCTGTCTAAAAATAAATAATAATAAAAAAAATTTTTTTTAAGTCATCATAGTGCTGAGACGTGGAATATTCAGCACTGAGACACCTCTATCACACCCACCAAGGCTTGATGACCATTGCAAAAGAGGTGGCATAGAGAATGCAAGAACCAAGTGGTAGAAACACACCTTTAATTCCAGTACTCAGGAGACAGAGTGTGGTAGTTTGAAAAGATGGCCCCTAATATATTCAGTGTTTTATTAGTTTGTAGTTTGCATCTGCAGCCACCTGGCTGGAGGCAATGACACTGGGCAGATCTTAAGGTGTGGTGGTGGGTTTGAGATTTCAATCTAAAGATATGCAAAGTGTGCCTAGCGGGAGTTCCTGAGGTGTGCTGTGCTTTGCTGTGTGGCTTTTGGTTTGTAGATTTTTCTTTCTGTGTTTGGTCCTGTGAAAGCAGGCCAGCTTCTTCTGCCGTTATGGAACTTCCCCTGCATCTGGAAGCTTCAATAAATATCCCTTCCTCCATCACTGTGCCTGGTCTGGAAGTTCATCTCAGAGAACCTGAAGCTGTCTGCTACACAGAGGTAGGAGGGTCTCTGTGAGTTTCAAACCAGCCTAGAACTACAGAGTGAGTTCCAAGTAAGCCTGGGTTAGAGTGAGACCCTACCTCAAAAGCAAACACACAAATAAAAGAATGGAAGAATCAAAGGAAGGGGAGGAGTATTTTGCATTGATGACCTCCCAGTGGCTGATGCCACCTACATAAGACCTGCATAGTATGAGGACAAAAGGTGACGGTGACAGATTCTTCCATGATGGACAGTCAGCACCAGGGTGAAGGAGACAGACTGTGAGGACACTCAACATCACGAAAGCAGAAATCAGAGGCTCCTAAGAGCTCATCACTGAAGTAGACTAAAAACTCACCCACCAAGGCAGAAGAGGGGGTGGACAGATTGTAAGAGCCACAGGTTGGGATATCACGCCCAGAGGCACTGCCTCTTCCCAGCAACTGACTGCTGCTCCCACAATGCCTACCCCACAATCCCAGCAACCCCAGTGAGGAGGGCCCCCTGTGGAACAGGGCCAGGGATGAGGGAAAGGAAGGAAAGCATGGTGTATCCATACTCAGTATGTCCGTAATAAACTTAAAAATCAAGCGATGATGACATTGAAATAGAAGAAGGGGGCTGGAGGGATGGCTTAGCGGTTAAGGCGTTTGCCTACAAAGCCAAAGGATCCCGGTTCGGTTCTCCAGGTCCCACGTGAGCCAGATGCACAAGGGGGCGCATGCATCTGGAGTTCATTTGCAGTGGCTGGAGGCCCTGGCGCTCCCATTCTCCTTCTCTCTCTCTCTCTCTCTCTGACTCTTTCTCTCTCAAATAAATAAATAAATAAATAAATAAATAAATAAATAAATAAATAAAATATTTTTTAAAAAAATAGAAGAAGGACTCCTTAGAAATAAGGTGTTAGTGGAGACAGAGTGAGGAGTGGGGACCAAAGGGATGGTAAGAGGAGATGCGGCCAGGGAACATTGTGTATGTGAATGGAGGTTGTCCATAAACAGTTAAAACATGCTGGGAGGGGTGACCAGTTCTGTGCCCCTGAGGGATGGCCACACCCACGTCATCTGTCAGGGGCAACTCTTCTATGCTTATGACATTTATTTTAAGTTGAAGATAATAAAGAGGGCTGAGCTACAGCCCAGGGACACAGCAATCACCTTCACTGCACATGGGCCTGGTTTAGATCAGCAGCAAAAAAATGGTAAATAGGGAAATGATGGGGAACAGGCAGAGAGCTCGTAGAACATGTCCTGAACATGTAGCTGGTCCAATACATGATCTTAACCTCAGTTTGAAATGTTTGGCTCTCGAGATTTGCACTTGAGTGTGTGTCACAATGCAGGGCAGGCCCTAGCCAGACCAAATGTCAGAACAAACCAGGAAGTGGCTTTGTGGACATGGCATCCTGCGCAGGCCTGGCGTGACAACAGCTACAGTCCCATGCTCGTGAGAAACCTGCTGGGAGATGATCTGCCCGGAGACAGGCTGTCATTGGTCACAAGAAGGGGACCACCCCATACAATGATTGGCCAGTCAAACCCCTTAAAACCCCTGACACTTCCTTGAATAAATGAGTTTGCAGCAGCTCACCCTCTGCCTGCTTCCACCCAACTCCACGCCTTGCACCTCCTACTCGGCAGAGACCCTGCCGTCCCTCCTGGGCTGGCCCTACAGAGGACCCCAACACTTGAGAATCATGACGACAAAAATGTTTTCTTTAAGCAGAGAATAAAATGTGTATTATTAGCTGGGCGTGGTGGTGCACGCCTTTAATCCCAGCACTCGGGAGGCAGAGGTAGGAGGATCGCCATGAGTTCAAGGCCACCCTGAGACTACATAGTTAATTCCAGGTCAGCCTGGGCCAGAGTGAGACCCTACCTCAAAAAAAAAAAAAAAAAAAAAAAAAAAAAAAAGTGTATTATTAAGCTGATGGAAGTAATTTGGTAACAGAAAACTTCTCTATACTTGACTGCATGGATCTGATTGACCCTTTGTGATGGGATTCTTCTGCTAGGACCCCTTTGCTGCATCAAGTTCAGAGGCTCAGAGAGTTAGCACAATCTCATTTGCCTTGAGAGACAGGTTTTTTTCACATAGCAAAAAATGTGTAGGTTGAACTCTCCCCCCTCCCCATAGCGCTATTTTAGGAATACCCTACCAAGAAACTTAGGGCTTGTGGATGTAACTACCTATTGATTTATTCATTTTAGTATTTTTGTTTTGAACTGAGGACCATTTTGTCCTCAAATCTCTAAACAATTTCTAAAATGTATTTTTGGTTGTCATAAGTTGGTGTGAGAGATTGCGGCTGGCATCCAGTGCGTGGGAAGAGGCTGAAGATGCACAAACACCTCCAGGGCACTGCACAGCTGTGCAGCACAGAAGTATGCAGAGTCAGATGCCAGCCAGGCTGAGGTCGAGCACCCTGAATGCTCTGGCAACACAGTTCCGATGAGGCTGGGTGTGGTGAGCAGATCAGTCAAGCTAGCTAGTGGGATGGCTGACATGAAAGGCTCATTTGAGTCTAGGAGTTCAAGGTCAGCCTGGGCAACCCACCTCAACACAAATACAAAATAGATTTAGGGGGCTGGAGAGATGGCTTAGTGGTGAAGGCGCCTGCCTGCTAAGCCTAAGAACTCTGGTTCCAATCTCCAGGTGTCACGTTTAGCCAGATGCAAAGTGACGCAAGGGCGCAATGCCGCACTTGACAACAAGGGGGTGCACACATCTGGATTTCGTTCACAGCAGCTGAGAGACTGCTGGCGCACCCATCTCTATCTGTCTCCCTCTTCCTCTCTCTCTGTCTGTCTCTCTCTCTCTCTATGTCTCTCTCCAGAAAAAAATACATTTAGGGAATACGTGTGTTATATTACAACACTGATCCTCTCGATGCCACTAAATGTATTTTTCAATACGTATTCTATGTAATCAATAACAAGACTGTGTGTCTCCTTTCAAATAAACTCTCTGTGACTCTCCATGACAAAGCCTTTTCTAATTTGAGCCCAAGTGTCCCACGAAGTGATGCGGTAGAAGCACAGCCCGGGGACGTCACTCACCTGTCAAACAGGACCTGGCTGTAGGCATCCAGGACGTGGGCATGGGTGTGCAGGAAGATGGTGTTGTAGCCCACCAGTGCCACCATCATGATCAGCATTTTCAACTCGTAATTCACCCTCAGGAAAACTGAGCAGGAGATCAGACCCAGAATGCAGCTGTGTATGAAGTACTGGGGCAGGGAGACAGGACAGACAGACAAATGCTTAGGATATCCAATGAGAAATACTGACCCAATTAACCCAGGAGCCACCATGGGGCAGATGCGGCTGACCCATGTGTAAAGCGGGTAAGGGGCAGGTGCCTGGGTAGGTTTGTTTCATGAAATAAGCATTTACTTTGCCAAACACATTTCAGAAAGAATTTCAAAATCTAAACTGGAGACATATTAAAGCAAACATCATTTATTTCTTGAAAAGGAAGATCCTGAATACATTTATGGATGTTTTCAAGAATGTGCTGGTTTGGGGCTGGAGAGATGGCTTAGCAGTTAAGGCGCCTGCCTGCTAAGCCTAAGAACCTGGTTCCAATCTCCAGGTCCCACGTTTAGCCAGATGCAAAGTGATGCAAGGGCGCAATGCCACACTTGACCACAAGGGGGCGCATGCATTTGGAGTTGTTCACAGCAGCTGAGAGGCTGCTGGCGCCCATCTCAATTTGTCTTCCTTTCCCTCTCTCTCTGTCTCTCTCTGTGTCTCTCTCCAAAATAAAAAGTGCTGGTTTTAATTAGGTGTCCCCCATAAAATACAAATACACACTCATGTCCTTTCAATGCTTAGTCCCTAGCGGATGGCGAGGCAGCTCTAGCTCACGATAAGCTGCTTCTGGTCAGGTGTTTTGTGCCAGCAACAAGAAGGCAACTACGGGCTGGAGAGATGGCTTAGCAGGTAAGGTGCTTGCCTATGAAGACTAAGGACCCAGGTTTGATTCCCCAGGACCTGTGTAAGCCAGACACACATGGTGATGAATGAATCTAGAGTTTGTTTGCAGTGGCTAGAGGCCCTGGTGTACCCATTCTCTCTCTCTCTTTTATCTGCCTCTTTCTCTCTGCCAAATAAATAAAAATAAATTGTTTAAAGGGAACTACAACAGAAAGGAGGAAGGTATTCAGAATCTTTTTTTTATTTTTTGGCTTATCAATTGTTAAAGTCATGAAAGTATACAAATTATTCAGAGTACCCCATGAAAAGCACAAGAAATCCTAGACATTTAATTTTTTAAAAAAATTTTTGGAAAGAGACAGACAGAGAGGGAGAGGGAGACAGACAGAGATGGGCGCAGCAGCAGTCTCTCAGCTGCTGTGAACAACTCCAGATGTGTGCGCCCCCTTGTGGTCAAGTGCGGCATTGCGCCCTTGCGTCACTTTGCATCTGGCTAAACGTGGGACCTGGTGATTGGAACCAGCGTTCTTAGGCTTAGGAGGCAGGCGCCTTAACCACTAAGCCATCTCTCCAGCCCTGAAAATGTGTTTTTAAATGTAATGTAAAATCTTGGAAGGAGGGAGATGGCTTGACATGCAAGTGTATTGCGTGTTGATTTATAGACCATATGGATGTTAATGGCACCGGCTGGCTCAAGGGGAGGGGCAAACTAGATGACAAATGACATCTTCCTGTGACAGACAGCTCCAGACCATCTACAATGGCCGTCACTGCAAAAGCGCTTAAAACTAACCCTATTCTTATTTTTCACATAATACATAGCAAATGTTAATAAATAGGAATGTCCATGTGAATTCTCATCAGGACCTATAGAGATAGTGAATTTGATGACAAGGCTCCCTTGATAGAGATGATGGTTCTGTCTCTTCCCAAGCCCTTGGGGACATTGCTACTGGACCTTGGACTTGTCATTGTGCCATGATATAGTCATGACTTGAGAAACATTTTCAGAAGTACTACAGCAGCCATCACAGTAGGTATACAGAACTGAACCTCTCAGGAGAAGGTCATAATAATCAGGGAAGAAAAGGAATGAAAGCCAAATATTAAGAGGACAAATCAGTGGAGATCTGTTTTATTGGTATAAATAATGGAATTAAAATATTGATAGGGGGCTGGAGAGATGGCTTAGTGGTTAAGGCGCCTGCCTGCTAAGCCTAAGAACCTGGTTCCAATCTCCAGGTCCCATGTTTAGCCAGATGCAAAGTGACGCAAGGGCGCAATGCCGCACTTAACCACAAGGGGGCACACACATCTGGATTTCGTTTGCAGCAGCTGAGAGGCTGCTGGCGCCCATCTCTATCTGTCTTCCTCTCACTCTCTGTCTCTCTCTGTGTCTCTCCCCCCCAAAAAAAATATTGATAGGGAACTGTGAGATATTAAATCAGCACGTTCAGTCCCCCAAATAGTTCACTTAGCAAATTTGACTATGGAGACAAAGAGAAAGCATGTAAAAGTACTTAAATTTTATTTTGTTTTCACAAGTAATTTCTAAATGAAACTGTTGAGCGCCACATAACTGACTTAACTTTCTTCACTGATAAGACTGGCATGTTGTCTTGATAGTTCAGGTCTTCCATGAGACTGATTAAAACAAGTCAATTAGGAAGAATTTCTCAAGGACAGAATAATCGGGGAAGCAGGAACAGGAGAGATGTCTTCTGTTATCAGAGTGTTATGTGCTAATGTTAATTTACTGGGGCAATTAGCAACATCTATAGGGGAAAAAAAGATCCCTAATTTCACTGACATATGACTGCCAGTGGGTAGGGTTAGAAGGATCACAGCAGGGTGGAGAATGAGGCAGGTGTGGCTGGGAAAACATCCGAATGAGATCAGGGTGCATCCAGCCCAGTGGCCTGGGAATTCGTGTTTGTAAACTCAGGGCTTATTGACTGTGGTGGTTTGATTCAGGTGTCCCCCATAAACTTTGGTGTTCTGAAAGCTGCACTGCATGCAGAGTATGGGAGACAGAAGTCATCAGCAGTGAAAACAGTGGACGCTGAATATTCAAATTTGGCCAGACAGGCCCAATGACTGAACAGGTGCAATAGTGGCATGTCTACTCTTGGGGTAACCAACTGCTCCATAATTGGACTGAAGGCCCTTTCTACGGGAGGGAATACATACCTGGTACTGAAAAACCTAAGTAAAAGTCTATGGTAGGTAAGGTCATGAACCTTAGGGGTGTAAAACCTGCTCTTGTCTAAATGTATATACTATTCCCACCAAGCTGCCCTGAAAATACTACACTTAATGCTCATATTCACATATTAATGCTACTCTCACTTCTGGTTAGAGAAGCTTCTCTTTTCAGATGGCGATGACCACTGGGATGATCCAAAAGGCAACATAGTGCTGAGAAGAAGGGATGGAGGAGTGCCCAGCACTGAAACACCTCTGTCACACCCTCCAAGGCTCAGGGACCATTGCGGAAGAGGGGCAGATAGAATGGAAGAGCCAAAAGAAGGGTATGACTTCTTTTTTTTTAATATTTTATTTTTTATTAATTTATTTGAAAGAGAGAGATACAGAAATAGCCAGGTAGAGAGAGAGAGAGAGAGAAAGAGGGAGAATGGGTGCGCCAGGGCCTCCAGCCACTGCAAACGAACTCCAGATGCATGCACCCCCTTGTGCATCTGGCTTACGTGGGTCCTGGAGAATCGAGCCTTGAACCGGGGTCCTTAGGCTTCATAGGCAAGCGTTTAACCGCTAAGCCATCTCTCCAGCCCAGGGTATGACTTCTTACAATGCAACTGTCCAGACAGAAATTGGCCTCGATATCCATGACCTTGCAGTGCCTAGCAGTACCTTCCCAAGACCCTCATAATAGAAGAAAAAGATGATGACATCAAATTAAAAGAGAGACTAATGGAGAGAGGGAGGGGATATGATGGAGAGCGGAGTTCTAAAGGGGAATGGGGGGAGGGGAGGGAAATACCATGCACTTTTTGTATGTAAGTATAGAAGCTGTCAATAAAATAAATAATTATTAAAAAAAAAAAAAAAAAAAAAACTTTGGCGTTCTGGATGCCATATCCCCTGCTGATGGAAATTTGGGAATTACACCCTCCTGGAGGCAGTGTATTGTTGGAGGTGGGCTTATGGGTGTTAAAGTCAGCTTCCTTTTGCCAGTGTTAGGCACACTCCCCTTTTTCTGCTCATGCCATCGTTTTCCCTGCCATCATGGATCTTCTCCTCAAGTCTGTAAGCCAAAATAATCCTTTCTTCCCACAAGCTGCTCTTTTAAAAAATTTTTTTTCTGATTTATTTTTATTTATTTATTAGAGACAGACAGAGGGAGAGCGCGAGTGAGAATGGGCACGCCAAGGCCTCCAGCCACTGCAAACAAACTCCAGACACATGCGCCACCCTGTGCATCTGGCTTACGTGGGACCTGAAGAATCGAACCTGGATCCTTAGGCTTTGCAGGCAAGTGTCTTAACTGCTAAGCCATCTCTCCATCCCCACACAAGCTGCTCTCGCTTGGGTATTTTCTGCCAGCAATGCGAGCCTGACTACAACACTCAGGGTATGATACCCAGAAAGCAAAGGGAAGTGTGTGTGTGGGGGGGTCATACGTGAACATGAAGACTGCGTTGCAGGGGCTAACGGCACACAGTAAGTGCAGCGTGCTTACCGGGAGGAAGAACAAATTTTGTGCACGGAGCTTCGCCTGGTGATCTGAGGCAGAGACACTTGAATTTGATGCATTGGCCGTCGGAGGGATTGTCTCCACAGGGGGATCACTCAGGAAAAACTACAAAGAGAATTCTTTTGTTAGTGAGTTAGTACAAATTATGTAAAATAAGTACCAGTAGGCGTTATTGATATGAGTAACTACATCCCTTAGGTACAGCAAGCAGGATTATTCAGGTGAGAGCCCAGTGTGAATACGATGCAGTTTTTTATTTTGTTTTGTTTTGTTTTGGTTTGGTTTTTCGAGGTAGGGTCTCGCTCTAGTCCAGGCTGACCTGGAATTCACTGTGTCGTCTCAGGATGGCCTCGAACTCACGGCGATCCTCCTACCTCTGCCTCCCAAGTGCTGGGATTAAAGGCGTGCGCCACCACGCCCGGCTTAATGATGCAGTTTTTATGGGCTCCTTCTTGAAGCTTTGAAGTTCTGTTCAAAAAGTAAATGAAGGGCTGGAGGGATGACTTGGTGGTTAAGGCGTTTTCCTGCAAAGCCAAAGGATCCAGGGTCGATTCCCCAGGACCCATGTAAGCCAGATGCACAAGGGGGCACATGTGTCTGGAGTTCGTTTGCAGTGGCTGGAGGCCCTGGCACGCCCATTCTCTCTCTCTCTCTCTCTATCTATGTCAAATAAATAAATAAAAATAAAATATCTTTAAAAAGTAAATGACCCTTGTGGTAGCACACATTTCATAAAATAGAGAGCTCCAGGGTTTCAAAAGAAAAGCACCCCCTAATCAAACAATGATTTTTTTCCTGAGATAGGGTCTTGTTCTTGCTCAGGCTGACCTGGAATTCACTCTGTAGTCTCAGGCTGGCCTGCACAGTGATCCTCCTACCTCTGCCTCCTGAGTGCTGGGATTAAAGGCATGCATCACCATACCCAGGAGAGAGAGAGAGAAAAAGAGACAGAGACAGAGAGAGAGAGAGAGAGAGAGAGAGAATATGGATGCACCAGGATCTCCAGCCACTGCAAACAAAAAACAGAACATGCGCCTTTTTAATTTTTTATTATTATTTTATTTTTTGCATCTGGCTTTATGTGGATACTGGGGATTCGAACTGGGGTTGCTAGCTTTTGCAAGCAAGTGCCTTAACTGCTAAGCCACCTTTCCAGCCCAATATTGAATTTAAAATGCACACAACATAGGTAGATTGATTGGTTATCTGCCATCACCACATACACATTCAACTCTCCTGCCTTCAGAATCTTAGTTTGAGTATTTCTGCCATTTGGTTCCAACATTGAATGAGTCCATAGATTTATTTGAGGTTTTGATTTTAAGAAAGGAACTTAATTTTATGGGTGTGATGGGATTGGAATCACTGTGGAAATGCATTTCTTGGTGTGAGTGGGGAAGAGTCTGCCTGATTCTGGGTGGCATCATTCCATGCGCTGGGACCCTAGTCTGGATAAAGAGGAACACGAAGCTGTACACCAGCATTCCTCTCTCTCTGCTTCCTGACTGCAGATGAGGGGGTCAAGCTGCTTCCCACTCCAGCTGCCATGCCCGCTCTGCCATGATGGACTACATTATCTCAAACCATGAGCCAAAATAAACTTCTTTCCCATTAAGTTGCTTTTGTCAGGTATTTTGTCACTGCTAAGAGAAATGTAATAGTACAGTGGGCAAAAGCAATGTTATTCATTATCTGTGAGTATGTGGCATCTTTGCCATAAGGGATTACATAATTGAGAGGATGGATGTTTTCTGGACTGTTGGAAGAGGGGTTAAAATAAATCAAAAGAAGCCGGGCGTGGTGGCACACGCCTTTAATCCCAGCACTCGGGAGGCAGAGGTAGGAGGATCGCCAAGAGTTCGAGGCCACCCTGAGACTACATAGTTAATTCCAGGTCAGCCTGGACCAGAGTAAGACCCTACCTTGCAAAACCAAAAAATAAAAAAATTAAAAAATTAAAAAAATCAAAAGAAAATAAAAATAAGTTATCTCATGAGTGGGCCATGGAAAGCAAAATCCAGAAGTAATTATCAATCTCAGTCTCTCTCTCCCTGTTTGCTAAAAACCTGTAGCAGAGACTGCTTCAGTAACCAAAAGATTATTTTTTCTGCATATGGCTGAGGCTCATAGGAATATTCTGGAAAGATAAACTTGGCAATCATGACTTGGGCCAGGTTCTCTTTCCTGAGAGAAATTCATCTGTAAAATATAGACTGTGTCTAAGGCTGGAGAGATGGCTTAGTGGTTAAGGCGCCTGCCTCCTAAGCCTAAGAACACTGGTTCCAATCTCCAGCGGTTCCAATCTCCAGGTCCCACGTTTAGCCAGATGCAAAGTGACGCAAGGGCGCAATGCCGCACTTGACCACAAGGGGGCGCACGCATCTGGATTTTGTTCACAGCAGCTGAGAGGCTGCTGGCGCGCCCATCTCTATCTGTCTTCCTCTCCCTTTCTCTCTGTCTCTCTCTGTGTCTCTCTCCAAATATATATATATAGTCTGTATCTTAAACACAAGGCTAAGAATTCATATGCAAGGTTTACCTCATAAACCTGTTTTATTTCTGTGATTGCTTCTGTCTGTGCCTATCAATTTATTTTATCTTATTTGATGGTAGAGTTCTTGTCAAGTACCTACATTAATTTCCTTAGGTGGGCAGAAAGATATTTATTATATTTGGGGGGATATGCCCCTTTTATTCCAACCATGATGCTACATGTAATGTTTCTATGTACTGTGATGTTTGGTCAACCATACAATGCTGATTGAAAAGTCAATGAAACATAGAATATTTACCACTAAAGGATTTATATCAAATTCCACAGTCTCTAGTTGACTTGCAAATTTGTTAATTCTTTGGAAAAAATTATACCAGGAAGAAAATTGAATGAACAAATTGCTTGGCAAATACTGGGTTCCAAAAGACTGTGAATTTAGGTTAGCCAGATCCAAACTCAATTGGCTTAAACACTGCACAGTTAAGCAATGATGAATGAAAAGAGATTGTTTGGCTTGGCAAGTTTAGTTCCTGGCACTCAGGATTTAAAAATAATTAACAAGGGCTGGAGCGATGGCTTAGCGGTTAAGGCGCCTGCCTCCTAAGCCTAAGAACACTGGCTCCAATCTCCAGCGGTTCCAATCTCCAGGTCCCACGTTTAGCCAGATGCAAAGTGACGCAAGGGCGCAATGCCGCACTTGACCACAAGGGGGCGCACGCGTCTGGAGTTCGTTCGCAGCACCTGAGAGGCTGCTGGCGCGCCCATCTCTATCTGTCTCCCTCTCCCTCTCTGTCTGTCTGTCTCTCTCTGTGTCTCTCTCCAATAATAAAACAAAAAAATTAACAAAAATGTCTTGATGACATCACCACACAGAACAGAAGCTAAGCAAGAGGAGGCTTTGTTTTCTTGCTATGTAGGCAGAAATAGACCCTGTGAAGACCATGTCCTGACATGGGTGCCACCTGACACAGCTGATCATGCGAACAGGAAGACCAACAGCAAGTGTCACTAATTACAGACAAGAATGCTTCCTGCCGGGCGTGGTGGCGCACGCCTTTAATCCCAGCACTCGGGAGGCAGAGGTAGGAGGATCGACACGAGTTCAAGGCCACCCTGGGACTACACAGTGAATTCCTGGTCAGCCTGGGCTAGAGTGAAACCCACCTCGAAAAATAAAAAAATAAAAAATAAATAAATAAAGCTTCCTGAGCCCCTCTGCACGTTCTTTCAGTGTTTATTAAATATCCCCAAGTCCAGATGCCTTTCCAACCCGTTATCCCCCTTTCTTCCATGTTAAACTGCTTCACTTCTCTGCACAGAATGAATTTCCATATTATTATCTGGGGAATTCGTTGCTGGAACGAATTCATTGCTGGAACACTCTAGTTTTTCAATCCTTGGCAACAACTGGAAAATTATATTGTCATCTGGAACAAGATAGCCTCGTAAGTGCTATAGAGCTCCACAAATATTTAACTTTCCTTCCAAAATTTTACATTTCCCAGGCAAATTACACCATATTAGCGACATGCTTTTCTTTCCTTTTTTTCTTTTAAATATTTTTATTTATTTGCGACAGCAAAAGAGAGACACAGACAGCGTGTATGGGAGCTGTAGGGCCTCCTGTCACTGCAAACAAACACCAGACACATGTGTCACTTTGTGCATCTGGCTTTACATGGTAGTGGACAATTAAACCTGGGCCATCAGACTTTGCAAGCAAATGCCTTTGATTGCTGAGCCATCTCCCAGCCCCGGAGACATGCTTGTCAAGTAATGTTAAGTTATGCACACTGGATGTAACATGATGCTTTGTGTCCAGTGGACGATATTGCTGTGCTGGTCATTTGGTTGAAATTAGAAGTCCAGATCATGGTGGGCCACAGTTAACTTTTGTCTGTGAAGCCCACATGTTGATGTCTAATTTTCTCATTATAGATATACTGGACCTTTCTCCAAAATGGTGTGGGCAGTCACATGATGACATTATCAAAGTGTCAGTCAACAGTTAACAGCGGCAGGGATTCTCACCCCTGATACTAAACAGCCTGGTGGAAGTCAGACAAAACAAGACCATTTGCAACTTGACACCCAAACACATTTGGTTAAAACAACGAGTAACTAGGGCTGGAGAGACGGCTTAGCAGTTAAGCCGTTTGCCTGCAAAATCAAAGGATCCTGGTTTGATTCTCCAGCACCCATGTAAGCCAGATGCACAAGGGACGCAGTGGCTGGAGGTCCTGGCATCCCCATTTGCTCTCTGTCTGCCTCTCTTCTATCTCTCTCTCTCTCTGCTTGCAAATGAATAAATAAAAATAAACAAAAGCATGGCTGGACTTCCTTAAATAAATGAGTAACTATTTCTTCCTACTTTAAAAAATATATTTATTTTTATTTTTTATTTTTGGAGAGAGACACACACACACACACACAGAGAGAGAGAGAGAGAGAGAGAGAGAGAGAGAGAGAGAGGGAGAGACAGACAGAGAGGGAGAGGGAGACAGAGATGGATGCACCAGCAGTCTCTCAGCTGCTGTGAACGTAATCCAGATGCGTGCGCCCCCTTGTGGTCAAGTGTGGCATTGCGCCCTTGCGTCACTTTGCATCTGGCTAAACGTGGGACCTGGAGACTGGAACCGCTGGAGATTGGAACCAGTGTTCTTAGGCTTAGCAGGCAGGCGCCTTAACCCCTAAGCCATCTCTCCAGCCCTCTTTCTACTTTTCGTTGAGATATTTGGTATGGCATAGATGAACATGAAATTTAAAAAAATTCCTGGTAAAAATCTCTCACTTCATTTGGTATAAAACTGACCGGGGTGTTCTATGGGCTGTTAAAATGCAGGCAAGATTTAAAAAAACCACACACACACACACACACACACACACACACACACACTAGCCAGTAGATACTCTATGCACTGCCTCGTGGCAGTCCAGCCTATCTCCATAGTCAATTATGGTGGGATGTTACCCACAGCCTCCAGCCTTCTCCTGTTGTCCTGATGCATCTGTCCCCACTGAGGTAACCAGGGTAACGGTAGATGAGGCTACAGAATGCACTGGGAGTGCACTGCGAATGGAGTCTCGTCTTTCACAGAAGGGCTATCAATCAACAGGAAAATGAGATCCAGTGAGCACTGTATGCTACCTGAGAAAAGCCAGGCGCAAAAGGACAATTGATGCAGGATTCAGCCAGAGCTTCGGTTAATGTGCCTGTAACGAGGCACCTGAATAGACAACCTGAAGTTTCACAGGGACAGGAAGGTAGATGGATTGTGCTGGGCTGGGGAAAAGAGGCGCTGGCAGTTAGTTTAGTGGTGGGTACATGTGGTAGTTAAATGTCAAATGTCCCCCCCTCCCCCCCCCCGTAGCCTCATGTGTTTGTGATGAAGCCTCACTCAGCTGGTGGCAACTGGGAGGTGGGGACCTGCTGGAGGAGGTGTGGCATGGAGGAGGTGTGTCATGGAGGAGGTGTGTCATGGAGGAGGTGTGTCATGGAGGAGGTGTGTCATGGAGGAGCAGGAGGGGGTGTGTCATGGAGGATGGAGGAGGTGTGTCAGGTGTGTCATGGAGGAGGTGTGTCATGGAGGTGTGTGTCATGGAGGGAGGTGTGTCATGGAGGAGGTGTGTCATGGAGGAGGTGTGTGTGTCATGGAGGAGGTGGAGGAGGTGTCATGGAGGAGGTGTGTCATGGAGGAGGTGTGTCATGGAGGAGGTGTGTCATGGAGGAGGTGTGTCATGGAGGAGGTGTGTCATGGAGGGGGTGTGTCATGGAGGAGGTGTGTCATGGAGGAGGTGTGTCATGGAGGAGGTGTGTGTGTCATGGAGGGTGTGACATGGAGGAGGTGTGTCATGGAGGAGGTGTCATGGAGGAGGTGTGTCATGGAGGGTGTCATGGAGGGAGGTGTGTCATGGAGGAGGTGTGTCATGGAGGTGTGTCATGGAGGGTGTGTCATGGAGGTGTGTCATGGAGGTGTCATGGAGGAGGTGTGTCATGGAGGAGGTGTGTCATGGAGGTGTGTCATGGAGGAGAGGTGTGGCATGGAGGTGTGTCATGGAGGAGGTGTGTCATGGAGGGTGTGTCATGGAGGTGTGTCAGGAGGAGGTGTGTCATGGAGGAGGTGGATGGAGGTGTGTCATGGAGGAGGTGTGTCATGGAGGAGGTGTGTCATGGAGGAGGTGTGTCATGGAGGAGGTGTGGCATGGAGGAGGTGTGTCATGGAGGGAGGAGTGTGTCAGGAGGTGTGTCATGGAGGAGGTGTGTCATGGAGGAGGTGTGGAGGAGGTGTGTCATGGAGGAGGTGTGTCATGGAGGAGGTGTGTCATGGAGGAGGTGTGTCATGGAGGAGGGGTGGTGGAGGAGGTGTCATGGAGGAGGTGGAGGCATGGAGGAGGTGTGTCATGGAGGAGGTGTGTCATGGAGGAGGTGTGGCATGGAGGAGGTGTGTCATGGAGGAGGGAGGAGGTGTCATGGAGGGAGTGTGTCATGGATGGATGGAGGTGTGTCATGGAGGAGGTGTGTCATGGAGGAGGTGTGTGTGTCATGGAGGTGTGTCATGGAGGAGGTGTGTCATGGAGGAGATGTGGCATGGAGGTGTGTCATGGAGGAGGTGTGTCATGGAGGAGGTGTGGAGGAGGTGCATGGAGGGGTGTGTGGAGGAGGTGTGTCATGGAGGAGGTGTGTCATGGAGGAGGTGTGTCATGGAGGAGGTGTGGAGGAGGTGTGTCATGGAGGAGGTGTGTCATGGAGGAGGAGGAGGTGTGTCATGGAGGAGGTGTGTCATGGAGGAGGTGTGTCATGGAGGAGGTGTGTCATGGAGGAGGTGTGTCATGGAGGAGGTGTGTCATGGAGGAGGTGTCATGGAGGATGGAGGAGGTGTGGAGGGTGTGTCATGGAGGAGGTGTGTCATGGAGGAGGAGGAGTGTGTCATGGAGGGTGTGTCATGGAGGAGGTGTGTCATGGAGGAGGTGTGTCATGGAGTGTGTCATGGAGGAGGTGTGTCATGGAGGAGGTGTGTCATGGAGGAGGTGTGTCATGGTGTGTCATGGAGGAGTGTGTCATGGAGGAGGTGTGGAGGTGGAGGGGTGTCATGTGGTCATGGAGGTGTGTCATGGAGGAGGTGTGTCATGGAGGAGGTGTGTCATGGAGGAGTGTGTCATGGAGGATGGAGGAGGTGTGTCATGGAGGAGGTGTGTGTCATGGAGGAGGTGTGTCATGGAGGTGTGTCATGGAGGGTGTGTCATGGAGGAGGTGTGTCATGGAGGAGGTGGAGGCATGGAGGAGGTGTCATGGAGGATGGAGGTGTGTCATGGAGGAGGTGTGTCATGGAGGAGGTGTGGAGGTGTGTCATGGAGGAGGTGTGTGTCATGGAGGAGGTGTGTCATGGAGGAGGTGTGTCATGGAGGTGTGTCATGGAGGAGGTGTGTCATGGATGGAGGAGGGTGTGTCATGGAGGAGGTGTGGAGGAGGTGGAGGAGGTGTGTCATGGAGGAGGTGTGGCATGGAGGAGGTGTGTCATGGAGGAGGTGTGTCATGGAGGAGGTGTGGCATGGAGGAGGTGTGTCATGGAGGAGGTGTGTCATGGAGGAGGTGTGTCATGGAGGAGGTGTGTCATGGGGAGGAGGCATGGAGGAGGTGTGTCATGGAGGAGGTGTGTCATGGAGGAGGTGTGTCATGGAGGAGGTTTGTCATGGAGGAGGTGTGTCATGGAGGAGGTGTGTCATGGAGGATGGAGTAGGTGTGTCATGGAGGAGGTGTGGAGGAGGTGTGTCATGGAGGAGGTGTGTCATGGAGGAGGTGTGGCATGGAGGAGGTGTGTCATGGAGGAGGTGTGTCATGGAGGAGGTGTGTCATGGAGGAGGTGAGGCATGGAGGAGGTGTGGCATGGAGGAGGTGTGTCATGGAGGAGGTGTGTCATGGAGGAGGTGTGTCATGGAGGAGGTGTGTCATGGAGGAAGTGTGTCATGGAGGAGGTGTGTCATGGAGGAGGTGTGTCATGGAGGAGGTGTGTCATGGAGGGTGTGTCATGGAGGTGTGGTGTGTCATGGAGGAGGTGTGTCATGGAGGAGGTGGTCATGGAGGTGAGGTGTCATGGAGGAGGTGTGTCATGGAGGAGGTGTGTCATGGAGGAGGTGTGTCATGGAGGAGGGAGGAGGTGGTCATGGAGGAGGTGTGTCATGGAGGAGGAGTGTCATGGAGGAGGTGTGTCATGGAGGTGTGTCATGGAGGGAGGAGGTGTGTCATGGAGGGTGTGTCATGGAGGAGGTGTGTCATGGAGGAGGTGTGTCATGGAGGAGGTGTGTCATGGAGGGGGTGTGTCATGGAGGAGGTGTGTCATGGAGGAGGTGTGTCATGGAGGAGGTGTGTCATGGAGGAGGTGTGTCATGGAGGGTGGATGGAGGAGGTGTGTCATGGAGGAGGTGTGTCATGGAGGGGTGTGTCATGGAGGGGTGTGTCATGGAGGGTGTGTCATGGAGGAGGTGTGTCATGGAGGAGGTGGAGGAGGTGTGTCATGGAGGGTGTGTCATGGAGGAGGTGTGTCATGGAGGAGGTGTGTCATGGAGGAGGTGTGTCATGGAGGAGGTGTGTCATGGAGGAGGTGTGTCATGGAGGAGGTGTGTCATGGAGGAGGTGTGTCATGGAGGTGTGTGTCATGGAGGAGGTGTGTCATGGAGGAGGTGGTCATGGAGGTGTGTCATGGAGGATGGAGGAGGTGTGTCATGGAGGAGGTGTGGCATGGAGGAGGTGTGTCATGGAGGTGTGTCATGGAGGAGGTGTGTCATGGAGGGTGTGTCATGGAGGTGTGTCATGGAGGTCATGGAGGAGGTGTGTCATGGAGGTGTGTCATGGAGGAGTGTGTCATGGAGGAGGTGTGTCATGGAGAGGTGTGTCATGGAGGTGTGTCATGGAGGAGGTGTGTCATGGAGGAGGTGTGTCATGTGTCATGGAGGGAGGTGTGTCATGGAGGAGGTGTGTCATGTGTCAGGAGGGTGTGTCATGGAGGAGGTGTGTCATGGAGGAGGTGTGTCATGGAGGAGGTGTGTCATGGAGGAGGTGTGTCATGGAGGAGGTGTGTCATGGAGGAGGTGTGTCATGGAGGAGGTGTGTCATGGAGGAGGAGTGTGTCATGGAGGAGGTGTGTCATGGAGAGGTGTGTGTCATGGAGGAGTCATGGAGGAGGTGTGTGTCATGGAGGAGGTGTGTCATGGAGGAGGTGTGTCATGGAGGAGGTGTGGGAGGAGGTGTGTCATGGAGGTGTGTCATGGAGGTGTGTCATGGAGGAGGTGTGTCATGGAGGAGGTGTGTCATGGAGGAGGTGTGGAGGGGGTGTGTCATGGAGGGTGTCATGGAGGAGGTGTGTGGAGGTGTGTGTCATGGAGGAGGTGTGTCATGGAGGAGGTGTGTCATGGAGGAGGTGTGTCATGGAGGAGGTGTGTCATGGAGGAGGTGTGTCATGGAGGAGGTGTGTCATGGAGGAGGTGTCATGGAGGAGGTGTGGAGGAGGTGTCATGGAGGAGGTGTGTCATGGAGGCATGGAGGAGGTCATGGAGGTGTGGTGGTGTCATGGAGGAGGTGTGTCATGGAGGATGGAGTGTGTCATGGAGGTGGTGTGTCATGGAGGAGGTGTGTCATGGAGGAGGTGGAGGAGGTGTCATGGAGGAGGCATGGAGGAGGTGTGTCATGGAGGTGTGTCATGGAGGAGGTGTGTCATGGAGGTGTGTCAGGAGGTGTCATGGAGGAGGTGTGTGGATGGTCATGGAGGAGAGGTGGAGGAGGTGTCATGGAGGAGGTGTGTCATGGAGGAGGTGTGTCATGGAGGTGGTGGAGGAGGTGTCATGGAGGAGGTGTGTCATGGAGGAGGTGTGTCATGGTGTGTGGAGGAGGTGTGTCATGGAGGAGGAGGTGTGTCATGGAGGAGGTGTGTCATGGAGGAGGTGTGGGAGTGGAGGAGGTGTGTCATGGAGGTGTGTCATGGAGGAGGTGTGTCATGGAGGTGTGTCATGGAGGTGTGTCATGGAGGAGGTGTGTCATGGAGGAGGTGTCATGGAGGGTGGTGTGTCATGGAGGAGGTGTGGTGGAGGAGGTGTGTCATGGAGGGTGTGGCATGGAGTGTGTCATGGAGGAGGTGTGTCATGGAGGAGGTGTGTCATGGAGGAGGTGTGTCATGGAGGAGGTGTCATGGAGGAGGTGTGTCATGGAGGAGGTGGTCATGGAGGAGGTGTGTCATGGAGGAGGTGTGTCATGGAGGAGGTGTCATGGAGGAGGTGTGTCATGGAGGAGGTGTGTCATGGAGGAGGTGTGTCATGGAGGATGTGTGTCATGGAGGAGGTGTGTCATGGAGGAGGTGTGTCATGGAGGAGGTGTGTCATGTCATGGAGGAGGTGTGTCATGGAGGAGGTGTGTCATGGAGGAGGTGTGTCATGGAGGAGGTGTGTCATGGAGGAGGTGCGTCATGGAGGAGGTGTGTCATGGAGGAGGTGTGTCATGGAGGAGGTGTGTCATGGAGGAAGTGTGTCATGGAGGAGTGTGTCATGGAGGAGGTGTGTCATGGATGTGTCATGGAGGAGGTGTGTGTGTCATGGAGGAGGTGTGTCATGGAGGATGGAGTGTGTCATGGAGGAGGTGTGTCATGGAGGGAGGCATGGAGGAGGTGGATGGAGCAGGTGTGTCATGGAGGAGGAGGTGTGGCATGGAGGAGGTGGATGGAGGGTGTGTCATGGAGGAGGGAGGAAGTGTGTCATGGAGGAGGTGGAGGAGGAGGTGTGTCATGGAGGAGGTGTGTGTCATGGAGGAGGAGGTGTGTCATGGAGGTGTGTGTCATGGAGGAGGTGGTCATGGAGGTGTGTCATGGAGGTGGTGTGTGTGTCATGGAGGAGGTGTGTCATGGAGGAGGTGTGTCATGGAGGAGGTGTGTCATGGAGGGTGTGTCATGGAGGAGGGTGTGTCATGGAGGAGGTGTGTCATGGAGGAGGTGTGTCATGGAGGGTGCGGCATGGAGGAGTCATGGAGGAGGTGGAGAGGTGTGTCATGGAGGTGGTCATGGAGATGGAGGAGGTGTGTCATGGAGGATGGAGGAGGTGGAGGAGGTGGATGGAGGAGGTGTGTCATGGAGGAGGTGCGTCATGGAGAGGTGTGGTGCGTCATGGAGGAGGTGTGTCATGGAGGAGGTGTGTCATGGAGGAGGTGTGTCATGGAGGAGGTGGATGGAGGAGGTGTGTCATGGAGGGAGGTGTGTCATGGAGGAGGTGTGTCATGGAGGAGGTGTGGGAGGAGGTGTGTCATGGATGGAGGTGTGTCATGGGAGGAGGTGTGTGTCATGGAGGAGGTGTGTCATGGAGGAGGAGTGTGTCATGGAGGATGGAGGAGGTGTGTCATGGAGGAGGTGTGTCATGGAGGAGGTGTGTCATGGAGGAGGTGTGTCATGGAGGAGGTGTGTCATGGAGGAGGTGTGTCATGGAGGAGGTGTGTGTCATGGAGGTGTCATGGAGGAGGTGTGTCATGGCATGGAGGAGGTGTGTCATGGAGGGGAGGGTGGAGGAGGTGTGTCATGGAGGAGGTGTGTCATGGAGGAGGTGTGTCATGGAGGTCATGGAGGAGGTCATGGAGGGTGTGTCATGGAGGAGGTGTGTCATGGAGGAGGTGTGTCATGGAGGGTGTGTCATGGAGGTGTGTCATGGAGGAGGTGTGTCATGGAGGAGGTGTGTGTCATGGAGGGAGGTGTGTCATGGAGGGAGGAGGTGTGTGTCATGGAGGAGGTGTGTGGAGGAGGAGGAGGTGTGTCATGGAGGAGGTGGAGTGTGTCATGCATGGAGGTGTGTCATGGAGGTGTGTCATGGAGGAGGTGTGTCATGGAGGATGGAGGTGTGTCATGGAGGAGGTGTGTCGTGGAGGAGGTGGAGGAGGTGTGTCATGGAGGAGGTGTGTCATGGAGGAGTGTGTCATGGAGGAGGTGTCATGGAGGAGGTGTGTGGAGGAGGTGTGTCATGGATGGTCATGGAGGTGTGTCATGGAGGAGGTGTGTCATGGAGGAGGTGTGTCATGGAGGAGGTGTGTCATGGAGGATGGAGGAGGTGTGTCATGGAGGAGGTGTGTCATGGAGGAGGTGTGTCATGGAGGAGGTGTGTCATGGAGGAGGTGTGTCATGGAGGTCATGGAGGAGGTGTCATGTGTCATGGTCATGGGTGTGTCATGGAGGAGGTGTGTCATGGAGGTGTCATGGAGGAGTGTGTCATGGAGGAGGTGTGGAGGAGGTGTGTCATGGAGGTGGTCATGGAGGTGTGTCATGGAGGAGGTGGAGGAGGTGTGTCATGGAGGAGGTGTGTGTCATGGAGGAGGGAGGAGGTGTGTCATGGAGGAGGTGTGTCATGGAGGAGGTGTGTCATGGAGGAGGTGTGTCATGGAGGAGGTGTGTCATGGAGGAGGTGTGTCATGGAGGAGGTGTGTCATGGAGGAGGTGTCATGGAGGAAGTGTGTCATGGAGGAGGTGTGTCATGGAGGAGGTGTTTCATGGATGGAGGTGTGTCATGGAGGGATGGCAGGTGGTCATGGAGGAGGTGGGATGGAGGGTGTGTCATGGAGGAGGTGTGTGGAGGAGGTGTGTCATGGAGGAGGTGTGTCATGGAGGAGGTGTGTCATGGAGGAGGTGTGTCATGGATGGAGGTGTGTCATGGAGGAGGTGTGTCATGGAGGAGGAGGTGCGTCATGGAGGATGGAGGGTGTGTCATGGAGGAGGTGTGTCATGGAGGTGTGTGAGGTGTGTCATGGAGGAGGTGTGTCATGGAGGAGGTGAGGCATGGAGGAGGTGTGTCATGGAGGAGGTGTGTCATGGAGGAGGTGTGTCATGGAGGAGGTGTGTCATGGAGGAGGTGTGTCATGGAGGAGGTGGAGGAGGTGTGTCATGGAGGAGGTGCGTCATGGAGGAGGTGTGTCATGGAGGAGGTGTGTCATGGAGGAGGTGGTCAGGAGGAGGTGCGTCATGGAGGAGGTGTGTCATGGAGGAGGTGTCATGGAGGAGGTGTCATGGAGGATGGAGGAGGTGTGTCATGGAGGAGGTGTGTCATGGAGGGAGGAGGAGGTGTGTCATGGAGGAGGTGTGTCATGGAGGAGGTGGTGTGGTCATGGAGGAGGTGTGTCATGGAGGTGTGGAGGTGCGTGGAGGTGGGGTGTGTCATGGAGGAGGTGTGTCATGGAGGAGGTGTGTCATGGAGGAGGTGTCATGGAGGAGGTGTGTCATGGAGGAGGTGTGGAGGGTCATGTCAGGAGGTGGGAGGAGGTGTGTCATGGAGGAGGTGTGTCATGGAGGAGGTGTGTCATGGAGGAGGTGTGTCATGGAGGAGGTGTGTCATGGAGGAAGTGTGTCATGGAGGAGGTGTGTCATGGAGGAGGTGTGTCATGGAGGAGTGTGTCATGGAGGAGGTGTGTCATGGAGGAGGTGTGTCATGGAGGAGGTGTGGCATGGAGGAGGTGTGTCATGGAGGAGGTGTGTCATGGAGGAGGTGTGTCATGGATGGAGGAGAGGAGGTGTGTCATGGAGGAGGTGTGTCAGGAGGAGTGTGTCATGGAGGAGGTGTGTCATGGAGGAGGTGTGTCATGGAGGAGGTGTGTCATGGAGGAGGTGTGTCATGGAGGTGTGTCATGGAGGAGTGTGTCATGGAGGAGGTGTGTCATGGAGGAGGTGTGTCATGGAGGATGGAGGAGGTGAGGGAGGAGGTGTGTCATGGAGGTGTCATGGAGGTGTGTCATGGAGGAGGTGTGTCATGGAGGAGGTGTGTCATGGAGGAGGTGTGTCATGGAGGATGTGTGTCATGGAGGAGGTGTGTCATGGAGGAGGTGTGTCATGGAGGAGGTGTGGCATGGAGGAGGTGTGTCATGGAGGAGGTGTGTCATGGAGGAGGTGTGTCATGGAGGTGTGTCATGGAGGAGGTGTGTCATGGAGGAGGTGTGTCATGGAGGAGGTGTGTCATGGAGGTGTGTCATGGAGAGGTGGTCATGGAGGTGTGGAGGAGGTGTGTCATGGAGGAGGAGGAGGTGGCATGGAGGTGGCATGGAGGTGTGTCATGGAGGAGGTGTCATGGAGGAGTGTCATGGAGGAGGTGTGTCATGGAGGAGGTGTGTCATGGAGGAGGTGTGTCATCATGGAGGAGGTGTGTCATGGAGGTGTGTGGGCATGGATGGAGGAGGTGTGTCATGGAGGAGGTGTGTCATGGAGGAGGGTGGTGTGTCATGGAGGAGGTGTGTCATGGAGGAGGTGTGTCATGGAGGATGGAGTGTGTGTCATGGAGGAGGGAGGAGTGTGGCATGGAGGAGTGTCATGGAGGAGGTGTGTCATGGAGGAGGTGTGTCATGGAGGATGGGAGGTGTGTCATGGAGGTGTGTCATGGAGGAGGTGTGTCATGGAGGGGGGAGGTGTCATGGAGGTGTGTGGAGGTGGTGTGTCATGGAGGAGGTGTGTCATGGTGTGTCATGGAGGTGTGGGAGGAGGTGTCATGGAGGAGGTGTGTCATGGAGGAGGTGTGTCATGGAGGAGGTGTGTCATGGAGGAGGTGTGTCATGGAGGAGGTGTGTCATGGAGGAGGTGTGGCATGGAGGAGGTGTGTCATGGAGGAGGTGTGGCATGGAGGAGGTGTGTCATGGAGGAGGTGTGTCGGAGCAGGTGTGTCATGGAGGAGGTGTGTCATGGAGGAGGTGTGTCATGGAGGAGGTGTGTCATGGAGGAGGTGTGTCATGGAGGAGGTGTGTCATGGAGGTGGTGTGAGTCATGGAGGTGGTGTCATGGAGGAGGTGTGTCATGTGTGTCATGGAGGAGGTGGAGGAGTCATGGAGGAGGTGTGTCATGGAGGTGTCAGGTGTGTGTGGAGGAGGTGTGTCATGGAGGAGGTGTGTGGTCATGGAGGTGTGTCATGGAGGAGGTGTGTCATGGAGGAGGTGTGTCATGGAGGAGGTGTGAGCATGGAGGTGTGGTGATGGTGTGTCATGGAGGAGGTCGGTCATGGAGGAGGTGTGTCATGGAGGAGGTGTGTCATGGAGGAGGTGTGTCATGGAGGAGGTGTGTCATGGAGGAGGGTGTGTCATGGAGGGTGGTGGGGCATGGGAGGTGTGTCATGGAGGAGGTGTGTCATGGAGGAGGTGTGTCATGGAGGAGGTGTGTCATGGAGGAGGTGCGTCATGGAGGAGGTGCGTCATGGAGGAGGTGCGGCATGGAGGAGGTGTGTCATGGAGGAGGTGTGTCATGGAGGAGGTGTGTCATGGAGGAGGTGTGTCATGGAGGAGGTGTCATGGAGGAGGTGTGTCATGGAGGAGGTGCGGCATGGAGGAGGTGGAGGAGAGGTGCGGAGGAGGTCATGGAGGAGGTGCGTCATGGAGGAGGTGCGTCATGGAGGAGGTGCGTCATGGAGGAGGTGTGGCATGGAGGAGGTGTGTCATGGAGGAGGTGTGTCATGGAGGAGGTGCGTCATGGAGGAGGTGCGGCATGGAGGAGGTGTGTCATGGAGGAGGTGCGGCATGGAGGAGGTGCGGCATGGAGGAGGTGGCATGGAGGAGGTGCGTCATGGAGGAGGTGCGGCATGGAGGAGGTGCGGCATGGAGCAGGTGCGGCATGGAGCAGGTGTGGCATGGAGCAGGTGTGGCATGGAGGAGGTGTGTCATAGGCGGAGGTTGGGGGGCGGGGGGGGGAGTCAGACCATGAAATTTATTAACTCAGCTCCCAGCCCAGGCCTGAGACTGTTTCTACCCAGATATGTGACAGCTTCCTGCTCTGCCATGCTTTTCCCTGCCCGGAGTAGACTTCCCCGGGAAACCGTAGCCTGCAATAAACCGTTTCCTCCCATCAGCTGCCTTTGGTTGGTTGTTTTCTTCCAGCAATGAGAAGCAAGCTAAATAGTGCCAAATTCCTCTTTGGGGAGATGAACTAGTTCAGGAGGCAGACACGTAGTGATGAGGCTGAGACGCTATTATGTAACATGTTTTACACAATAAGAAGAATCATTAATAAGCAAAGAAAACAGAAGGACAATGAAAACAACCAATTTTGTCTCTAAAGAACCTTCTTTAAAATAACATGGAGCCGGGCGTGGTGGCTCACACCTTTAATGCCAGCACTCGGGAGGCAGAGGTAGGAGGATCGCCGAGAGTTCAAGGCCAACCTGAGACTACATAGTTAATTCCAGGTCAGCCTGGGCCAGAGCGAGACCCTACCTCGAAAACCAAAAAACAAATAAAAAAAAAATAATAATAATAACATGGAGCCGGGCGTGGTGGCTCATGCCTTTAATCCCAGCACTTGGGAGGCAGAGGTAGGAGGATCGCCGAGAGTTCAAGGCCACCCTGAGACTACATAGTGAATTCCAGGTCTGCCTGAACTAGAGTGAGACCCTACCTCAGAAAAACAATAAATAAATAAATAAATAAATAAATAAATAAATAAATAAATAAAAATGAAATAAAATTAACGGCTATTCACGAAGACCGGAAGGAGGCTATGACTTAAAGAAAACAGATGTTTTCTGATAGAAATTTAATTTTATTTCTTGTGACTTAGGCAAACCATGTATGCACACACCCTTCCTCGCAAGTTTTGGGGCTGAACTTAAGCAACCACCATGTCAGGATCAGATTTACACTCTAGGAAAGGCGAAGTCTCTTCAAAGGAGGGGCTCAAGGTTTTTATGGAAAAACAGGTCTAGGGAACTCCTTAGGGAAGAGATGAGATCAGGAGAAGGTAGCTTGTTCTCTGAGCAAAGGGGAGCCTGCAAGGATAGACCCAAAGACATTCCTGCTTTTACTGCGGGGGGGCCCAGTCACCCTAACTGCCTCAGAAGGAAAGTGATACAGCTCGCTCCTGCCCCCAGAAAACTGCTCAGATGTTCCCAAGCATCTATTTCCTGCCCTTCTCAAAGAAGAAAATACTCCAGAACCTATCCAGTGTCACGCTCTGCGCGCATATTCTGTAGACATCTCCATGTCTGTCTGTCATGTGTTTTTTTTCTTTGTGAAGAAAGAAAAAAAGAAAAACGAGAGATGTATTTTTAGTACTAAAGACAAGCGTCTTCCTCTCTCAAGGATCATAGTTACAGTGGGGAAAAGTTCTCCTCTTAAATATTCTGCTTGTCAAACATTTATAGACAGTGACTAAACTGCCTGTCAATCATTATTAATTATCCCGTATGGAATACAGGTAGCTTCCATAGCAAATCGGTTTCCCAGTTTTATTCCCTTGTAAAAAAAAAAAAAAAAAAGGTGACAGATACACCTTAGTTGTACAAGGTCAAACTGGATTTTACCCAAGAAAATGTCTTTTATTTATTTATTTATTTGCAAGGAGAGAGAGTGAAAGAGAGAGAGAGAGATAAGATAGGAAGGGAGGGAAGGAGAAAGAGAGAGAGGACGGGAGGGTCCCAGGATACTGCACGAGAACTGAAGGAGACATAAGGTGAAGTTAGCTTCCTTTAGGCAGCTTCTGTGAGGCCCCAAGAGAACCCCTGGTATGAGTAGGACTTGAGAAAGGAGTGGAACTGCAGTATGATTGATCATCAAGACCACAGCTGCCAGGCCCCTGTGCCCATACACTACCAAGGTGGGGTGCCCTCTGGGGTCCGTCCTCCAAATCTACAAACCAATCTGGTATCCCCCTGCATAGCAGAACCTGACAAAAGAAGCCATTTCCATTGGCTACAAAGGCCTGTGCTGTCTTCCTCCCTCCCTCTCTCTCTCTCTCTCTCTCTCTCTCTCTCTCTCTCTCTCTCTCTCTGCATCCTCTTGTTTGCTCCGTGATCTGGTCCCCCACACACCTGGGGAATAATACTGTTTTTTTTTTTTTTTGGTCTGAGTAAGTTTTCTGCTTGCCTCTGCTTTCTACTTTGGGGTAACGTTGCACGTTAATTACATGTATGATTCTCCTCTGGTTTCTGAGTCTACCCTGTGTATTTTCCTTACACTCTAAGAGAGCTACCTTGTCTGTGTACTTCCTCTAAACTTGGGGTAACATGAGCATAACTTTCTTTTCCACTCATTTCTCATCTGAGCATTTTGGTTTCCGCTTTGGTGTGTTCCCTCTGCTATTCTTTCTGAAGCCACTCCCATTGACCCTCTTAACTTTCTTCCATGCGTGGGGAAGCTGCAGGAAGATGCTGTGTGCTCTCGTTCTAAATCTCGCTTCCCAAGCTCCTAGGTTCCATCTTCCGAGTGTTGATGGCTCTGCCGCAGCCACTTCTCTGAAATGGACCTCACGGACCTTTCACACGAGTTAGCATCTCCTCTTTTCCACGTGGTTAATACTTTGCTCTACTCTTCTTCCTAGATCCCAATTTCCCTTAAATAAACACTACAATTTGTGATTCCTCCCCAAATAAACTTAATACTCAGGATTTACCCCTTTGAGTTCATTTTTTGTTAATTCTTTGTTAAAATAGGACAGGCCCCAAACTGGGGGAAATCCTGAACCCCATAATCCTGCATCAGAACTCTAGATGCATGTGACAGTTTGTGTATCTGGCTTTACGTGGGTACTGAGGAATTAAACTCTGGTCACTAGGCTTTGTAAGCAAACTTACTCACCACTAAGCAATCTCCCCAGGCCTAAATTTTTTTAATTTGAGAGACAGAAAGAGAGAGAGAGAAAGAGAGAGACAAGAGAGAGAGAGGAAGAGGCAGAGAGAGAGAATGGGCATGCCAGGGCCTTTCAGCTGCTGTGGACAAACTCCAGACGCATGCGCCCCCTTGTGGTCATGTGCGACATTGCACCCTTGCATCACTTTTGCCTCTGGCTAAATGTGGGACCTGGGGATTTGAACAAGTGTTCTTAGCCTTTGCAGGCAAGTGCCTTCACCGCTAAGCCATCTCTCCAGGCCTGAAAATATTTGTTATAATGCATTGTGTACTTATTTACTTATTAGCTATTCATTCACTTAGCTAACAACCAATGAATTTGCTACTCCTTACAAGAATACACTTACCCCGAATGCACCTCAAAACGAAGAACCAAGGACTTTATATCTCCCTTGCTTTTCCATGTTCACTGCAACATTAATCACTATAACCAGTCTGGAAATAACATAAGTTTCTGCTAACTCCTCCTTGGATAAAGAACATGGTACAAACCACAGAGGACTATCAACCCAGCTGAGAAAAATCCCACCATGGACGCATCAGGAGGACATTATGCTAAGTGAAATAAACCACGTACAGAAAAAAATACCTTACGATGTCACTTCCGAGTGGAATTGCTACATGTTGATTTGATAGAAATGCCAGTTTTCAAGAGTATATAGTGTCTTTTATTGATTGATTGATTGATTGATTGATTGATTGATGGAGAGATACACACAGAGAGAGACAGACAGAGAGGGAGAGGGAGACAGATAGAGATGGGCGTGCCAGCAGTCTCTCAGCTGCTGTGAACGAAATCCAGATGCATGCGCCCCCTTGTGGTCAAGTGCAGCATTGCGCCCTTGCGTCACTTTGCATCTGGCTAAACGTGGGACCTGGAGATTGGAACCAGCATTCTTAGGCTTAGCAGGCAGGCGTCTTAACCGCCAAGCCATCTCTCCAGCCCTAGTGTCTTTTTCCTAGCACTGGCATGTTGGCCAGTGAAGGTCAGCTCTCAGGAGCTTCATGGGAGTCACCCCATCTTAGGTTACCTATGCACACCCTTTCTGAGTACAGGAACAGTTGAGAAGCCTCCCTAGAGTAGCCTGTGGCTCTCCCTCCAAGTTGTTTGTCTACACCCTACCCCTGATGGGTTGTGCCACTGACCCAGCCCTTCCTGTAGCTTTAGTCTACCAACCTGCCTGAAGCTTTCAACAGTGTGTTCTTTGGTGAGGGGGGAGAGCTTGCTCGTGGGCGGCAGGTCTAATGTAAAAATACAAATCACGGGCTGGAGAGATGGCTTAGCGGTGAAGGCGCTTGACTCCTACGCCTAAGAACGCTGGTTCTAATCTCCAGCGGTTCCAATCTCCAGGTCCCACGTTTAGCCAGATGCAAAGTGACGCAAGGGCGCAATGCCGCACTTGACCACAAGGGGGCGCACGCATCTGGATTTCATTAGAGCAGCTGAGACACTGCTGGCGTGCCCATCTCTGTCTTCCTCTCTCTCTCTCTCTCTCTCTCTCTCTCTCTCTGTCTCTGTCTCTCTCCAAAAAAATAATAAATAAGTAAATAAATAAATAAATAAATAAATAAATAATTAAAATACAAATCACAAAGCTGAACACAAGAAGCCCATTTTGAGAAATACTCTTCTTTCTGCAGCCCACAGCCAATGACTCTCGACTGCCTTTCTGCCCACTGTTCTGAGGCACTCTCGGGAGGAAGAGGAGGAGGCCAGGCCTCAACTATTACAGGAGTCTCACGAATCATCCCTAGGCAGATGAAGCAGCCGCGCAGAGGCCACTTCAGCCCTGCAGCTGGGCTGTGGCCCGTGTAGGCTCAGCTGGCACCAGCATCTGGGAATCTCCAGGGGCGTGGGCACAGCTGTGTGATATGCATGTTGAAGTTGCTGAGGATCAATCCTGCATGAACACGCTGGCTCTTTCTCCATGTCTTCAACCTTATTTTCACTATTTCTCAGTACAAATTTCTTCTCTTGTGCTAGACCCGAAGGCCATTCCTTGTCACCTTTCTCCCGCCTGGAACAAACTCCTCTCTATCTTTCAGAACTCAAGCCTACCCCACCTTCTCCTCTCTCCCTCAATGTGTTTTTCCTGCCTGCCTAGCTGTGTTTCAGGCTGATAAAGGTCTCCACCTCTCATTATAAATCCCAGAAGCCGCAGCACGTCTTGAGTTCTGAGTATCTAAAAATCAATAAGATATATATATATATATATGCATCTGTGTGTAAACATTTTTGTTGGGGATGAAAAATTAATGAAACCCCTTTCAAATAACATAACACAGGCAGAAACCGGGGTTTGAAATCAAGTCCCCCCCTCCTTTTTCTTTTGAGACAGGGTCTCCTCTATCCTGGTCTGGTCTGAAACTCACCGTATAGCTAACGATGATCTTAAACTTCTGATCCTCCTGCCTCCACTCTCAAGTGCTGGGATCACAGTCATGCACGGCCATGCTCCGTTTATGTAGTGGTGGGGATTGAACCAAGAGCACTGTGTATGCTACACAAGCATTCTACCACCTGAGCTACCTCCCCAGGCCAGAAATCCGGCCCTTTCCCCTGCAGAACAGGATGGCACGCTTGCCACGTTCCCTTGATCTGAGGACATCCCTCAAGGTTATCCTGATGCTGCTGAGGAATGTCAGACAGAGAAGAGGGGGGCTTCCCGAAGAAGTTGCCCACCTCCTTCACAGCCATGTGTATGATAGCATTCCTTTCCTTCGGTGAGCTACCACAGCTGCGAGAAGGAGGAGGATTCAACAGGCAGGAAGCAATCCATGCCGCAGAGACGTTATGGACAAGTGTCCAGAGCTGCACAAGGAAAGGAGATGCTGGAAGAAAGCCTGATCCAGAGTGAACCCGACCCAGCCCCCGAGCTCACCATGTTGAACACTGCCATGACCAATATGATGGCCGTGCTGATGATTGTGAGCGAGATCCGCGGCCACGGGCGATTGGCGATGATGCTTGATGACTTCAAAAGCCACATGAGTGGGGCAGAGGCCTTTTTGCTGCATTGCTGGGAGAGGAGAGAAAGACAAAGAAGCATATTGCTGTTTAACATGTTCTCTCAAGTCTATTGATGCTGCTGAAAACCACAAGAAACACCGACGTTGCTCATAAACAGGTGGGTTTTTGTCCAACCAGGGACCCCATACCAAGTCACAACTGTATTTAAATGGTGCTGGCTGCCAAATTAAGAATAAATTAAAGGGGCTGGAGAGATGGCTTAGCGGTTAAGGCGCCTGCCTACTAAGCCTAAGAACGCTGGTTCCAATCTCCAGGTCCCACGTTTAGCCAGATGCAAAGTGACGCAAGGGCGCAATGCCGCACTTGACCACAAGGGGGCGCACGCATCTGGATTTTGTTCACAGCAGCTGAGAGACTGCTGGCGCACCCATTCTCTGTCTCCTTCTCCCTCTCTGTCTTTCTCTGTGTCTCTCTCCAAAAATAAATAAAATTAAAAAAAGAATAAATTAAAGGCCTGTGAGAATGGGATGATGTGACTATATGTCTTCCAAAATATATCTGAAGTTATGCTTTTTATTATTAATTTTTTTGGGGGAGAGACACAGAGAGAGACAGAGAGAGAGAGAGGGAGAGACAGACAGAGACGGGTGCGCCAGCAGTCTCTCAGCTGCAGCAAACAAAATCCAGATGTGTGCGCCCCCTTGTGGTCAAGTGCAGCATTGCGCCCTTGCGTCACTTTGCGTCTGGCTAAATGTGGGACCTGGAGATTGGAACCGCTGGAGATTGGAACCAGCGTCCTTAGGCTTAGGAGGCAGGCGCCTTAACTGCTAAGCCATCTCTCCAGTCCCTATTTATTTATTTTTAATTTATTTATTTATTTATATTTATTTATTTATTTATTTATTTATTTATTTATGAGGGAGAGAAAGAGGCATATATAGAGAGAAAGAGAGAATGGGCATGCTAGGGCCTCCAGCCACTGCAAATGAACTCCAGATGCATACACCCCCTTGGGCATATGGCTTACGTGGGTCCTGGGGAATTGAACTGGGGTCCTTAGGCTTCACAGGCATTCACCTTAACTGATAAGCCATCTCTCCAGTCCTAGTCCCTTCTTTTTATGCTTTTTGTTTGTTTGTTTGTTTTGTTTTGAGGTAGGGTTTCACTCTGGTCTAGGCTGACCTGGAATTAACTTTGTAGTCTCAGGGTGGCCTTGAACTCACGGCAATCCTCCTACCTCTGCCTCCCAAGTGCTGGGATTAAAGGTGTGCACCACCACACCCAGCCTACTCCCTTCTTTTTAAAGGCAGAGTAAAAGCCTGTTGGAAGCACATAGCACATGTTTTTATCTGTTCACCTGTGGAAGAACATGTATGATATTCCACCTCTATGCTCCCGGGAGAATGGCTGCTAAATTCTCTTGCTACGAGAAAGAGTCAAGATCTTCACAGAATGGAAAAAGTGGGGAAATACTTTAAGATACAGATATAGGTATGGACATTCTGAAGAGGACTTCAGTCGCTCAGGACATGAGGCCATCAGCTGAAAAGGAGGACCTCATGAAATTATGAAGCTTCTTAATAGAAAGGGGCTTAGGTAAGCAAAGATATAGCTATAGGATGGGATCAAATCTCTGCCGGTTATACATCTGATGAAAGATTAATGCCTAGAATATGCAAATGACTAAAAGCATTAAACAACAACAAAACCCTCAAACAACACAATAAAAAATGGGCTAATGAATGGATCTAAGGATTTGCAAAGAAGACACACTAATGACCAAACATATTTTTTTTTAATTTATTTTATTATTTTATTTATTTTTGGAGAGAGACACAGAGAGAGACAGAGAGAGAGGGAGAGGGAGACAGATATAGATGGGTGCGCCAGCAGTCTCTCAGCTGCTGTGAACGAAATCCAGATGCGTGTGCCCCCTTGAGGGCAAGTGTGGCATTGAGCCCTTGCATCACTTTGCATCTGGCTAAACGTGGGACCTGGAGATTGGAACCAGCATTCTTAGGCTTAGCAGGCAGGCACCTTAACCACTAAGCCATCTCTCCAGCCCCAAACATATTTTTTAAATAGTATTTAAGAACCTTGGATATCAGAGCAATGCAAATTAACACTCCTTTGAGATTCCATCTCGCTCCCGTCAGAATGGCTATCACCAAGAAATCAAATGAAAACAAATGCTTTCTAGGATGTCGGGAAAGGAGAACTCTTATTTAATGTTGGTGGAAGTGCAAATGGGTGCAGCCATTATGGAAATCACTGTAGAGGTTTCTCAAAAAGGTAAACATAGAGCTGGAGAGATGGCTTAGTGGTTACGGCGCCTGCCTCCTAAGCCTAAGAACGCTAGTTCCAATCTCCAGCGGTTCCAATCTCGAGGTCCCACGTTTTGCCAGATGCAAAGTGATGCAAGGGCGCAATGCCGCACTTGACCACTTGGGTCACACGCACACACACACACACACACATATGAATGAGCCAGGTGTGATGGGGCACACATTTAATCCCTACACTTGGGAGGCAGAGGTAGGAGGATCACTGTGAGTTTGAGGCCACCCTGAGACTACATAGTGAGTTTCAGATCAGCCTGAGTAGAGTAAGACTCTACCTTGAAAACTCTCTCTATGTGTGTGTGTGAAATATACATATAATAACATATACAGTTATATATAATCATTGTAATGTATATATAAAATCTTCATGTCTGGGCTACAGACTGCTCTGTGATGTCTCAGAGATAGTCTCACCTTTTTAGGCAGGAAAATCTGAGTTTCCTGAGTCCATGAGTCCTTAAAAATTCCTGAGTCCAATTTAGAGGGCAGAGCCCAGAGAGCTCAGGAGGGGTGTCACATGAGCAGGTGGGAATTGTACACCTCATCAGAATATGACAGGTGGCATCTGAAAAATCCTCCAGGGAGCTACATTTTACTCTTTCTGTCACAGACTGCGGCCCCAAGATTAGGGGTGGATCCTGGAAGCCCAAAACTAGTCATGATTTCAAAAAATCCAAAAGAAGTTCTATTGAGTTGTGGTAGATAAAGCGAAATTCAATCAGGAAATAATCCCAAGCAACACGAGAAAAATCACCTTTTTATTTCTGTACCTCTTTCCCATTTTCCCTTTAATTACTCCTGAAAACACTGTCAGCATAAGCTCTTTAATATGTTGAAGGTCAACACAGCAATCAAGTAAGATTAATTCTGGCTGAGAGGCTGTTAGGAGGGCAAACATCCAGCCAGTGGCTCAGATTCAATCCTCCTGAGCTGTTATACTCTGCAAGCTCATCAGCCTGTCTTGTCTGTCACTTCATTTCTGAAATCAAAATAGTGTCTGCCTCCTTGGCCTGTTCAGAGGTTTAAACAGAAGGCATTGGCAAGAGGACTTACAAATGCTAGATTTTCTTATTATTTCAATGAAGAAAATGTATCACATCTCAGGATGTTTTAGCATCTAAGAATCTATTTGCTTCATATCTCTTTGAACAACAGCACTCAATAACATTCTAGCCCTACCATCTTCTGCCTCCCCGTCCTGATACAAGATGAAGCAGTGTCTGTAAAACACAACTCCACCCATGAAGACACAGGACTATGTTTCAGGTTGACTAACTAGGAAGATTTTCCCTGGTACCATCCTGAGAACCTGTCCTGGGAGCTTCTTGGGACCCAGGAGCTGTCAGATATGGGCAGATATAAGAGATGCAATTTGCTGAGCTTTGCAGGGCATCTTCCCATGGGCAAGCAGCAAGCCAGATTTGTATTTCACTTATCAACCAAACAGCAGGGTTTTCAAGCTGCTCTCACTCTTGGTTGCAGAATCTCCTTTATTTTACAGATGACCGAGAAAATGGAGGAGAACCAAGTATCAATAAAACAAGAAAACAGCTGACTGCTCACCAAATTGCAGAGGCAGTGGTGACATGAACCCTGCTCTTACTGTTAGCCTGACAACCAGCTCCAAGGCAATGGCGACAGACACAGTGAGCAATCAAGGCCTATCAAAGCAGAAATCTAAAGGCTACAGAGAACTCAACCTAGACTGCTAACAGGTCTGCCATGACTCAGGAAATGTTGCAGAAAACGGGAGGGAGAAAGAAAGATTGTAAGAGCCGCAGAGCGAGTAGGGCTATCCTGAAGCATGGTCTCCTGCTACCCCACAGGGACTGACTGAGGTCTTCACGACCCCACAGTGAATCCCCTAACCCCACTGAGGAAGGTCCTCAGGGTAACAAGAGCAGGGGTGAGGGGATGAAAGAGTATAAGCTGTCATCATATATATAAAATATCTATATAAAATTTAAAAAAGGTTTTTAAAAAGAGCAGGGTTTTGATAGGGGGTTTGTAGATTCCTTAAATCTGACATCCAGTAGGGTCTCTCCCTTTATCACAGAATATGTAGGGTCTTTGAAGGTCATGATCAGAGAACAGCCACCTGAGAAAGCATGCCATTATTGCTTGATGAATGCCACATGTACTGATGTTAATGTTACCAAATCCAATCTGATCTGTGCTCTGTGCAGAAGCCGGGGAGGAAGCACAGAGACTCAGATCCCAGATGGATATCATTCTCATCCAGCTCAGATGCTGGCAGGTGATGGTCTTTGATTTGTCCCCAGAAAACAAAACCATTATTATTATTATTATTATTTGGAGAGAGACAGAGAGAGACAGACAGAGAGAGAGAAAAAGGGAGAGGGAGACAGATAGAGATGGGCACGCCAGCAGTCTCTCAGCTGCTGTGAACTAAATCCATACGCGTGTGCCCTCTTGTGGTCAAGTGCGGCATTGCGCCCTTGCGTCACTTTGCATCTGGCTAAATGTGGGACTTGGAGATTGGAACCGGGTTCTTAGGCTTAACAGGCAGGTGCCTTAACCGCTAAGCCATCTCTCCAGCCCCAAAGCCATTATTTATGTCTTTGTGTCTGACTGACTACAATTAGTGTTTGTATCAATAAAAAGCTACTCAAATCAAGGCATTTCTATCTATGATAGAAATTATATGTACATGTAATATTGAAAAGAAGAGCAGATAATATAATCATCACATCAAGGACAAAGTCTAAATCTACCTGATATTCCATTTCACAATCAATTAGGTAAAATATTATCTGATTAACATACAGACAGATTTTTGAAACTATAAAATTAGCTGGACGTTGTGGCACATGCCTTTAATCACAGCACTCAGGAGGCAGAGGTAGGAGGATCGCTGTGAGTTTGAGGCCACCCTGAGACTACGTAGTGAATTCCATGACAGCCTGAGCTAGAGTGAGACCCTATCTCAAAAAAAAATTAAAACCAGTTCTGAAATTTTAGAATGTATTATAATAATCTTATCAAATATTCCACCTAACAGCAGTATGTTATATTCCTTATATTCCTGGGCTTGTCATTTACTGAAATGGATGTGAACAACTACATAGAACTTTATTTCTATTCATGCAGTGGCTGAGTAAAGTGACAGGTGGGTGATGCCTAGGGTTCAGGATGTAGCTAGCTCATATACCTCATGCATCCTTACAGCTGCCCTGTTAAAGCATTTTTTAACCATCAAGCCAAAGGCTCATTGCTTTCTGGGTCAGGGAGGCAGGTAGCTGTGTTCTCTCCCTTCACCAAGTAAAACAGAGGAAAGAAAAAGGCTGAGCTGCAAATATTGAAAGTGGTCAGCAGTCAGATGTTTAGGACAAGGAAGTAGACCACCAATAGGAAATGGAAGAGAAATTAATGGGAGTTGGAGGGAGAAAAAGTTTCAGAGCTTAACATGGAAAGAACCTGATTAAAGAAAACTGAGATGAGATGCCATAAGAAAATCTATTACTTAACATTCTAACTTTAGGGCTGGAGAGATGGCTTAGTGGTTAAGGCACCTGCCTGCTAAACCTAAGAACGCTGGTTCCAATCTCCAGGTCCCATGTTTAGCCAGATGCAAAGTGATGCAAGGGCGCAATGCCGCACTTGCCCACAAGGGGGCGCACGCATCTGGATTTCGTTCACAGCAGCTGAGAGACTGCTGGCGTGCCCATCCATCTCTGTCTTCATCTCCCTCTCTCTCTGTGTCTCTCTCCAAAAATAAAAATTAAAAAAATGTTTTTAAAATATTCTAACTTTAAAGGTTAATTTAAAAAGGGAAAGAAGAAAAGTGAAAAGAAAAAGGGAAATGCTGGTCTATTTGTGAGTGTCTGTAAAATGGCTCTTCACAGCATGATTTAGTTCAGAATATTGGATTTTAGATAAGTGCTTTTACAAGGCTCCTGATAGCGCAAGAATCTTAGCAAACCCCTAGCTATTCGGATTAAACATTGTGAATGACAGCATTTCAAATAGCATATTGACCTTTACTCAAAAGCTGCTACTCAGAGATGAGGAGAGATGCCCGCTACCAGCTCAGGATGGTGCAGTTTTTAACTCCGGGCATAATTTCATTAAGCTACATCCGCCTTGTTCTTGGTCATTAGCAGGTCTACTGGGTCCTAAGATCAACTGTTACTTAGAACAAGACAGGGCCACATTCACCACTCACAAACACTACTGGCTGTCACTGTAGTGGGTGAGGTAAAAGAAGAAAGAATGTGCATTTACTGGAAAATCCCGTCTCAGAGTTCATGCTGGGACGGCGTTCGGGATGGGGGAGGGGAAAGATGTGAAACCCTGAATTCTGCACAAGAAGCACCTTCACAGGCAAAAAGTTTGCACGCAGAACATTGACATGCTAAAATACTAAAAAAAAAAAAAAAAGTAATTTTACCTAAAATATTTCCCTGCATCTCTCTTCCTTTCTCTCTTGCTTAATCTGAACATCTTGCCTTGTATACAACTAGTATCTTCTTGCTGTCTAGTGAATTCCTCATCATTTACCTTAATACCAATAGAAGTAGACTGCATTCCTAATTTCATTAGTGTTTACTTTAAAAATCAGATGAAGCCGGGCGTGGTGGTGCACGCCTTTAATCCCAGCACTCGGGAGGCAGAGGTAGGAGGATTGCTGTGAGTTCGAGGCCACCCTGAGATTACAGAGTGAATTCCACGTCAGCCTGAGCTAGAGTGAGACCCTACCTTGAAAAAAAAACAAAAATCAGATGAGATGTTTAAGTAGTTTAAGATGATTTTAAAAAATCAGAAAAAGGGCTGGAGAGATGGCCCAGCGTCTAAGGCGCCTGGCTGCAGAGGTAAGAGGATGGTTCCAATCTCCAGCAGTTCCAATCTCCAGGTCCACCCAGATGCAAAGACTACAGAGTGAATTTGACCACAAGGGGTCAGCCCGAGCCAGTAGCTGAGAGACTGCTGGCACGACAAAAACCAAAAAAAAGATGAGATCTCTAAGTATCTTTAAGATAAATAAAAATAAAAAAAATCAGAAAAACCACCAATAATTAGTAGAGTAAGACATTGCTATTTGGAAAGCAAAACTGAGGTTGAAATTTTTCCTGAAAAATATGGTGGTTAAGTTTTTTTTAATGTAAATATGCAGTTTGAGTATTTACCTGATGGAGTACCTATATTTTGACACTTGAGTCCACTGGGGACCATTATTCTGCTATGTGTACCTTGATTATGTAAATGTCTTTGAACTTCTTAAAGTAACAATTATTTCAATTATTACAAAACCAACCCATTTCTGTTTTGTGCTCTGTTTGAGTCACGTTCCTCAATCACACTGCCCTGTGTGGAACTTACAGCATTGTGCACATACTGACGGGGGGGTCTTCATTGCTGACACGCATGGTCTGGCCACGTGGAGAGCTGGGTAAGGACAGTGACATCACTCTTGCCATTGTGTCCTCAGAGAGCCCCGGTGCTTGTCAAGCAGAGGGACTCTACTGAATGGTGGCTGAATGTCTGTACTACCTTAACAGTGAGCCCAAAGGGAAAGCATCAATGGACAGAAGCAAACGCCAAGCTCCATGCAGAGGTGTTGATCTGTGTGGTTGGCCCAGATAAAAATTAGTTCAAGTATTACTGGAGAGATGGCATTTCTGGTTTGTGCACATGCCTGTCAGCCTCAAGGACCCCTGTTCAACTTCTCCAGGTCCTGACGGGGGTCTTCAGATGCACAAGACACGCATGGTCTGGAGTTTGTTTGCAGTGGCTAGAGGCCCTGGACATCATTCTCACTCTTTCTCTCAGAGAGCTCCCTCCAGAGCAGAGGGAGTCAAATGGTGGCCTAATGTTCCTACCTGAGCATGTGTTCCCAAGAGAACACCATAGACAGTGGTTGTGGGCCATGTGAGGAAGAAATAGAACTGACAGGTAATAGAATTAGCAGAAACTGGGCTGGAGAGATGGCTTAGTGGTTAAGGCGCCTGCCTGCTAAGCCTAAGAACCCGGTTCCAATCTCCAGGTCCCACGTTTAGCCAGATGCAAAGTGATGCAAGGGTGCAATGCCACACTTGACCACAAGGGGGCGCACGCGTCTGGATTTCGTTCACAGCAGCTGAGAGACTGCTGGCGCGCCCATTCTCTATCTGTCTTCTTTGCCCTCTCTCTCTGTCTCACTCTCCCTCTCTGTCTCTCTCCAAAAATAAATAAAATAATAAAAAAAATTTAAAAAAAAGAATTAGCAGAAACTTCAGATACTGCAACAATCTTAAATAAGCTATGAAAGAAGAGGGAGGAAAGGAAGGAAGGATTTCAGTGCAAAACAGACGAGCACATTGCAAAGGGAAAGTAGTGGAGTGGTTGAAAAGGTGAGTGACATAGACTGTTTAGAGACAAAGTGAACAGGTACACTCAGAGATCACGTGAAAGCAAAACGACCTATCTGAGGATGAAAACCACACGGAACAAGTGACAACACAGGCTAAAGAAATGAAAACAGGGATGGAGACATGGCTTAGATGCCTGCGAAGCCCAAGGACTGACTTTCCAGGTCCCACGTTTAGCCAGATGCAAAGTGACGCAAGGGCGCAATGCCGCACTTGACCACAAGGGGGCGCACGCGTCTGGATTTCGTTCACAGCAGCTGAGAGACTGCTGGAGCACCCATCTCTATCTGTCTTCCTCTCCCTCTCTCTCTCTGTCTCTGTCTCTCTCTCCAAAAAAAAAAAAAAGAAAGAAAAAAATAGGGCTGGAGAGATGGCTTAGGGGTTAAGGCGCCTGCCTCCTAAGCCTAAGAATGCTGGTTCCAATGTCCAGCGGTTCCAATCTCCAGGTCTCACGTTTAGCCAGATGCAAAGTGATGCAAGGGCGCAATTCCTCACTTGCCCTCAAGGTGGCACATGCATCTGGATTTCGTTCACAGCATCTCAGAGACTGCTGGCGCTGGCATGCCCATTTCTGTCTCCCTCTCCCTCTCTATCTCCAAAAATAAATTTAAAAAAATAATTTTTTTAAAAAAAGGCAGTCTGTTGGGTTTGCCTCAAAAAAAAAAAAAAAAAAAAAAATGAAAATGCCTCTGACAGTGTGCACAATGAGAAGGCAACCAAGCACAGGCCGCGGTGGGGAGGCGTCCCCACTGCCCAGGATGGAGAGGCCAAGGCAGGGAGGCGTCCCCACTGCCCAGGATGGAGAGGCCAAAGCAGGGAGGCCTCCCCACTGCCCAGGATGGAGAGGCCAAGGCGGGGAGGCCTCCCACTGGGATGGAGGCGCCATGGCGGGAGGCGCCCCCACTGCCCAGGATGGAGAGGCCAGGCCTCCCCACTGCCCAGGATGGAGAGCCATGGCGGGAGGCCTCCCACTGCCCAGGATGGAGAGCCAAGGCAGGGGCGTCCCCACTGCCCAGGATGGAGAGGCACTACCCAGGATGGAGAGGCCATGGCAGAGGCCACTGCCCAGGGGAGGCCATGGCGGGGAGGCCCCCACTGCCCAGGATGGAGAGGCCATGGCAGGGAGGCGTCCCCACTGCCCAGGATGGAGAGGCCAAGGCGGGGAGGCCTCCCCACTGCCCAGGATGGAGAGGCCACTCCCCACTGCCCAGGATGGAGAGGCCAAGGTGGGGAGGCGTCCCCACTGCCCAGGATGGAAATGTCAAGGCGGGGAGGCCTCCCCACTGCCCAGGATGGAGAGGCCAAGGCAGGGAGGTGTCCCCACTGCCCAGGATGGAGAGGGTGCTATTGCCAGGGCTGAGTGGGCTTACAGCAGATTGCTAGACTCTGTTTACTCTACATCCTCAGAAGTGATCGCTGCCACCTCTTCTGTGACTCTGGCCACTGCAACACACAGCAAGGAGACCCATCCAGAAGTATTCCAGAAGTGTCTCTGCAGTGGCTACTGCGAGTCCCTCTGGGCCCAAGGCAGGAGCTGGGGCAGCCGCAGCCGCAGCCACAGTGGCCTCCCTGGGAAAGGTGACAAAGCAAAGAAGACAGGCGCCCTGGCAGAAGGAGCTGCCTCTAATGGTCTGTGTAAGGCTGCCACCGCTGCCGCTGTGACCTGCCCTGATAAGGCTGCCTCTTTAATCAAGAAAACTAAATGGTGATGCAATTCTCAAAATTTAGCTTTCAAATAAATGCTGCATTTGTTTAAAAGAGAGAAATATTTAAGAAGTTGAGATAGCTGATGGAAGAGATTCAACACCCTTCAACAGACATCTTGAGAATAGAATGGAAAGTTGAGAAGAAACAAAATACAAGATTTTGGACAACTTCCTGAAGTACACAGGGGGCTGGAGAGATGGCTTAGCAGTTAAGGCGCCTGTCTGTTAAGCGTAAAAACCTGGTTCCAATCTCCAGGTCCCACGTTTAGCCAGATGCAAAGTGACTCAAGGGTGCAATGCCACACTTGACCACAAGGGGGCTGCACGCGTCTGGATTTCATTTGCAGCAGCTGAGACTGCTGGTGTGCCCATTCTCTATCTGTCTTCCTCTCCCTCTCTCTCTGTCTGTCTCCCTCTGTGTCTCTCTCCAAAAATAAAAAATAATAAAATTCAAAAAAAGAGTACACAGGAAAATGGAAGTAAGCCCCACCTTCACACAAGTGCGATGGCTTATTTCATTCTTACATCTTTTTCCTTGAGACTAGATCTTACACTATTGCCTAGGCTGGTTTGGAATTCACTATGTAACTCAGATTGGCCTCTGATCCTCCTGCCTCAGCTTCCTGAATGCTTGATTACAGTCTTTCATGGCCACAGCTAGCTTGCAGTGATCATTCTTGACTGTCAGCTGACTGGATTAGGAAACAGCCAAGAAAAATTTGTGAGCACACCTCCAGGTGTGTCTGTAAGAGTGACTCTAGAGAGCCTGAAGGGCTTCGACTTCATCAGAGCTTTGATCGCTGGTGGGTTCTTAATAGGATGGCGTTATTGGCAGATGATGAAAGAACAAAGGTGGGGCCAGCCAGAGGAAGCTGTTCACTGGGAACATGTCTCTGGGGGACAGATCTTGTTCTGGCCTCTTCCAGCACGCCCTCTCTGCTTCTGCTTCTTCAACCATGAAAGGTTTCTCTAGCCCTTTCTCCCACAGTGTTCTGGCTCATACACAGCCCAGAAACAGAATCAAGGGACAGTGAATGGGATCCTTTGAAGCCAAAGCAAAGACTTCCTCGCAAAGTTGTTCCAGTCCTCAGATATGTGGTCGCAGCCTTAAGAAAAGGAGCTAATGCCGGGCGTGGTGGCACATGCCTTTAATCCCAGCACTCGGGAGGCAGAGGTAGGAGGATCGCCATGAGTTCAAGGCCACCATGAGACTACATAGTTAATTCCAGGTCAGCCTGGACCAGAGTGAGACCCTACCTCGAAAAACCAAAAAAAAAAACAAAAAAAAAACAAAAAACAAAAAAAAAAAAAAACAAAGAAAAGGAACTAATGCAAAGAAGAGATATATTTTCTACAAAGACAAAGACCTGCCCAGAAGGATGTTCTCCACTCAGGAACAAGTAGAAACACAATCAGTCTCCACGTACAACAGGCAGGAGAATCTGCTACTGTATTTTCCAAAAGTTAGAGAAAAAAAAAAATCACCAAAATGACCACAATGAGGAAAAATACTCCTTAAAATACAAACACTGAGTACTGTGCCATGCTCTCATGGAAAGCACTAGAAAGGCAACCCCTTTTTAAAAAGGAGAGTGAATGTCAGAGGGACAAACTATTCAAAAGAGACACTTGGGGCTGGAGAGATGGCTTAGTGGTTAAGACACCTGCCTGCTAAGCCTAAGAACCCGGTTCCAATCTCCAGGTCCCACGTTTAGCCAGATGCAAAGTGACACAAGGGCGCAATGCCACACTTGACCACAAGGGGACACACGCGTCTGGATTTGGTTCGCAGCAGCTGAGAGGCTGCTGGCGCGCCCATCTCTATCTGTCTTCCTCTCCCTCTCTCTCTCTGTGTCTCTCTAAAAAGATAAATAAATAGGGCTGGAGAGATGGCTTAGCGGTTAAGGTGCCTGCCTCTTAAGTCTAAGAATGCCGGTTCCAATCTCCAGGTCCCATGTTTAGCCAGATGCAAAGTGACACAAGGGTGCAATGCCACACTTGACCACAAGGGGGTGCACGCGTCTGGAATTTGTTCACAGTGGCTGAGAGGCTGCTGGCGCGCCCATCTCTATCTGTCTCCCTCTCCCTCTCTCTCTGTCTCTCTCCAAAAAAAAAAAAAAAAAAAAGTAAAAAACAAAAGAGACACTTGGACAAAGAAACTGTCAAGCAGAAAGAACAGTGAACAAACAAATAAACTGGGAAGATGACATTTCGTATCACGGATGACAGGTAGGGATGAAGGCCTTGGTTCCTGCAGTGTTGGAAAATGGAGCATATCAATCATGTGTGTGTGCCACCGGTTGTGTTTAATTGTGAGTGTATGAAGGTGTGGATGTGTGTGGGTGTACATGTGCCCCAGTGCATGGGGGTACCATTACCCTACACAGAGGTGGGGCTCTGAGGACAACCTCAGGGTGGTTGGCGTCTCTGCTACCTTGAGACAGGGTCTCCTTTGCCTCTTTCTTTTGTTTTCTTTTCCCTTTCTTTTCTTTTCTTTTCTTTTCTTTTCCTTTCCTTTCCTTTCTTCCTTCCCTTCCCCTTCTGCCCCCCCTCCCTCCCTCCTTTCTTCCCTTTTCTCCCTCCCTTCCTTCCTTCCTCCCTCCCTCCTTTCCTCCCTCCCTTCCCTTCCTTCCTTCCTTCCTTCCCTTTTTTGTGACACTGTGTCTGGCCTACAAGTTTCTGATTTCTCGTGACTCCACCTCCCATTGCCTTAGACGCACTAGGATCACAGATACATGCCACTTCATGTCTGTTATTATGTGAGTAATGGGAAATTGAAATTGGGGATTCCGGGGAATTGAACTCAGGCATGTAGGCTTGCCAGAAAGCACCATTAGATCCCAGCATCCCCTGCAGAGCCATGTCCATCCGCCTCAGCAGCCATAGACTAGCAGCAGCTGTGGCTCTGCATTACCTCGTGGCCGTGGGCCTCAACAAGGGCCACAAGGTGTTGAAGAACGTGTGAGCAAGCTGAGGCATAGCTGGCGGTGCGGGCATATGACCAAGCACACCAAGCTTGTCCGGGACATGATGCTCCAAGTGTGCGGCTTCGGGCCCTATAGCTGTGCTCCCTGGAGCTGCTTAAGGTGCCCAAGGAGGAGCGCACGCTCAAGATTATCAAGCCGGGTGTGGTGGTGCACACCTTTAATCCCAGCACTTGGGAGGCAGAGGTAGGAGGATTGCCATGAGTTCAAGGCCACCCTGAGACTACATAGTTAATTCCAGGTCAGCCTGGGCTACAGTGAGACCCTACCTCAAAAAAAAAAAAAAAAGATTATCAAAAAGCGGGTGCGGACGCACATGCATGCCAAGAGGAGCTGAGCCTGGTCCCCCCCAATAAACCCTTGCTTATCCCAGAAAAAAAAAAAAGCACAATTAACTGCTGAGACATCTCTTAGCCCTATGCGACAAGTTTTAGAGTCAAATGAAATCAAAGCTGAAGCCAAAAACCAGACTGGAATATATTGTGTCCAAATTACTTTAGAGAATAAATTCCACTGGCCAGTCAAAGTAAAGCAGAGGAGATGGAAAGTAAGTAAAGTGAAAAAGATTCATAGTGGAATTTAAAAAAAAAAAGTTGGGCTGGAGAGATGGCTTAGCGGTTAAGGCACTTGCCTCTGAAGTCTAAGGACCCATGTTTGACTCTCCAGATCCCACAGCAGCCAGATGCACAAAGGTGAGGCAAGCACAAGGTTGCACATGCCCACTAGGTGGCGCAAGTGTCTGGAGTTTGGTTGGAGTGGCCGAGGCCCTGGCTGGCCAACTCCCTCTCTCCTTTTGTCTCTCTCTCTCCTGATCTCTCTAAAATAATAAATAAATTAATTAATTAAAAAACCCAAACGTCGGGCTGGAGAGATGGCTTAGTGGTTAAGGCGCCTGCCTCCTAAGCCTAAAGAACGCAGGTTCCAATCTCCAGGTCCCACGTTTAGCCAGATGCAAAGTGACACAAGGGCGCAATGCCGCACTTGACCACAAGGGGGCGCACGCGTCTGGATTTCATTCGCAGCAGCTGAGACACTGCTGGCACGCCCATCTCTATCTGTCTCCCTCTCCCTCTCTCTCTGTCTCTCTCCAAAAAAAAAAAAGAACCCAAATGTTATTGTAGCAGTAATTATAATGTATATGTATTCCAGTTACCAAGTGAAGGAGAGATATTTTTGGATCAGAGAAAAATAGCATGCCACCAGTTGTTATTTACCAGAGATACCCCAAATCTTACAAATCAATAAAGAGAAGCTGAAGGTTTAAAGGAAAGAAAAAGGACAGTAGAAAATTCAGTCAAAAGAAAGCTGCAAGTGTCCTACTGACATTAGAGAAAGTAGACTTCAAGGCCAGCACACGCCCATTCGGGTAGAAAGCTTTTGTGTTAGCCAGTTGTCTGACCTACTTTTCCTCCCCAGGTGAACTCTGTGTTTGCATTTTCATTTCTGTCTGGAATGAGGTGGGTGGCCGGCACCACATTCTCTCTGCTTTACAGATTTCTTCTGACATTTTTAGCATTTTCATCTGGCATATTTGTTCCAAAAATGAGTATTTGTTTTGGAGATATTTTTGATGTTTTTTTTTTTGGGGGGGGGACACAGAGAGAGACAGACAGAGAGGGAGAGGAAGACAGACAGAGATGGGCTCGCCAGCAGCCTCTCAGCTGCTGTGAATGAAATCCAGATGCGTGCGCCCCCTTGTGGTCAAGTGCGGCATTGCGCCCTTGCATCACTTTGCATCTGGCTAAACGTGGGACCTGGAGATTGGAACCGCTGGAGATTGGAACCAGCGTTTTTAGGCTTAGGAGTCAGGCGCCTTAACCGCTAAGCCATCTCTCCAGCCCTTGATTGTACTTTTGGTTAGAGTTACTGTCTTATGTCATTATATAGATAGAAGTCCATCTCAGGGTCTTCAGAAGCTAAATCTGACAATGGCTGGCTGTGTTCTCATTATTATTTGAGGACAACTATAATTATATCTTTGGGGTATTTCTATTTTTTTTTTTCAAGGTAGGGTCTCACCACTCTGGCCCAGGCTGACCTGGAATTCACTCTGTAGTCTCAGGGTAGCCTCGACCTCACAGCGATCCTCCTACCTCTGCCTCCCAAGTGCTGGGATTAAAGGCGCGCGCCACCATGCCCGGCTTTTGTGGTATTTCTAGTTACCTGAGTACCTATGAGATGACGGAGAAACTACACAGAGACCGAGGAGCGGACGAAGTAAAAAGAAGCCCATGGAAACAGCCCTGGAAGTCTGCAAACATTCACTTGTCTTATTAGTCATGTTTATGGAGACGAAATTCAACGGGACCTAATGGGAGATCACATAGAAATTTAGTAAACCATTCTGATCTTAAGACGCTGACTGTGTGTCAGGAGAAATCAAAGAAAATTCAAAAGGTCATAATGAGTTATTATAAAATCAAAACCAAAGCATGCAGCACAGATCCAGAGTCCCATGGTGAGCAAACAAGGGCCCAGCACAGTGATGGGTGTGGATCCCAGGAAAGTATCTGCACAGGTGATTTGCTGCTGAGCCCACCCCTATATGAAAGGCCTTGGAAATGGCCACCGTGGAAGCCGTGAAGGAGCCAGATAGCTGCAGATGGAGCGAAGGGCAGAGGACAGGGCATTCCCTGGCAACTTTCAGAACAGCTTACTGAATTAGCATTTTTCTGTGCATTTCGTCATTACCCTACCTTCTGCACATGGGGATGTCTTTCTAGCTCCCAATGGAACTCAGTGAGGAAGTGTGCAGTCACCCTGGGTGCCTTGCATTGCACATTGGTGCAGAAGAAGGTGACCAGGCTCAGCACTGGAATGTTAAGCGTCAACCCGGCTCACAGCATGAGTGACTTTTCTCATTGGTGTGGGAAGACACCTGACAATAAGCGACTTCAGGAATAAAGGCTTTATCTTGCCTCCCAGTTCTAGGAACACACTGGTTTCTGGAAGGGAAGCAACAGCAGCGAAGGAATCTGGGTGGAGGTACAACCAGGTTCCACAGACAGGCGCCCACTAGGGGCTCCCATCATTTTCTTCTATTCTCTTTTCTTGTACTCTGAGACCCCAGCCCAGGGGATGGTGTGGGTGGGTCTTCCTCAGCTAAAACTCTCTGTAAACACCCTCACAGACATGTGGTGCATCATTAATGCCCAGGTTTTTCTTAATCCAGTTAAATTGGCGATTGAAATTAAAATGAGCCATCACATTTAACATTTCCCAGCACATCAGATTCTTCACACAGAGACTTTAATCTTAGTAGAGCATTTGGCATTTATGTTTGGAGACGTTTAGAAGTCTGGGACATAATGCTCATCTTCATAAGCTCAATATTTAATTAATAAGTAAATGTTAACCATCGTGAAACCTCATGCAATTGGGCAGTTGTCACGGGGCTAAGGCGGCCAGGATAAAGCGTGTTCTCTCTCCATGACCACCACTGAAGAGTGACGGCATACATCATTTCCTACTGCATTGAAGGCAAACTGGAGCCTGCTAAAACCCACTGTGCATTCATGTGCTTGTTACTGACCCTTAATAAATCATCAGAGAATCATATAAACAGCAAAAAAAAAAAAAAATCTATTGTGAGGATGAGAAGTCCTTAAAATTTCCAGATTGAATCTGGACCAAAGATTACAGTTGGCCACTGGAGGGAGACTCGTGCATGGATCCCTTCAATTCCATTAATGCAAGTTTAAGAACAACTGCTAATTTGCATTTTCCTGATGGATAAGGGTGGTGAACACTTTTAAAACATATTTATTGATGATTTGTGTTTCTTCTAAGAAATTACATGTTCATTTAATTAGCCTGCTAATTGACTGGCAGGGTTTCTGTGTGTTTAATTCTTGCAGTTCTTTTTTATTTTTTTGGAGAGAGACAGAGAGAGGGAGAGGAAGACAGAGAGAGATGGGTGCGCCAGCAGCCTCTCAGCTGCTGTGAACGAAATCCAGATGCGTGCGCCCCCTTGTGGTCAAGTGCATTACTCCCTTGCGTCACTTTGCATCTGGGTAAACGTGGGACCTGGAGACTGGAACCGCTGGAGATTGGAACCAGTGTGCTTAGGCTTAGGAGGCAGGTGCCTTAACTGCTAAAACATCTCTCCAGCCCTATTTTTTATTTTTGGAGAGAGACACAGAGACAGAGAGAGAGGGAGAGGAAGACAGACAGAGATGGGCGTGCCAGCAGCCTCTCAGCTGCTGCAAACAAAATCCAGAAGCATGCGCCCCCTTGTGGTCAAGTGCGGCATTGCGCCCTTGCGTCACTTTGCATCTGGCTAAATGAGGGACATGGAGATTGGAACTGCTGGAGATTGGAACCAGCATTCTTAGGCTTAGGAGGCAGGCGCCTTAACTGCTAAGCCATCTCTCCAGCCCTATTATTATTATTTTTTGAGAGAAGGTCTTATTCTGTAACCCTGGTTGGCCTGAAACTCATTTGGTAGAGCAGGTTGGCGTCAAACAAGTGGTGATACACTTGCCTCTGCTGGCGTTACAGATGTGTGCCTGTGTACCTAGCTAGCTTCTACTTTGTATATATGTGGAAGTGAGTGTGGGCATGGCTCATGAAACTAGAAGCAGGACAGTGAGAAGGGGAAAGGTCGTAAGGCTGGGGGAGTAACACAATGGAGGAGATATGAAAGTGGAACCATGACAACTTGGGGTAGGAAGGTAGAAATCGGGGGTGTTAGAGATCTAGGCAGAGGAGTGGGCAAGGAGGAGAAGCCAAACCAAACACGTGACAATGTCATAATGAAGAACTCAGGATCTGTATGCAAATTAAAAGTAAACACTAAAAAAAGAACAAATGGGGCTGGAGAGATAGCTTAGCGGTTAAGGTGCCTGCCTGCTAACTCTAAGATCACTGGTTCCAATCTCCAGCAGTTCCAATCTCCAGGTCCAACGTTTAGCCAGATGCAAAGTGACGCAAGGGCGCAATGCCGCACTTGGCCACAAGGGGGCGCATGCATCTGGATTTCGTTCTCAGCAGCTGAGAGACTGCTGGCTCGCCCATTCTCTCTCTGCCTCCCTCTCCCTCTCTCTGTGTCTCTCTCCAAAAAAAAAAAGGACAAATGCCTTCAAGTTCATCCTTCTTCACCCCTGGCATGACACAGGCTTCTTAGGAGGAGGAGGAAGAGAAGGCAAAAGAAGAGGAGACGGGAAAAGACTAGGAGGAAGAAGCAGGCACCGGTTCATTGTGGCCTTGGAATTTTCTATCTGAGACATCACAGAGTCACAAAGGACTTCCAAATAAGTGACGTGTATGTGCCAGCACCATGGGAGGTCCTCGGGAGGAGAGGAACTGAGCAATTACTCATGCCATCTGCCTGGGTCCAGGGGCTGTGCAGAGCAGGGGCCAAGGTCTGCAGTCACCATAATGAGGTTGGATTCCTCTGAGGCTGGAAAGGGACATGACAAAGAACACAGTATTCCTGCAAAGGTAACAAGTGCTGAACATTGCCGGTGACTGAATTCCTTGGGAAAGACAGAATGGAAAACAGCTGCGTCGGCCCTGCGCTGTCAACTCTGACCATCACAACAGGTCTGGACTCCCAGTGGCTGTTAAGCCAGAGGCCTGAGCAGTGAGCTGCAGAGACTTCTGGCAAGGAACAGAGAGCTCATGTGTTTTTCACCCAGGGAAGGACTCTGCATTCATGGAAATCCAGGCATCTTTGCACAGAAAGCATTTCAAAGTTTTGACATGTACCCACATGTGAGACCTTTAGTGTAAATCAGTAGTCAGAGTGTGCTCCTTATACTGTCTTCAGGAAATTTCCAGAGACTCATGATGCTGTCTGTCCACCTGATAAAACCATGAGCCACGGTCCTGTTTTGGGAAGAATTGAGGGTGCATTTCGAAATATCAAATCACAACCTAATGAGTGACATCCACCAAGGTTTGAAAGTCTCAAAGCACAAGAGGCAAACAGCTATTCATCAAAAAGCAAGGGCATGCTTTGATAATTTTAACCCTTCTTGGCCAAAAGCTTTTAGTGTTTCACACTTGAATACAACAAATGGCTTATTGCAGGCTTTTTTTTTTTTTTTTTGTTTGTAGAGTGAATGCCCCCAATAGACTTTTTTTTTATTAGTTTTTAGTTTGCATCTGAATCACCTTGCTAGAGGCAGAGAGGGGTCTTAGAGTGTTGGTGACAGATTCCATTGAAAGATATGCAAAGTGTGCCAGCAGCCTCTCAGCTGCTGTGTGACCTTTTGGATTTAGTTTTTGCTCTGTGTGCTGTGTGGCTGGTTGGTTTTTCTCTCTCTTGCTTGGCCCTGTGAAAGCAGGCTGCTTCTCCTGTGGAACTCCCTGGATCTGTAAGTGCAATAAATAATATCCCTTCCTCCATAACTGTGCCTGGTCTGGAAGTTCATCTCAGTGAACCTGAAGCTGTCTACAACAGAGAGAGACAGAGAGAGAGAGAGAGGGAAAGGAAGACAGATAGAGATGGGCGCGTCAGAGCCTTGGAACAAAATCCATGGAGCCCCCTGTGGTCAACCATTGTGCCCTTGCTTCACTTTGCATCTGTCTAAACGTGGGACCTGGAGATTGGAACTGGGTTCTTAGGCTTAGCAGGCAGGCGCCTTAACCGCTAAGCCATCTCTCCAGCCCACATCATACTTTTGAAGAGCGAGGAGGCCTCACTCATTTCAGGGGCCATTATGGCACTGAGCTGATAAGCTGCCAACAGTAGGAGTATGCCTTTTGCAAGGAAAGGAAACTGTGGTCTCAGAGAATGGGAAAAGTGCAGCCTTATGAGTGGAGATCAAACCCAAGACGTGCATCCGAGAGGATACACACTGGAGGTTGCCTCTTGGGTTGTGGCAGCTCAGTGCACTTGCCAGTTTCACTGGCAGAAATCATGACTTCAAAAAATTGAGACTGTCTAGATTATTTCTGACAATCTCAGAGATCACATAAAGTGTATCAGTTAATGCATTTTTTTTTTTTTTTTTGGTTTTAGCAAGGGTCTCAGAGATGGTCAGGCTGACCTGGAAAACTGTATCTCAGGGTTGACATCCTATTTTGGGAAAAATTCGCCACCACACCGGGCTATTCATTTTTAAAAATTTTATTTTATTTCATTTATTTTTGGAGAGAGACACAGAGAGAGACAGAGAGGGAGAGAAAGACAGATAGAGATGGGCGCACCAGCAGTCTCTCAGCAGCTGTGAAAGAAATCCAGATGCGTGCGCCCCCTTGTGGTCAAGTGCGGCATTGCGTCCTTACATCACTTTGCATCTGGCTAAACGTGGGACCTGGAGATTGGAACCGCTGGAGATTGGAACCAGTGTTCTTAGGCTTAGCAGGCAGGCGCCTTAACTGCTAAGCCATCTCTCCAGCCCCCTATTCATTTTTTATATGAATGATTATCACATTAAAATTTTGATTTAAAAACATCAGTGAGACGTCTCCTGGGAATGCCTGTGAGTTCTGCAGGAAGCTGGGCTTGGCTGTGTTTAGTGAACAACACAAAACCTTGGCTTACCTTTTCAGACTTTTGTTTCCTTGTTGGCCTTCTGAGACACTGTCCTGGTGCTGTGACCAGTGAACACTTGCTTTATGCTCAAGAATAAATTCAGCTGTAATGTTTGTGTCCAGAACTAGCATTTAAACCATCAAAGTTTCAAATAATCATCTCTGATTAAGACACTAATGAATGACACCTTAACATCTGCTACCTTCATACATCCCAAAATTTTAGATATCAAGAATGGATTTAAAAGATGTATTTTGCCGGGTGTGGTGGTGCATGCCTTTCATCCCAGCACTTGGGAGGCAGAGGTAGGAGGATCGCCATGAGTTCAGGCCACCCTGAGACTACATAGTGAATTCCTGGTCAGCCTGAGCTAGACTGAGACCCTATCTTGAAAAACAAAACAAAACAAAATAAATAAAAATGAAATAAATAAATAAAGATGTATTTAAAAAAATAATCTAATACCTCTATACATGAAAAAACTGCCATATTATATATGTATTCACGACCACAAGTACTCTGAAAACTTACAGGTTATATTTTTTAAAGTTGACAGAAACAAATAACCAAAACATAATTTTATGATGGGATAGCCAGCATTTGGCTGGGTATACTAGTACATATCTATTTTCTTATCCAATTGAATGGCCGAAGTGAGAATTGTGTGTTTGAGGATAGACTGGACTATAGAGTCAGGCCTCATCTCCATGAAAAAAAAAAAAATCAACATTTAACAGTCTCCAAATTAATATCTCCATTTTCCACGAGCTGCCTCAGTTATGTCTGAGTCTGTCTAGGTTATTGGCCTGAGGAACTCTGCTCTTTGGATGTAACTCAACAAGCTTGATACAAGTTTCAAGTAAATGGCTATTTTAATAAAATTCACATACTTTTCAAAGAAGTTCCATGCTTAAATACCTACCAGGAGCTGTCCAGCGAAACAGACAAAGAGGATGAAGGTGAGGGAGAGGAAAGCGGTTCCAAAGGAGATGCCGAGGATGGGCGTTCTACCAGGAAACAAGAAGCAACAGGTTAGGTAGCCATTGTGCCCGGCATTCTGCAAAGCTCATGAAACTTTTGACTTAATTAAGTGGGGATGTCAGCTTTTGCTAATTTTTTTGAGAAATGAACAAATAAGCCAAAACCAATGAGGTATACATCCATGGAGAAACGCACATAGCCACGGTTAATGGCTACGCTGTGACTCAATTAAAATGCTCTAGAAATCGCAGTTTTGCAAGAGAAAGGAACCTTTCTACCTGGCTCGCCCGTTCACTACTCTTCTCCATGCTCTGCTTGTCTGCTACCTCTTTCCTGCCATGGAAGACCTCGCGGCCACTGCCTCACCATGACGCACTTGAGCACGCCTGGTCCAGTCTCACTCCTGAAGTCCTGCGGATATTCAGTTCCTCCCGTCCCTCATCCCCTCACACTGTCATATGTGCACTGACTGAGCATGTCACACAAAACACTCTGTGTTGATATGAACAATGTGCTCCGTGAAGGTCAATTCTGCCCTCAACCAGCAACAGGTTCACTCCTTAGAACTTGGTGTATTTCTGGGTGGTTTTAAAATAATTGAATAATTTGACTCCTTGTTTAAAAATATTTATTTGAAAGCTGGGCATGGTGGCGCATGCCTTTAATCCCAGCACTTGGGAGGCAGAGGTTGGAGGATCGCCATAAGCTCGAGGCCACCCTGAGACTACATAGTGAATTCCAGGTCAGCCTGGGCTAGAATGAGATCCTACCTTGAAAAACCAAAAAAAAAAAAAAAAAAAAAAAAAAAGTATTTTTTTATTTGAGATAGAATTAGAGAGAGGGAGAGAGAGAGAAAAAAAAAAAAGAGGTATATAGAGAATGGGTATGCCAGGGCCTCTAGCCATTGCAAATGAACTCCAGACACATGCACCACCTTGTGCATCTGGCTTACATGAGTCCTGGGGACTCAAACCTGGGTCCTTAGGCATCTCAGGCAAGTATCTTAACCACTAAGCCATCTCTCCAGCTGTAATTCAAGGCTTTGAAAACTTCATGTAATCCTAGGATAGGAGTGTTCCAAAGTAGGCAAGAGCAGAAGCACCATGGATGATCAAAGATGAAACCCAGGGCTGGAGAGATGGCTTAGCAGTTAAGGCATCTGTATCCTAAGCCTGAGAACGCTGGTTCCAATCTCCAGCGGTTCCAATCTCCAGGTCCCACGTTTAGCCAGATGCAAAGTGACGCAAGGGCGCAATGCCGCACTTGACCACAAGGGGGCGCACGCGTCTGGATTTTGTTCACAGCAGCTGAGACACTGCTGGCGCCCATCTCTATCTGTCTTCCTCTCCCTCTCTCTCTGTCTCTCTCCAAAACAAACAAACAAACAAACAAACAAACAAACAAACAAACAAACAAACAGCTGAAACCCAGAAGGAACATCCAGGAAAGGTCAGGCTGTGTGTGAGGTACCATAGAACCCATGCTGATGAGGCTGGCTGAAGACAGAGAGGAATCAGGAGTGACAGGGAGAAGAGAAGAGAGACACCCCTCCACATCACAGCGTGGAGAACAGAGGGTGTCAAGAACAAAGTGCAGTCACTCTGCAAGGTCATACCAAGAACCACAGGAAGATGAACAAAGCTAGCATGGTGGTTTGATTCAGGCGCCCCCATAAACTGAAGTGTTCTGAACGCTAGGTTCCCAGCTGATGGAGATTTGGGAATTAACACCTTCCTGAAGCAGTGTATTGTTGGGGGCAGTCTTATGGGTGTTATAGCCAGTGCCCCCTTGCCAGTGTTTGGCACACTCTCCTGTTCCTGTTGTCCACCTGATGTTTGCCAGGGGGTGATGTCCACCCTCTGCTCATGCCATCATTTTCCCTGCCATCATGGAGCTTCCCCTAGAGTCTGTTAGCCAAAATAAACTCTTTTTTTTTTTTTTCCCCAAAAGCTGCTCTTGGTCGGGTGATTTCTGCCAGCAATGCGAACCTGACTGCAATTGTGCTATCCTGTCATTTCACTGGTCCAGACACCTACACTGTGGTGAGAGCTGAATTGTAGAACCATACGTGAAGCAAGAGATGTAAAAGCTGAGTTCAAAGCAGCCTTGGGCCCACTCCTAAGGGTTTTCAAATATATTCTTTACTTTGTTCTTACCAAAGTACTATAATCACTTTGATTATCTGATTTTTCGAAAAGCAAACAAACAAACAAAACCGAGGCTCAGAAATTATCTGATTTTTGGCGCACGCCTTTAATCCCAAAGGCAAACAAACAAAAATTCCAGGTCAGCCTGGACCAGAGTGAGACCCTCCTCCAAAATTTGTCTAAATAAGTAAATAAATAAATAATTTGCCTGTGGTTATACCTCCATTAAGCAGTGTGCATACAGGATTTATGTCTATGCAATTGCATTCCTAAACAGGGTTCTGTCTTCAGAAGTAGGCATATCATAATTCTGTCATATTTTGTTAGTATTGAGTCAATTTTGATAGCATTCCTATAAAATTATCTATTTCATTTAGATTTTCAAATGTAAAAGTTTTAAGTAATGTTCTCCTATGATTTAAAAAGTCTCCATATTTGAAGTAATTTCTTCTTGTGCTTAATGCTATTTTCTGATTTTTTTCCCCCTCTGGATGAGTCTTGAGGCTTGGCAATGTTTTATTGACCTAAAAAATAAATATTTGCTGAATTATTAAAGACTATGATTTCTGTTCATTTCTGTCATTGGGTTCTTATTCAGCTTAAAGTTCATTTTTAAAAAATTTGTTTTTATTATTTTTTATTTATTTTTGGAGAGAGAGAGAGATAGATAGAGAGGGGACAGGGAGACAGATAGAGATGGGCGTGCCAGCAGTCTCTCAGCTGCTGTGAACGAAATCCAGATGCATGCGCCCCCTTGTGGTCAAGTGCGGCATTGCGCCCTTGCGTCACTTTGCATCTGGCTAAACGTGGGACCTGGAGATTGGAACTGCTGGAGATTGGAACCAGCATTCTTAGGCTTAGCAGGCAGGCGCCTTAGCCACTAAACCATCTCTCCAGCCCTTAAAGTTCATTTTTAATTGAAACTGATATGCTCTGTTTCCTGATTACCATCTATTGTCAATCTTTTGTACTTTATAATCAATGCATTAAGGATATAAATATTCCAACAATCACCCCTTTGGCAAATCCCACAGCTTTGGACTTACAGCTACTCATTGTCACTGTTTTTATAAAGCTATAATTTCCATTCTCATCACCTTTTCATATAAGAATAATTCAAAAATGTAAATTTTAAGTTCCACAGAGAGACTGGTTTTGGTTTGCTCATTCATTAGTTTTTTTTAAATTTCATTAATTTATTTATTTGCAACCATAGAGAAAGAGAGAGAGAGAGAGAGAGAGAGAGAGAGCGAAGAGAGGCAGACACAGAGAAAGAATGGATGTGCCAGGGCCTCCAGCCACTGCAAACAAACTCCAGATGCATGTGCCTCTTGTGCATCTGGCTTACATGGGTCCTGGAGAATCGAATTGGGATCCTTTGGCTTTGCAGGCAAATGCCTTAACCGCTAAGCCATTTCTCCTGCCCCCTTTGTTTTTTCTTTGAAAGAGAGAGAGGCAGTCACAGAGAGAGAGAGAGAGAGAGAGAGAGAGAGAGAGTATGGGCGCACCAGGGCTTCTAGCCACTGCAGGCAAACTCCAGACACATGTGCCACCTTGTGCATCTGGTTTATGTGGGTCCTGGGGAATTGAACCGAGGTCCTTTGGCTTTCCAGGCTAGTGCCTTAACCACTAAGCCATCTCTCCAGCCCCTCATTCATTAGTTTTTTTAAAAAATATTTTATTATTTATTTATTTATTTGAGAGAGCGAGAGATAGAAATAGGCAGGTAGAGAGAGAGAAATGGGCACGCCAGGGCCTCCAGCCACTGCAAACGAACTCCAGATGCATGCGCCACCTTGTACATCTGGCTTACGTGGGTCCTGGAGAATCGAGGCTTGAACCAGGGTCCTTTGGCTTCATAGGCAAGTGCTTAACCGCTAAGCCATCTCTCCAGCCCTCATTCATTACTTTTGACCATAGATTGTGACTTCTGTTTTTTTTTTTTCTACTTTGACAATTTATTTTCATTTGGGGAAATCAAATGTCTAACCTTTAGTCTAATCGATTTTTGAAAATTATATATATTTATTTGTTGCTGGGTTGTTTTTTTTTTTTTTTTTTTTTTTTTTTTTTTTGGTTTTGAGAGGTAGGGTCTCACTCTGGTCCAGGCTGACCTGGAATTAACTATGTAGTCTCAGGGTGGCCTCGAACTCTCGGCGATCCTCCTACCTCTGCCTCCCGAGTGCTGGGATTAAAGGCATGCGCCACCACGCCCGGCTGTTGCTGGTTTTAACAAAAGTGTGTTATCTAACTACATTTATTGAAGCAGCAGTCAGTCAGGTTCTCAAAGGGCTGGCTTATTTGGTCCATTACTGTTGGAGCATAAAAATATCTCCAAATAGGTCAGTGGGTTTGTCAATATATAACAATATTGCAATAACTTATTCTTTGTTTATTCCAGAGATGCTGGATCATACAGACTTATGATTGCTAAGTATTTCTTGGAGATTGCATCGCAATAAAAATCTTTATTCATATTGAACATCTTTCATTTGAATTCTATATTGGTACCAATTTATATTATTACACCTTCCTTTTGACCTGTAAGCTATTTCTTGTAATAGCTTTTACCACCTTTTCTATCTGACTTCTGTCTTTCTAGTGCAGCTGCCTTCCTGTTCACAGTGTAGCCCCAGACTTCTAGCTCTTTCCCTGGCTAAGACTTTTTATCCATCACATTTATAAAATGTGTTAGCATTTAACCAATTCCTTCCGCTTTTCTGAAAACATTTGACAGGATTCATATGTAAACTATTGAGCATAAATTTCCTCTTGTGTGAAGAATTTTAATTTATTTTTATTTGACAAAGAGAAAGGGCAGAGTGAGGGGAGAAGAGACAGTGAGGGAGGGAGGGGGAAAAGGAGAGGGAGAGAGAGAGAGAGAGAGAGAGAGAGAGAGAGAGAGAGAGGAGGGAGAGAGAATGGGCTGCCAGGGCCTCCAGCCACTGCAAACGAACTCCAGATGCATGCACCACCATGTGCATCTAGTTTACATGGGTCCTGGAGAGTCGAACCAGGATCCTTTGGCTTTGCAGGCAAGCATCTTAACTGCTAAGCCATCCCTCAAGCCCAGGAGGAATTTTAAAATAAACAATAAAAATAGAAGATACGTGATCACTTTAAGTTGCATTTTCAAAGGATGCTCCATTTTATCTGAACTCGGATAATTTATAAAACTTCCAAATTACTCATCCTTGGACTTCTGGCTTCTAGAAATTCATGAAATAAGTGTTTGTTCTTTTTAATCCACATAGTCTGTGGTCCTTTGCTTTAGAAGACACCAGGGAACAAGAAATATCATTTGGCAGAGTAATGGTTGGTCAAAAGCTCTTAATTATCACCATTTATCCTGCCTGTTCTTTCAAAAGCATGTTCGGGATCATTAAGCATACCAAGATGTTTGTGTTCTTTCAGTCAATTTTAATTAACATGCTTGTTACAAAGCTGTTTCTCTTCGATTCGCAAGTGTAATTGATTTATATACTTACTGAAAAGCAAATTTGACTCTTTCCCGTCATGAAGCAAGAAAAATTATGCCTTTTAGTGACGATGTCTGACTTTGTCACTTTAATCAAGTGTCTTGTTCTGTCTATGGAAAAGGCTGATTGGAGACAAGGTCTTTTCCCTGCCTGTGATTTTGCTTTCATGGAAAGAAAGGTGGCTCTGACAGGGACAGAGATACTCCTTTGTTGCTGGGTAAGGGAGACAAACAAAACTGGTAGATGAACATTTCCCTCAAAGCCTAAACCTTCCCACTTACTGCAGCTATTGCATTGGGTAGATAGTGGTATTGTTCCCTGGAATTCCAAGTGCACCTCGCTACCTTCACACTCCCCCTCTGAAGCAAAGTTCTGTTCACCTCTGTTCAGATCTGCTGCCGGGGATCCAGCAAGGAAGAAAACTGAGGGGAGAGATCTCTTGATACCACCTTTTAGAAAGATAGAACTTGGACTGGAGAGATGGCTTAGCGGTTAAGGCGCCTGCCCGCTAAGCCTAAGAACGCTGGTTCCAATCTCCAGGTCCCACGTTTAGCCAGATGCAAAGTGACGCAAGGGCGCAATGCCGCACTTGACCACAAGGGGGCGCACGCATCTGGATTTTGTTCACAGCAGCAGAGAGGCTGCTGGCAAGCCCATCTCTATCTGTCTCCCTCTCCCTCTCCCTCTGTCTCTGTCTATGTCTTTCTCTCTCTCTCTCTCAAAAAAAAAAAAAGATAGATAGAACTTCAAAAGAAAGGAACTTCAGTAAAAACAAAAACAAAACAAGAAGGCTGGAGAGATGGCTTAGTGGTTAAGGTGCCTGCCTGCTAAGCCTAAGAATGCTGGTTCCAATCTCCAGTGGTTCCAATCTTCAGGTCTCACGTTTAGCCAGATGCAAAGTGATGCAAGGGCGCAATGCCGCACTTGACCACAAGGGGGCGCATGCATCTGGATTTCGTTTGCAGCAGCTGAGAGGCTGCTGGCGCATCCATCTCTATCTGCCTTCCTTTCCCTTTCTCTCTCTGTGTGTCTCTCTCTCAAAAAAAAAGAAAGAAAGAAAGAAAGATAGAACTTCAAAAAGAAAGGAACTTCAGTAACAACAAAAACAAAACAAGAGGGCTGGAGAGATGGCTTAGTGGTTAAGGCGCCTGCCTAAGAACGCTGGTTCCAATCTCCAGGTCCCATGTTTAGCCAGATGCAAAGTGACGCAAGTTCACAATGCTGCACTTGACCACAAGGGGGCGCATGCATCTGGATTTCATTCTCAGCACCTGAGAGGCTGCTGGCGTGCCCATCTCTGTCTTCTTCTCCCTCTCTGTCTCTGTCTCTCTCTGTGTCTCTCTCCAAAAATAAAAATAAAAATAATTAAAACAAAACAAGAAAAGTTGAAAAGAGGAAAAGGCATTTCAATATTCATCACCATTACAGTAGCCACTCCTCTATGGTGGGACCTAGCTTGGAAGTGGTGAAAGAGCCAGGATGTAGACAGGGGAAAAAGCTTATTTGCTACTAAGAGAGCTTCCTTTCTCTATATGGCCACCACATGGATGGAGGATTTGACTTTTCCAACATGTGCTCCCTGGAAATCCCACATCCTCTTGGTCTAATTCCCATGCTAGCTAACCCAGCCCACATATTTAAATTCTACCCAAGTGCTGAATCTTGCAGATTGTAGCTAAATCAAACTCCTCCCATGAGCTCTTAGCTCATCCCTGCCTGAAACGCCACCACCTGAGTGCCTAACACACACACACACACACACACACACCCCTGGTGTTCATAATGAGTCCTGGAATCAAAATTTCTCCCCACACTGTTCTTTCCCTAAGAGACTTTTGTTTCTGTAAGATGGAAACCATTTCTTTAGTTGAAAAACAGGCAACAACCCAGAAAACGACTTTCCAATATTCTTCCTGTCCAATTCAGAAGCCAGAACTATCTAATGATTCTTCACAATCTATCCCAGATTTGCCACCTTCTACCACTGCACACCATCATTTTTTTTTTTTTGGAGAGAGACACAGAGAGAGACAGAGAGAGAGAGAGGGAGACAGAGAGAGATGGGCGCCAGCAGCCTCTCAGCTGCTGCGAACGAACTCCAGACGCGTGCGCCCCCTTGTGGTCAAGTGCAGCATTGCACCCTTGCGTCACTTTGCATCTGGCTAAATGTGGGACCTGGAGATTGGAACTGGCGTTCTTAGGTTTACTGCCTTTATTCCTTCCCTGCCTTGCACAAGCAAGAACAACACTTCCTAAGCACAGCCTGCCAGGACACTGATCTGCCTATCCCATCATGTACCAGGCCCTTTCAACTCTGCTCCTGCCTCCCCGCTCACATATTTCATTACCCTGCAAAGTAAACTGCTTCCACAATAGTTATTCTCTTTAAATATTAGGAATTCAAATCTGCTTTCCATAGTTGTGATTATTACTATCAAATGACCTATTATTTTTCCTCTTTAAAAATAATAATAAAAGTGGCTTTTAGGAATGAGTATGGAAGAATTACTGAGCATTCATATTGGAATGGGTAATGAAATTGACTGAGAATCTAAGTAGAAATAATAGTTCTAAGAGTATAATTCGACTATTAAATTTTCCTAAGTAAAATATCATCACTACTTGATAACCTGGACTAATAAAACACATGATGTTTAACCAAACATTATCTTGAAAAGTCACCCTTGTTTTAACAATTTTCCCAATGCCTGGTTTAATTAAATTATTTATTTTGACAGAAAATATTTAAAAAGGGCTGGAGAGATGGCTTAGTGGTTCAGGCACTTGCCTGCAAAGCCAAAAGACCCAGGTTCAATTCCCCACCACCCAATTATTCCAGATGCACAAAGGGGTGCAAGAGTCTGGAGTTCATTTGCAGTGGCAGACGACCCTGGTGCCCCCAATTCTCTCTCTCTTTCTCTCAAATAAATAAATAGAAGTAATTTTAAAAAGAAAATAATAATAAAAACATGCAAAAAATTTCATTCTTGATCATTACTTGCTGTAGTAGTTTGAATATGTGGCCCCCAATATATTCAATGTTTTATCAGTTTATAGTTTGCATCTGCAATCACCTTGCTAGAGGCAATGTCACTGGGGGCTGGTCTTAAGGTGTGGTGATGGGTTTGAGATTCCATTGTAAAGATATGCAAAGTGTGCCTAATAGGAGTTCCTGAAGTGTGCTGTGTGACCTTTTGGCTGTGGTTGGTTGGGTTTTTCTCTCTCTGCTTGGCCGTGTGAAGGCAAGCCGCTTCTCCTGCTTTTATGGAACTTCCCCTGGATGTGTAAGCTTCAATAAATAATATCCCTTCCTCCATAACTGTGCCTGGTCTGGAAGTTCACCACAGCGAACCTGAAGCTGTCTACTACACTCGCTCTTTGAAGGTACTTAACATCTTACTAATATTTTACATATACAATGCAGACAGAGTAAAAACAATTTCAAAACACAAGCCAATAATTTAATTATATCTATTTTAAATCTGAGAGAATATCCAGTTTCAAAAACTGTAAGCTGAATAAGAATATTAGGATCTCTTTCAGGAAAATACTTTCTTTGATGATTATTTCCAAATAAGAAATTCTGCTCTTCTCTAGTCCACTCATTTATTCATTCATTTTCTTTTACTTAACCATTATTTGCCCTTTTTGGGAAAAAAATGTGAGTTTGTAGATTCGAAAATTATACAAGATGTACAAATATCCAATCATCACACTGTGCTCCATATATAGGTATAATAATCATTTGTTACTTAAAATACAAAACAATTACAAATTCACACATGCATACACCATGACGGATGTCATCAAAAAGAAAAAAAAGGGCTGGAGAGATGGCTTAGCGGTTAGGACGCCTGCCTGGTAAGCCTAAGAACGCTAGTTCCAATGTCCAGCGGTTCCAATCTCCAGGTCCCACGTTTAGCCAGATGCAAAGTGACACAAGGGCGCAATGCCACACTTGACCACAAGGGGGCGCACACATCTGCATTTCGTTCACAGCAGCTGAGAGACTGCTGGTGCGCCCATCTCTATCTGTCTCCCTCTCCCTCTCTGTCTCTCTCTGTGTCTCTCTCCAAAAATAAATAAAATAATTTAAAAAACATATATATATTCAGGGGTGGAGAGATGGCTTAGTGGTTAAGGCATTTGCGTGCAAAGCCAAAGGACCTCCGTTCAATTCCCCAGGACCCACATAAGCCAGATGCACAAGGGGCACATGCATTTGGGGTTTGTTTGCAGTGGCTGGAGGCCCTGGCACACCCATTCTCTCTCTCTCTCTCTCTGCATTTCTCTCAAATAAATAAATAAATAAATAAATAAATAAAATTAACTAACATTTTAAAAAAGGAATAGGCTGGTGAGATGGCTTAGTAGTTAAGGCGCCTGCCTGCAAAGACTAAGAATGCCAGGTCCCAAGTTTAACAGACACAAAAGTGATACAAGGTTGCAGTGCCACACTTGCCCACAAGGGGACGCATGCATCTGGAGTTTGTTCACAGTGGCTGAGAGGCCACTGGTGTGCCCATTCTCTCTCTCTGTGTCTCTCTCACAAATAAAAAAAAATAAAATAAACTTAAAAAAAAAAAAGAAAGACAATTGGCGCATGCTCTCACTCATCTGCGGCTCTTAACCTGGATCAGCCTGAGATGCTGACATATCTAATAGGCATCTCAAGGACTGGCCAATAGGGAGGGCAGGGCTTGAGGGGAGGGTAAGGGTGTGTCGGCAGAAACACAAAACTGGACCCAAATGGAACTGGTACCATAAAATCCTATATCCTGGAAGACAGACTAAAAGGTTGAACCCTCATCAGGAGCTTAGAGGGACCACCTGAATCAAAGGGCCCTGGAGAGGGTGAGATGAAGGCTGACCTTAAATTTCTCCTGTTTTTTTCTTTCTTTCTTTCTTTCTTTTTCTTATTTCTTTTCCCTTAGCACTGGCCTGTAACTCCCAGTACCAGGATGCAGTTAACACCCACAATGAGCTTTGATCAGAGAGACCTACAAGGTTACCCAAAAGAAGACAGACTTCTGTCAGAGCACTTGATGACCCACCAGAGGTTAATGGTAACACCCTACTGCTGAAGACACCATATGCTGTTGGTATGGATCATGGAGAGACCTGGCTGGAATCTGGAAGAGAGCCAATCCCCAGACAGTTAGCTTGTCTAGTGCCCGAAGGTGCTACATGAGCTACTGGCAGAAAGTGATGAATATCTGTCTGAGCAACTTGAGGTCTAAGCTACTCAAAAGAAAACTACCTGACGTGATGCTCACACAAGTGCAATAGTGGCACACAGCCATGGTGGGTAACCAACTGCTCTTGGATTGGCTAATAGGTCTGCTCAGTGGAAAGGAACCCATATGTGGAATTGGGAAACAAGTCAGAATCATCTGCAGATAATGAGTTTGCTCTCCAATATCAAGCTCCCACTAATCTTGGGCTATAAGAGAGCCTACACCCACTAAATTCTCTCTAAACTAACAATGGTTACCCCATTTATCCAGTGCTGACTTCACTCTCCACTGGAGAATCTGTTTCTCTTTTTCAGATGGAAGCAGGACCTGAGGAGAGAAACGACCCATTGCAGTTCACCAGGGCCCCAGCTAAAACTGTAGAGGAATGGGGGAAATGAGCAAGAGTGCTGAATTCTTGATGAACCTGGTATCAGCACAAGGGTGAAGGAGATAGACACAGAGGACCCTCAACCCCTACCGAACCAGAGATCCAGAGACACAGAGGCTCCCAAGAGCCCATCACTGAAGTAGACCTCAAACGAACCCAACATGCTCATGGAATTTCATGGAAGAGGGAACAGAAATATTGTTAGAGCCACAGGTTGGGACATTATGCACAGAGACCTTGCCTCTTCCCCACAATGCATGACCAACAATCCCCATGGAGATAACTGGCATCCCCAATGAGAAGGGTCCCTTTAGAGGAGGGGTAGGGATGAGGGTAAGGATGGTGCCAATATGTGCTGTTTACATACTGAGTATGTACATAACTAATAAAAAAGCTTTTGAATAGACAAACATACCATAAACAGAGTCCAGAGATTACCCACAGGATGGGAGAATATTTTCACCAGAGGCCTAATACCTAGAATCTACAAAGAGCTCAAAAAAACTAAACAATAAAAACATCAATCTACTCAAAAAGTGGGGCCAAGTACTGAACAGGGAATTCTCAAAAAGAAAACAAACAGAGCCGGGCGTGGTGGCGCACGCCTTTAATCCCAGCATTCGGGAGGCAGAGGTAGGAGGATCGCCACGAGTTCGAGGCCACCCTGAGACTACATGGTGAATTCCAGGTCAGCCTGCACTACAGTGAGACCCTACCTTGAAAAACTGAAAAATGAAAAAACCAAAAAATAAAAAATAATAAATAATAAAACAACAGTAAATGTTGTGAGAACATGGGGAAAGTAGAACTCTTGTTCACTGCTGGAGCGAGTGTAAACTTGAACCACCACGATGAAAATTGATATGGAGACTTCTGAAAAGAATGAAAATAGAACGATCAGGTGATCCAGCCATTCCTCTACTGGGCACCGACCCTCAAGGCTCCAGTCTTCACAGCAGAGACATTTGCTCAACCATGTTTATAGCTGCTCAATTCACAATAGCTAAAAACTGGAATCAACCCAGATGCCCATCAAGGTGGGACATATACACAGTGGAATTCTGCTCAGCAGTAAGAAAAAATGATACAAGGAAATTAGTAGGAAAATGGACAGACTTGGAACAGATCATAATAGGCAAACTCACACAAGCATAGAGAGACAAATGCCACATGTTCTCCCTCATCTGTGGTTGCTAACCTAGAATAGCTTGAGTTGCAGGCATGACTGACAGACAACTTGAGGGACAGATCATAGGAATGGAAGTATTTGGGAAAGGGGAATAGGAGATACACACAAAACGAAATCCAAAATGAACAGGTGCTGCAGAAATCTTTCTCCTGGAGAGATGACTTAGCAGTTAATGGGCCTGCCTGCAAAGCCTAAGAACACCTGTTCAAATCTCCAGGTCCCACGTTTAGCCAGATGCAAAAATGATGCAAGCACGCAATGCCGTGCATGCCCACAAGGGGGCTCATGCATCTGGAATTTGTTCACAGCAGCTGAGAGGCCGCTGGCACACCCATTCTCTCTCTGTCTCTCTCTCTCTGTTTTCTCTCTCTCTCTAGTTAAAAATGAATAAATAAATAAATAAAATATTTAAAAAAAAGAAATATTTCACCTGGATAGCAGACTAAATGATACAGCTCTCAACAGGAGTATGCAGGGATTGTCTGTTAAGAATGGCCCTGGGGAGAGTAGAAATAAGCCTAAATATCTATCTGGCTTTGTTTTCTAACTTCCAGTACCAGAAACAACCCACATTGAGTTGTTGATCAGCGAGATTGAGGAGGTCACCAAAACAAGACTGGCTTCTATCAAAGCACTTGATTTCCTGCCTGAGGTAAAAGGTAAGACCCTATTGCTGAAGACATCATATGCTTCCAACACAGAATACAGAGAGGCCTGGCTGGAATCTGGAAAAGAGCCAGTCCCCAGACAGTTATCCCATCTAGTGCTGGAAAGCACTACATGAGCTGCTGGAGGAAAATGGACAATAGCCTTGTGTGCCTGCAGGGGACACTGCTATACAAGAGCAACCAGCCTGACCAGATGATCACACCTGTGTAATAATGGCACCCAGTGTAGGTGGGTAACCGATGGCTCTCTGGCTAAGGCATCTGCTCAGTGGAAAGGAACCTATAGCTGCCTCTGTGAACCAAGTCAGAATCTTATGGAAACCAAAATCATGGGCTCTAACAAGAAACTCTCATAAGTGTGGAGGCCAAAGAGAGGCTGTACTCATCAAAATCTCTCTTCATGGGCTGGGGAGATGGCTTAGGGGTTAAGGCACCTGCCTCCTAAGCCTAAGAACGCTGGTTCCAATCTCCAGCGGTTCCAATCTCCAGGTCCCACGTTTAGCCAGATGCAAAGTGACGCAAGGGCGCAATGCCACACTTGACCACAAGGGGGCGCACACGTCTGGATTTCGTTCACAGCAGCTGAGAGACTGCTGCCGCGCCCATCTCTATCTGTCTTCCTCTCCCTCTCTGTCTGTCTCTCTCTCTGTGTCTCTCTCCAAAAAATAAAAATAAAAAATAAAAAGTTAGCCGGGCGTGTTGGCGCACGCCTTTAATCCCAGCACTCGGGAGGCAGAGGTAGGAGGATCGCCGAGAGTTCGAGGCCACCCTGAGACTACATAGTTAATTCCAGGTCAGCCTGGACCAGAGTGAGACCCTACCTTGTAAAAACCAAAAAAATAAATAAATAAATAAAAATAAAAATAAAAAGTTAAAAAATATTTTTAAAAATATATCTCTCTTCATTAATAATGCTTATTCCAGTGTATCTAGACTGGTTCTCCATTGGACAATCTGATTTTTCTTTTTCAGAAGCTGACAAGAACGGAGGAGACAAATGACACCTTTCACATCATCCAGAACTCAGGCGAAACCACAGAGGAATTGGCGAGAGGAGCAAGAGTGCTGCTTCCATGGTGAGCCTGACAACCTGCTCCAGGGTCATGGAGACAGACACTGAAGACACTCAGAATGCACCAAAGCAGAAATCCAGAACCTGCTGAGAGCTCAATACTAAAGCAGACTTAAAACACACCCACCATGGCTCAGGGAATTTTGTAGAAAAGGGGCAGAAAGATTGTTAAGAGCCACATAGTGGAAGGGACTATCCAGAGGCATTGCCTCCTTCCACACAAGGACTGACTGCTGCTCTCACATCTTATAAACCACAACCCCAGGGGGATACCAGCAATCCCAGTGAGATCCCCTCCAGCAGAGCAGGGGCAGGGAGCAGGGAAATGATACTGCTAACACATGATGGGTCCATACAAAGATTCTACTTAATAAAAAAAATATGAAAAAAATAAGGCTGGTGGTATCACCATACCTGATTTTAAGATGTATTTCAGAGACGTGATAACAAAAACAACATAGTACTGGCATAAAAAAAAACAAACAAGGGGCTGGAGATGGTTTAGCGGTTAAGGCACCTGCCTGCTAAGCCTAAGAACACTGGTTCCAATCTCCAGCGGTTCCAATCTCCAGGTCCCACGTTTAGCCAGATGCAAAGTGACGCAAGGGGGCAATGCCGCACTTGACCACAAGGGGGCGCACGCGTCTGGATTTCGTTCACAGTAGCTGAGACACTGCTGGCGCACCCATCTCTATCTGTCTTCCTCTCCCTCTCTCTCTGTCTCTCTCTCTCAAAAAAAAAAAAAGTAGATCTGAGGCAGGGAAAAGCTGTTTATTGGGGTCTGAGCTGCAGGGCTGACTCATGGGAAGAGAGAGAGAGAAAATAGGTGGTGTGACTCTGGACACTTTGAGGTTTTATAGAGTTTTTCCTTTTGGGAGGGGTACAGAAGACAAAGGACTGGGAATGCAGGGGACAGCAGGGACAAAATGGAGAGGCTAATTAGTCAGAGGGACAGAGATCAATCAGAGGAGGAAGAAGTGCCATCAGGAGAAGAGCTAGGTTGTCTCTAAGATAGGATCAAGAACTATGGCCAGGCATTAAGTCAGGGGAGTGGGGGTTAGGCAATCTGAACACCTAAAGTTGTATCAGTCAGACTGCTGTTGTTCTCTTCCTTCATTTCCACTCCATTTTGGGACTCTTGTCTACATAACAGGTAGGGACTAGCTTGAGGTATGCCCTCCACCCAACAGCGACTGACTGAGGCTTTTGTAACCCCAAAGCAAATAACATAACCTGACTGAGGAGCGTCCAAGGGTAATAGGTATGGTGATGAGGGAGCAAAACAAGTATAATCTGTTATAATATACATAAAACAAAAAGTTTAAAAAAAACTGGATCTTGAAAAAAATGGGCTATGGAACTGAATAGAGTGTTCTCAAAAGAAGCAATGCAGGTTGCCAATAATCCTCTAAAAACATGTTCTAAAGCTGGGCGTGGTGGCGCACGTCTTTAATCCCAGCACTCGGGAGGCAGAGGTAGGAGGATCGCCGTGAGTTCGAGGCCACCCTGAGAGTACATAGCTAATTCCAGGTCAGCCTGGACCACAGTGAGACCCTACATCAAAAAACCAAAGAATAAATAAATAAAAAAATAAATAAATAACATGTTTTACATCCTTATCCATCAGGGAAATGCAAATTAAAACTACTTTGAGATTCCATGTCACTCCTATCAGAATGGGCATCATTTAGAAAACAAATGACCGTTATTGTTGGTGAGGGCGTGGAGAAGGAACAAACCTGCATTGTTGCTGAAAATGTTAGAGCCATTATGGAAATTGGTGTGGCGGTTGCTGAGACAGAAAAATAGATTTACCATATGACCTCATGATATCATCCTTGGCATATACCCTAAGAACACTATTAACTCACTTAGACATACTTAATCATCCACGTTTATTGCCACTCTATTCACAATAGCTAGGAAATGGAGCCAGCTTAGATGACCTTCAGCTGATGACTGGATAATGAAGATGTGGTACATTTACACAATAGAGTTCTCTTCAGCAGTAAAGAATAATGAAATTATAAAGTTTGCAGACAAATGGATGGATCTGGAAAGGATTATACTAAGTGAGGTAACCCAGGCCCAGAAAATCAAATGCTGGCATCTTCTCTCTCATAGATGGATCTGAGCCACAAATGTTTGGATTTGTATTTGAGTTGGAAGTAAGTCAGTAGTAGACGCCAGGAAGCGAGAAAGGGCTATAAGGGAGGGAGGAAAGAGCAAGGCTTAAGGGGATGGTATTGCATATATGTAAGTAGAGGAAGAGATTACCGGGGGGTGGAATGGCCAAGTGGGATCAGGGGAAAGGATACCGTAAAGGAATGGTGGGAGGACGGTTAATACAAATTTAAGATGTTGTGAATAAGCCATATAGAAACCTACTTTTACATTAGCCAATAATATATGTGTTTAAAAGAGAGAGGGAGAGCCGGGTGTGGTGGCGCATGCCTTTAATCCCAGCACTCGGGAGGTAGAGGTAGGAGGATTGCCGAGAGTTCGAGGCCACCCTGAGACTACATAGTGAATTCCAGGTCAGCCTGGACCAGAGTGAGACCCTACCTCGCAAAACCAAAAAAAAAAAAAAAAAAAAAAAAAGAGAGAGAGAGAGGGAGGGAGAGGGCTGGAGAATGGCTTAGCAGTTAAGGCGTTTGCCTGTGAAGCCGAAGGATCCCCATTCGATTCTCCAGGATCCACGTAAGCCAGATGCACATGCATCTGGAGTTCGTTTGCAGGGGCTAGAGGCCCTGGTGTGCCCATTCTATCTCTGTCTGCCTCTCTTCTATTTCTCTCTCTCTGCTTGCAAATAAATAAAATAAAATAAAATAAAATAAAATAAAATAAAATAAAATAAAATAAAATAAAATAAAATAGAAAGTATAAGCAGAAATGTCCTGTGCAGATGGATAATGGCCCACCCAGAAGCCATAGGAGATTATCAGAGAAGTTCCAGTGGCAGGGATGGGATACCTTCCAGTGAGTTGTTGGCCAGGGAGGTCTCTGATGCCCCCAGAACATTACAGGCCATTGCTGAGGCTCTTGGTTGCCCACCAGAACTAGACGGTAAGATTCTATTGCTGAAGTATTCTCATGCTTGGGCTGCAAGGTCGCTGAGAAATCAAGCTGGAGCTGAGTTAGAAACCTCCTCTCTGTTGACCAGCTGCCAGACAGCTGGAAAAAGCTATGCAGCATGCAGCTTTTTTGGAGAGAGAAGTCATCGGTGATATTAAGCAGCATTATACCTTACAAGCCTTAAGATTGGCCAGGTAGGGGAAAAAAAAAAAAAAACAAACCCTGCCAGGTGTGGTGGCGCACACCTTTAATCCCAGCATTTGGGAGGCAGAGGTAGGAGGATCGCCGAGAGTTCGAGGCCACCCTGAGACTACATAGTGAATTCCAGGTCAGCCTGAGCTAGAGTAGGGGGAGCGCCAAGAGAGACTTACATACGTGTGCCAAGAGGTTTTCACATGCACACTGGGCTTGCTGCTGTACATCAGAGATTCCATTAGCATGAACCTCATCATCAGATCCGGCTTGTGTAAGAGAGAGACCAGATTGGTAGGTGAGCTTACTGAACTGACTCAGGCATTGTCAGTCCATAAGCGTTCTAAGCCTGGGAAAACACCAAGGAGCAGGACGCCGTCATGAAAGTTGATGCTTGTAGCCATTTTGGATGAGACTGGATCAGACATATGTTCTAGTCGCATCCATGTCTCCTCATGCCTAGCTAACTACCTAGCATAGAAAAGGAGACCTTGGGGCTGGAGGGATGGCTTAGCAGTTAAGGTGCTTGCCTGCAAAGCCAAAGGACTCAAGTTTGATTCCCCAGGACCCACATAAGGCAGCTGCACAAGGTGGCGCATGTGTCTGGAGTTTGTTTGTAGTGCCCGGAGGTCCTGGCGCGCCCATTCTCTCTCTTTCTCTGCCGCTTTCTGTCTCTCTTTCAAATAAACAAATATATTTTTTTTCCTCTTAAAAAGGATACCTTGGGCTGGAGAGATGGCTTAGCGGTTAACGTGCCTGCCTCCTAAGCCTAAGAACGCTGGTTCCAGTCTCCAGCGGTTCCAATCTCCAGGTCCCACGTTTAGCCAGATGCAAAGTGACACAAGGGCGCAATGCCACACTTGACCACAAGGGGGCGCACGCATCTGGAATTCTTTCACAGCAGCTGAGAGACTGCTGGCACGCCCATCTCTATCTGTCTCCCTCTCCCTCTCTGTCTGTCTCTCCAAAAATAAATAAAGTAAAAAAAAAATTTTTTAAAAAAGGATACCTTTCTCTGAACCTGTGTCAAACGGACTTTTATGGGTGTCAGTGGAAGTCAGAAGAAATGTCAAAACAGAAAAGACAGCCTGTCTGGATTTACAGAAGGGTCTCCAGACCCACCAGGCATTTATGTGGGTGTTGGGGAGCCACACTCCAGTCCTCAAGCTTTAGGACTGAGCCATCTCCACAGCCCTGTTCCTCAAAGTGAGGTCCACAAATTTTTCTAAGTCCCTGAAAGTCTTTTTTTGTCTTCTTTGGGTACATAAAAAAAAAAAAAAAAAAAAAAAAAAGCCTGGTAACTTTCCCCTCCCCCAAATCCTTCCTGGTAGTGCCGCCCCTGCATTACTGATTATGCAGGGCTACAGGGAGGCTTGTTCAGCAGGAAGATGCAGAAAAATGAATGCGCTTATGTTCTTTGCAGTGGTAATGAGGCCCATTTCCCAGGGTAATCCTGAATCCACCAGCATGCCTGTGTCAACATCCCCTGCTCTCCGAGTCCTCGAGAAGTACAGATGCCTCTCTGGTGCCAGCTGGTGCAGGGCTGGCACCAGAAGGAATTTAATTTGTTGACATTTTTTAAATGGAAAATTGATAAGCTGACATTGGGCAATTTTACTGCAGGTTTTAAATGGAGAAGAAGGGCTCTTTGGGCCCATGGATTCCATTGCTAATCTGTAGAGGAAGGAGGGATTCTAGTGGGAAGCCCTTACCAAAATGGGGCAGACAGTAACGGTACAAATGAATAATACTTTGCCTTGCTATCATTTGTATAAATGCCATTGTTTTGACTCAGTGCCCAGAATAAAGTGCCCTAGGCATACAGAAGCAGGGTGAGGGAGGGAGGAGAGAGAGCGTTTCTTCTTAATTGCCAAGCATCTTCATCAGAGAAAATGTCTAATTGAAGCAATTCAGCTGCCCACAGATGCTGGTGGCACCATTCAAGATGAACTACCACACACCACTGGGTCCCAGGAGATAGAAAATGCTTGCCTTGGCCGACACAAAGCAAGTTCTGACAGACGAAGACGGGAAGCAGGGAATCTATTTCAGATATTTTTTTCTATATAACCAATTATTGTGAGAATAAGTTTTTTTTCTTTTCTTTTCTTTTCTTTAAGCTATAAAAAGAGAATCAGCTTCTTTGAAGAAAGTTGCCTGGCTTGCATTGCTCTAATAAAGAAGGAAAAGAAGAAAGATTACTTAGAAAGGAAGGTCTGCTGCGTTTGGTTTTCTTTGTTTTAAACAATTGGTGGAACCTGCGTATTCATCCAAAGCACAGGGTATGGTCTGCTCACATTCTCTCCTGGGCTCACATTCTCCCCTGGGCTTAAGTCTCTGGACCCTGATACATAACAACCGCAGATTACTGCAGAGGGTAGATTTAAGAGAGAGAGAGGGAAGAACAATCCATAGATTGTGAAAACAAATAAAAGGGTGGGGATAGTCTGCCCAGAGCATTACTGCCCTTTCAATGCACAATCACGATGAGTTGCTGTCGTTTTTAATTAGAAATGGCACCTGTTGGTCTGGGGCTGTTCACAGTGGCAGAGCACTTACCTAGCATGCTCACGAACCTAGATTTGATCCCGGGCACGGAAATACACACAGAACATCTGGCCATTGTGCTCTCTCTCTCTCTTTGTGTGTGTGTGTGTGTGTGTGTGTGTGCATGTGGAAAGTCAGAGGACAAGCTTGGGTGGTGGTTCTCAGAAACACCACACTTTTTTTTTTTTGGAGAGAGACACAGAGAGAGAGAGAGAGAGAGAGAGAGAGGGAGAGGGAGAGGAAGACAGATAGAGATGGGCTCGCCAGCAGTCTCTTAGCTGCTGCCAATGAATTCCAGATGTGTGCGCCCCTGGTGGTCAAGTGCGGCATTGCGCCCTTGCGTCACTTTGCATCTGGCTAAACGTGGGACCTGGAGATTGGAACCAGCGTTCTTAGGCTTAGCAGGCAGGCGCCTTAACCGCTAAGCCATCTCTCCAGCCCACCACACTGTTTTTGAGACAGGCTTTCTCACTGGACTCAATCAATCACCAATCAGGTTGGACTGGCTGGCCAGAGAGCCCCACCCCAGCACTGGGATTATAAGCACATGCCGCCATGCCCTGCTTTTAAAATGTAGGTTCTGAGGACAAACTCAGGTGTTCATGCATCCGACTAACGGAGCCGTCTCCCCAGCCTGCAGCTGCCCTTCTTGTGGACAAGGTAGCGGTCCAGTTTGTCTAGGCTGCACATCGGAGTGATGCCAAGATCAAAGCAGGAAGGTCAAGTGTATTGATAAGCACTCCTGTAGGTGGATCAGAATATCCACCTTGACAGTCCAGGGTTGTTAGGGTGAAGCAGAGACGCATGGGGCCACTCAGCCTCCTCCACTGTGATATGACCCATGACCTTTCTGTTAGGAAGCTATCATTTCTCCCTCAGACCCCAAGGGAAAGGTGTAGCAGCTAGGTCCAGAGCCTCGGGAAAACCCCGGGCAGATACTTACTTGGGCAGTACGAGAATCTGTACAATGAAGATGCAGAAGAAGATGAGACAGGCGCAAGTCACGTAGTATTTGAACGCGGGCAGTGCAGTGGCTCGGTACTGAGGGATGAAAAGGAGACAATGAGTGATGATTCTCTGAGAAGAGAGCTACATTATTCACAACCCTACCTGGGGCAGGCTCACACATACAAACTGTAGATCTTAGCATAAACGAGCCAAAGCCACTCATCACAGACAGAACACCTTTCTTCCAAATGAATCCGCTGTGATTCGCAAAGACCAAAATGTAACAGTGCAACTGGGCAGCCAGAACTATTGTGAGAAAATCAGCAGGCAAGAGGCGGCTAGCGGGAGACATGAGTCAATGAAGAGTTGATGGATCTTGGCAGTGCCCTAGTCCCTTATGGGTCTCTCGTGCTGACCATTATTTAGAGCAAAAGAATGGCTTTTCACATAACACTTGTAAATAGCTCTGAGAAAATGGAATACATATGAAAGGCACTTATTTAAACATTTAATTTAATTAATTTATTTATTTTGGGGAGAGGAGAGAGAGAAGACAGATAGAGAATGGGTGTGCCAGCAGTCTCTCAGCTGCTGTGAACAAAATCCAGATGCGTGCGCCCCCTTGTGGTCAAGTGCGGCATTGCGCCCTTGCGTCACTTTGCATCTGGCCAAACGTGGGACCTGGAGATTGGAACCGATGGAGATTGGAACAGGCGTTCTTAGGCTTAGGAGGCAGGCACCTTAACCGCTAAGCCATCTCTCCAGCCCTCACATAACACTTTAAAACAGCTCTGAGAAAATGGAATACATATGAAATGCACTTATTTTAACATTTTATTTAATTTTATTATTTTATTTTATTTTGGTGAGAGACACAGAGAGAGACAGAGACAGAGAGAGAGGAAGACAGATAGAGATGGGCACACCAGCAGTGTCTCAGCTGCTGCAAACGAAATCCAGATATGTGCGTCCCCTTGTGGTCAAGTGCGGCATTGCGCCCTTGCGTCACTTTGCATCTGGCTAAACGTGGGACCTGGAGATGATTGGAACTGCTGGAGATTGGAACCAGCGTTCTTAGGCTTAGGAGGCAGGCACCTTAATCGCTAAGCCATCTCTCCAGCCAGCATTTTATTTTTAATGTAGTTTCTGGGATCAAACTCAAGTCTTCCGACTTTCTTTTTCTTATGAGAGAGAGAGAGAGAGAGAGAGAGAGAGAATTGTTGCACCAGGGTCTCTAGTCTCTGCAATTAAATGTCAGACTTGTGCGTATGGCTTATGTGGGTTCTGGGGAGTTGAACCTGGGTCCTTAGGCATCCCAGGCAAGCACCTTAACTGTGAAGCTATCTCTCCAGCCCCATCATTGATTTATGTGAGAGAGAGAGAGAGAGAGAGAGAGAGAGAGAATGAGAATGTGTGTGTTCAGGGCCTCCAGACACATGCACTACTTGGTATATCTGGGGTTATGTGGGTACTGGGGAATTGAAGCCAGAGCAGCAGGCTTTATAAATAAATACCTGTAACCACTGGGCCATCGCTCCAGCCCTGACTCTTGATTTGAATATTTATCTTTAGTGCTACTTAGAGTCATGAGTAAAGTTAGAAGAGATAAAAGGCATGCAAGCTTTGTTCTGAGGCTGCCTTACGGACTCTCTGCATTCCTTTTGTCCAGCAGAGTCAGCTGGGGTTCTGCCTACCATGCAAGTGACCAGTGCTGACCACCTACCCAGGACTGCCTCTGCATGACTTAGGCAGGAACACAAAGAAAGGCCACTGGTGGTGGTGTCCTCTCTTGCAAATAGCCTTTCCTAAGTGCTAGAAATGCCAAGTGCTTGCTGTACTAACTCATTGCGTGCATGTGTGCGTGAGTGTATGCATGCACACATGTGTAGGGACATCAGGATGTAGGTCCTGACCTTCCGTCATGTTTGACACAGACTCGCTCTTGCTGTTTGCCTCTGTGAACACCAAGCTAGCTGGCAGACATGTTATGAGATTTTCCTGACTCTACCTCCCACAGCTATAGTGATTACAGACATGTGAGCTACCTGCATCTGGCTTTAAATGGATTCTGGGAATCCAACTTCTGGCCATCCTGGTTGCAGTGTGGTGGTTTGATTCAGGTGTCCCCCAGAAACTTAAGTGTTCTGAGTGCTAGGTTCCCAGCGGATGGAGATTTGGGAATTAATACCTCCTGGAGGGGCTTTATTGTTGGGGGCGGGCTTATGGGTGTTATAGCCAGCTTCCCCTTGCCAGTGTCTGGCATACTCTTCTGTTGTGGTTCTCCACCTGATGTTGGCCAAGAAGTGATGTCCACCCTCTGCTCATGCCATCACTTTTTCCTTCCATCATGGAGCTTCCCCTCAAATCTGTAAGCCAAAATAAACCCTTTTTTTTCCCAAAATCTGCTCTTCGTCGGGTGATTTCTGCCAGCAATGTGAACCTGACTGCAACACACAGCAAGCACTTTTAACCACTGATCTACCTCCCCTGCCTCTAAATCATTTTTTTTTTTTGGAGAGGAGAGAGAGAGGGAGAGGGAGACAGATAGAGATGGGTGTGCCAGCAGCCTCTCAGCTGCTGCGAACGAAATCCAGATGCGTGCTCCCCCTTGTGGGCAAGTGCGGCATTGCGCCCTTGTGTCACTTTGCATCTGGCTAAACATGGGACCTGGAGATTGGAACCAGTGTTCTTAGGCTTAGGAGGCAGGAGCCTTAACCCCTAAGCCATCTCTCCAGCCCTCTAAATCATTTTTAATTCTGACAGCAACCACACAGTGAAGCAGACAGCCTGAAGGAACTGCAGGCCAGAACGATTGATGAACACTCCATGGGAGTCACAGTAAATGAGGAAGCGCAGATCCTCACAAGGAAGAATGAATGCCAGCTGCTAAACAGGAAGCTGCACTGCCTTTCCAAACAGGGCTGACTGTAAAATTAATAAAGCGAATTTTGTGGACATGCCACTGTAAGCCTCTTGCAAACACTGCTAGCTTGGGCCAGCCACACTGGCGCAGACTCTCTCCAGTGCTGAAGAAGATGCAGTTCTTGCATTGGAGCTGCTCAGGGTTTTGGGCTGAAGCCTGGGTTTCTATTGGTCTGTTGAAATTCTCTCCCCATATGACCCTTCCTTCTGCATGAAGTGCAGGCTGGGATAGGTGGGTGAAAAGTGGGCTTCAATTTTGATGCTCACAAAAATTTGCCTGGGGGTTACACCTACAGATAGGTTCACATGGGGAATTGTAAGTAAAAGCTGCAGTTTTAATTATGATCACGTTGTTCTTATTAGAAATTTTTTTTCCTAATGAATTTTGTGACTTAACAGCTAGGGTAATTTATATGCTGATGAAGAAATTATAATAGCATCATTGCTGAAGTGTGATTTTTTTAAAGTTTTTTATTTTTTTATTTTTGGAGAGAGACACAGAGAGAGACAGACAGAGAGGGAGAGGGAGACAGATAGAGTTGGGTGCGCCAGCAGTCTCTCAGCTGCTGTGAACGAACTCCAGAGGCATGCGCCCCCTTGTGGTCAAGTGCGGCATTGCACCCTTGCTTCCTTTGCATCTGGCTAAACGTGGGACCTGGAGATTGGAACCACTGGAGATTGGAACCAGCGTTCTTAGGGTTAGGAGGCAGGCACCTTAACCGCTAAGCCATCTCTCCAGCCCTGAAGTGTGATTTTTATCCTATGCATTCAATTACATCCTTATCTTTCCACTTCCTCAGCGCTGTGTGAAGAGACGTGAGTTGGAATTTCATTTTGGTATTAACTTCTAGCAGGAATGGATAATGGAACGGTTAAATAATAAGTAGCCATTAGCATCTGTGCCAGTCACTTAAGGGTAAGGTGGTCAGTAATAACACATTTTATTAAGCTTTCATTTGCTAAGCCATCTGTAGTTTAAGTACTTTACAGGGCAGTAAGTAATTGACCTTCTGGCCATAAACACAAGGTAAAAATTTGGGCATACCTGTAAAATCTGCCCCTAATGGATTTTGGGCGATTTTTAGCATTTGGTTTACACGAGTATCCATATAACAATGAGCTAAGCTTTCCAAAGAGAATTTTCATATTACTCATACCCATGCTGCCATTAATATAATCACTTTTATTCAAATTAAACCTGTTTGGATTATTTATTCAGATGATGGAAATTACCTCTGAATCTGTTCTTTCTCTAGATCAACACAAAACAAAACATGAATGAAGTAAAGCTGGCCAAAAGAAGAAACATCCTTCTTGCAATGATTATTTAGCAAATCCGTAAAGCCTAAACATTCACTGCTCATTTGAGTTTGAAATACCTCTTACTTTGAGAGTCACAATGTGAGTGTTTAGATGCAACAAAACTTAAAAGTTTGGGTTTTCTGGGCTGGAGAGATGGCTTAGCGGTTAAGGCGCCTGCCTGCTAAGCCTAAGAACCCGGTTCCAATCTCCAGGTCCCACGTTTAGCCAGATGCAAAGTGACACAAGGGCGCAATGCCGCACTTGACCACAAGGGGGCGCACGCATCTGGATTTCGTTCGCAGCAGCTGAGAGACTGCTGGCACGCCCATCTCTGTCTGTCTCCCTCTCCCTCTCTGTCTGTCTGTCTCTCTCTGTCTCTCTCCAAAAATAAAAATAAAATAAAATAAAATAAGTTTGGGTTTTCCAACTTTTCTAAAATTGTTACTATAAAACGCATACTTTTGTTAAAACATCAAAGAAGTTTATATAAACATGAAAAATATTTTTAAGCTTTTTCTAAGAAAATATCACATAGAAAAAGCCAAACATTAGATGAGTGTGGTGGTGCACGCCTTTAATGCCAGCACTCGGGAGGCTGAGGTAGGAGGATCGCTGTGAGTTCGAGGGCAGCTTGAGACTAATTCCAGGTCAGCCTGGGCTAGAACAAGATCGTGCCTCAAAAACCAAAGATAACAGCAACCAAAAAAGCCAAACATTAGCTGCTTCTCCTTTCCTGTTGTCTTGTATCTCAGACACGCTATAGACATAATTTACTACTAAGATTACAGAGACCTCTGAGGGCTCAAAAAAAGCTTGGTCAAAAGAAACGTGCCATGCCTAGAAGAAGAACAGAGTGAGCCAGGCACAGTTCAGACTTGCTTTAGAGGCAGTTTAAATGCTGCGTGTGAAACACTTGCTCCCAAGGCAGGGGCGATGGCTCAGTGGGTGTGGTAGTTTGAATAGATGGCCCCCAATATATTCAGTGTTTTATTAGTTTGTAGTTTGCATCTGCAGCCACCTGGCTGGAGTCAGCATCACTGGGCAGATCTTAAGGTGTGGTGATGGGTTTGAGATTTCAATCTAAAGCTATGCCAAGTGTGTCTAGCTGGAGGTGTGCTGTGCTGTGTGGCTTTTGGCTATTGGCTTTGCTCTCTCTGTGTTTGGTCCTGTGAAAGCAGGCCAGCTTCTTCTGCCATGATGGAACTTCCCCTGGATCTGTAAGCTTCAATAAATATCCCTTCCTCCATCACTGTGCCTGGTCGGGAAGTTCATCTCAGTGAACCTGAAGCTGTCTGCTACAGTGGGTAAAAGTGCTTGCACCACACAAGCATGAGGACCAGCGTTCCTGTTCCCAAAACTATATAAAACAGGTGGAATCGTGGTTGCTTCTGGAACTCCAGTGTGGGGAAAGCAGAGACATGGAATTCCTGAGGCCCAATGAGCTCCACAGTCTAACCAAACCCCCGAGATTTAGTCTCAGCAGGAGACCCTCAATAAAAATCCCCAAAGAATAACAGTTGGGAGCAATTGAAGAAGAATCAGCATCTTTCTTTTGCCTCCGCATGCATGTATACCCATGTGCATATGGACCCTCACACATGTACTACCACATAAACAATTGCACACACACACACACACACACACACACACACACACAAACCCAACCCAAAGCTGGGCATGGTGGTGCACGCCTTTAATCCCAGCACTCAGGAGGCAGAGGTAGGAGGATTGCCATGAGTTCGAGGCCACCCTGAGACTACATAGTTAATTCCAGGTCAGCCTGGACCAGAGTGAGACCCTACCTCAAAAAAACAAACAAACAAACAAAAAAACAAAAAAAAAAAACCCAACCCAAACAGCAGTGAGAAACCTAAGAGCAATTTCATGAATGACATCAGAACTACTGTTTCCGACAAAAGCAATCCATTTTGAGGGATAAAATGACTTACTTCTTTTTCTAGAATCTTGTTGTAGAAAAGCAGTGAGATTCTCTGAATGTCCTCAGACTTCAGCCATTGCCTGAAAATGGAAGAGATGGACAGCATCAAACCAAAGTATCAATGAAACATCTGGAACTACCTGCTTTTTTTTCATGGAACTATTTTTTTTTGGAAAGAGACAGAGAGAGAGAGAGACAGAGAGGAAGACAGATAGAGATAGGTGCGCCAGCAGCCTCTCAGCTGCTGAGAACAAAATCCAGATGCGTGCGCCCCCTTGTGGTCAAGTGCGGCATTGCGCCCTTGTGTCACTTTGCATCTGGCTAAACGTGGGACCTGGAGATTGGAACCAGCGTTCTTAGGCTTAGGAGGCAGGTGCCTTAACCACTAAGCCATCTCTCTAGCCCTGGAACTACTTTTTATTTTTATTTTTATTTTATTTATTTTATTTATTTATTTATTTATTTATTTATTTATTTATTTATTTATTTATCTGAGGTAGGGTTTCAGTCTAGTTCAGGCTGACCTGGAATTCATTCTGTATTCTCAGGGTGGATTCCAACTCACAGTGACCCTCCTGCCTCTGCCTCCCCAGTGCTGGGATTAAAGGTGTACACCATCCCTGCTGGCTTGGAACTACCATTTATAAAATACCTTGCATGCTTCTCTCGTGAATGTGAATCCTGCCAAACTGAATATTTTGCACATGCACAATGCCAACTTAATCGGTGGGGAATCCGAAAAATTGTCAGCAGGAACCAAAAGCGTAGCTTGCATAAACACGCACTGCCCTTACTGGGAAATTTCTGCTACAGACAACTCTATCAAATTGAAACTGAAGTTATCCAAGATAAGCAGCTGGGGAGAGAAGTCATCCAAACGATTCTGCTTTGTCAATGAATTGATTTTATGCGGTTCTACTGAAGCCATGTGACGCTGTACATCCTGAAGGGATTAGCTCTCAGAGAAGCTTCTGGAGCTTCTGGAATGGTGCATCTCACACAGGGCAGCTGATCACTAGAAAGCAAGCAAGCCACGAGGAAGAAGATGGCTTTTCCTCCACTCACTGAAATCATCTCATTGTCACTTTTCATATCCCGAGAGTCAAAATCACATTGCAATGCAGTTTGCAAAATTTTGTTAAAAGTATTGATGTGCAGGTAAACCTGTGATAGATAAGCCATCCTTTGGATGCTCAAATGCCCAGGAAAGGGTTAGGTTGGGTCATCTGCTAAATCTATTTTCACTTTCTTTCTTTTTTTCTTTTTGGTTTTTCGAGGTAGGGTCTCACTCTGGCCCAGGATGACCTGGAATTAACTGTGTAGTCTCAGGGTGGCCTTGAACTCATGGCGATCCTCCTACCTCTGCCTCCCAAGTGCTGGGATTAAAGGCGTGCACCACCACACCCGGTTTATTTTCACTTTCTTTCTTTCTTTCTTTCTTTCTTTCTTTCTTTCTTTCTTTCTTTCTTTTCTTTTCTTTTCTTTTCTTTTTTTTTTGTTTTTGTTTTTTTGAGGTAGGGTCTCAAACTGGCCCAGGCTGACCTGGAATTAACTATGTAGTCTCAGGGTGGCCTTGAACTCACGGTGATCCTGCTACCTCTGCCTCCCAAGTGCTGGGATTAAAGGCGTGCACCACCACACCCGGCTATATCACTTCCATTTTGAATGGTTATCCTCCCATCCAACATGGCTGTGTTGGGAGAAGGGACTTCTGCTGGTGTAGTTAAGGTTAAATGAAGTCATGGTAGATGGGTTAGACCTGCTAGAATTAGCGTTCTAACATCAGACATGAGAGCTTTTACCCTGCCACCATGCACATGCACTAAAAAAGGCTTGTGTTTTTGTTTGTTTAGAGTAAAAACCGATGTTAAATGTTACTCTTTTTTTTTTTAAAAATGCTTGTTCAATTAATGTGAGTGAATTAATGATAATCTGCATAGAAATCATTGTTTTTAGTCAATAACAGAAAACAACTAAATGGTGCATCCAGCCGAGAGCCCCAATGGAATTCTCAAGTGGAAATTAAAAGATCAGAAGAAAACCACATAAAAGACAAGAAGAGATAATGATTAAGGAGTAATCAAATGTTATTGATGCCAATTAAAAATATAAGCCTAGGGGCTGGAGAAATGGCTTAGTGGTTAAGGTGCCTGCCTGCTAAGCCTAAGAACGCTGGTTCCAATCTCCAGGTCCCACGTTTAGCCAGATGCAAAGTGACGCAAGGGCGCAATGCCGCACTTGACCACAAGGGGGCGCACGCATCTGGATTTCATTCACAGCTGCCGAGACACTGCTGGCGCGCCCATCTCTATCTGTTTCCCTCTCGTTCTCTGTCTCTGTCTCTATCTGTGTCTCTCTCATGTATGCCTAAGCATATCTAAGAATTCCCTTTTTATTGAGCCTGGAATTTTTCTGTATTCATTTTGTGAAACATGGTGTAAGAATTCCCACAAAGGCAGTTACAGCAACAAGAACTATTAGCTTAAAATAAGAGTGAATGGAAGAACAAAGGTGCTATGCAGACAAGTGTGTGAACACTAAATGATGCAAAGCAAGCAGAAACTCAAATACAGCCTTAATTAAAATAGATCCAAGCCAGCAACTACACCGTGTAAGGATTCTTTTTAAAAATATTTTATCCTTATTTATTTATTTTAGAGAAAGAAAGACACAGGCAGAGAGAGAGAGAGAGAGAGAGAGAGAGAGAGAGAGAGAGATTGAGAGAACGAATGGGCGCCCCAGGGCCTCCAGCCATTACGAACGAACTCCAGACACATGTGCCGCCTTGTGCATCTGGCTTACGTGGCTATTGGAGAATTGAACCAAGGTCCTTTGGCTTTGCAGGCAAGCGCCTTAACCGCTAAGCCATCTCTCCAGCCCATTTAAGGATTCTTTCAACAGAACATTCTGAAGGTGGGTACAGAAGTGGCTTGGGGAGTAGGAATCCCACCTGAGCACATGCTGCAATGAATTCAGAGACTTGAATTTTTGTTTGTTTATTTTTTTCGAGGTAGGGTCTCACTCTGGTCCAGGCTGACCTGGAATTAGCTATGTAGTCTCAGGGTGGCCTCGAACTCATGACAATCCTCCTGCCTCTGCCTCCCGAGTGCTGGGATTAAAGGCGTGCGCCACCACGCCCAGCGAGACTTGATATTTTAGTATTGCCATTGTTATTGTCAGCTGTGCGACTTCCACAAGGAGAGGGAGTTCCTCTTTCTCTGATGTGTGTATTCCACCTGCAGTTTCTTCTGGTTAAATGACTATCTCCTTCTACCTGCATGCTTTCAGTTACTGGCAGGTTACAGGTGAACATTTGCTTCTTGTTTGTGAAGAAGATAAAGCTATTTTATAAGGATCCTAGAACAAGATGGAGCAGAGCATCTAGGGACTGCAGTACCGTGAGCCCTAGGGGAATTGGAAGGTTTTGTCTGTTTGAATACATGAAGGAGCTCTGGACAGGTGGCGGTGCCTGACACTGGGAATTGCTGCTCATGCCTCATTCGCATGTTTCATTGCATGGCTACAGACAAATGGACACACTCTCATATACGTTTGTGTGATTCTTCTATAAGTCCTGTAAATGTTCTAGATATCTATGTGGAACAATCCAAAACAGGTATGGATTTTACAAAGCCCTGTAACCGAGATTGGGTAACTTTATATTGCATTCGATAAATTATATCATAGGTGAAAATCATTTATACTTTCATGTTAAATTTTTAAAAATTTTTTAAATTATTTTTTATTTATTTTTGGAGAGAGAGGGACAGAGAGAGATAGACAGAGAGGGAGAGGGAGACAGAGATGGGTGCGCCAGCAGTCTCTCAGCTGCTGTGAATGAACTCCAGACGCGTGCGCCCCTTGTGGTCAAGTGTGGCATTGCGCCCTTGCGTCACTTTGCATCTGGCTAAACGTGGGACCTGGAGATTGGAACCGCTGGACAATGGAACCAGTATTCTTAGGCTTGGCAGGCAGGCGCCTTAGCCGCTAAGCCATCTCTCCAGCCCTCATGTTAAATTTTAAGTGGGTGACTATAAGACAGAAACTGCATGAACACTTTTCACGAGAACTGCTGTTACTCACTACAATTTAATTGAAGAAGATAGACTGAAGGTTTAGGTGTACCAGATACCACCTCTGCTTTTGCTCTCTGGAAGTCACTCTGTGACACAGCTGAATCCCCTTGTGACAAGAACTAAAGGAAAGGCAAAACCTAGCAATGTGGAAGGTGACGTTAAATTCTCCCTCTCTCCCTCTTTCTCGACATCTTTGATATCATCTAAAGTTATGGCAATGGGGCTGGAGACATGGTTTAGCGGTTAAGGTGCCTGCCTCCTAAGCCTAAGAACGCTGGTTCCAATCTCCAGGTCCCACATTTAGCCAGATGCAAAGTGACAAGAGGGCGCAATGCCGCACTTGACCACAAGGGGGCGCATGCGTCTGGAGTTCGTTCGCAGCAGCTGAGAGTCTGCTGGCGCTCCCATCTCTGTCTTCCTCTCTCTCTCTCTGTGTCTCTCTCCAAAATAAAATAAAATAAAATAAAATAAAATAAAATAAAATAAAATAAAATAAAATAAAATAAAATAAAATAAAATAAAATAAAATAAAAATTTAAAGTTATGGCAATGATTGTTGGCTTCATAAGCTAAACATTATTTTACCCTCTCTCAAATCCAGTATTCCTCTCATTCCTCACTGTGGGCTTCAGGCTCTAATGGTCTTCCAGGATAGAGACGAGCCGTAGCCCAAGGCTTCCTGATTCTGCAGGGGAATCCATGCATCTTGATGTTGTTACAGAGTAAAATCTAAGCATTTTCCCTCATAGAATTCTCATTAATCTTTAAACTATATTCCTTGCTGAGTACATTAAGCTGTGATTTTTCTCTCTTCTCATATTCATTATTAATAAGTGACTTGGCGAATATTTTCTAGGCAGAACTGAATTTTTAAAAGAAAAATACTATTAAAAGAAGCTATTAAAAAAAGAAGTTTGCCAGGCGTGGTGGTGCATGCCTTTAATCCCAGCACTCAGGAGGCAGAGGTAGGAGGATCGCCATGAGTTCGAGGCCACCCTGAGACTACATAGTGAATTCCAGGTCAACCTGAGCTAGAGTGAGACCCTGAAAAAAAAAAAAAAAAAAAAAAAAAAAAAAAAAAAAAAAAAAAAGTTATTATGAAGAACAACTGAGTTGGAATCAACTAATTATATCAGCAAACCTGGCTTTGTCACTATCAGAACTACAGTGATGGCTGTGGGATAGTTGGAAATGATGATGTTTTTCAATATTAGGCTTTAAAACAAGACACTTTCACATAAAAAAAATACTCACTTCTGTGCATTGATTCCATCAATAGCTTGGATCATCCTTTCATTCAATTCTTCTTCAAATCTTTTCTTTTGTGACTTGGTTCTATATGAAAGAGGAAATATAATGGGTGAGGATATATAGATAGAGTGTAAATATTAGGTCTAGTTTTCTATGACAATGAAGCACACACCCACATGGGGTTGAATGGATTGACTAGAAGGGTTGGTACAGTAAAAATATTCACTGATCATCCAAGGATAAGAAAACACACTGGGTTTGAAAAACCAGCACCAAGAGCTGGTACTTGTTGTTTGACATGAAAGAACTCTGACTCCTGAGCGACCTCAACACTTCACTTCACCTTCGCTGACCTTGGACCGGAGCAAACGGGCTGCAGCAGTGTAGTTTGGCTGACGAGATAACCCTTCCGTTTTCACGCATTCCCTGGCCTGTTTTTGAGAGCATGAAAAACTAAGCCTTATTGTAAGTTCATGAGAGCTTGATTGTGTATATCTGTTCTGTTGTTAAGTGTAATGTTGTCCAATCTTCTGCAGAAATGATAGTCACAGAAGACCCAGTCAGAGTGGTAGACTAGGGGGCACCTCGCTTGGTCTCGAAAGCAAATGATTTATTTTATTATTATTTTTTAAAATTTTATTTATTTTTGGAGAGACACACAGAGAGAAACAGAGAGATAGGGAGAGGGAGACAGATAGAGATGGGCGCGCCAGCAGCCTCTCAGCTGCTGTGAACGAAATCCAGACGCATGCGCCCCCTTGTGGTCAAGTGCGGCATTGCGCCCTTGCGTCACTTTGCATCTGGCTAAACGTGGGACCTGGAGATTGGAACCGCTGGAGATTGGAACCAGCGTTCTTAGGCTTAGCAGGCAGGCGCCTTAACTGCTAAGCCATCTCTCCAGCCCTATTTTATTTTTTAAAATTTATTTATTTGAGAGTGATACAGAAATAGGCAGGTAGAGAGAGAGAATGGGCATGCCAGGGCCTCCAGACACTGCAAACGAACTCCAGATGCATGTGCTTCCTTGTGCATCTGGCTTACGTGGGTCCTAGAGAATCAAGCCTTGAACCAGGGTCCTTAGGCTTCACAGGCATGAGTCTTAACAGCTAAGTCATCTCTCCAGCCCTGATTTTTTAGCCATAATATAAAGAGGGTTTCTGATGAATTGTGAAAATCAACACAAGAGCTCCACAAAGAAAACTTGGTAATATACACAAGAATAATATAAAGGAGGAACCTGACTTGGAACCTGTTTTTTTTTTTTTTAAAGATTTTATTTATTTATTAGAGACAGAGAGAGGGAAAGAGAGAGATGGAGAGTGAGAATGAGCATGCCAGGGCTTCTAGCCACTGCAAACGAACTCCAGACATGTGCACCCTCTTGTGCATCTGGCTTATGTGGGACCTGGTGAATTGAACCGGGGTCCTTAGACTTCGCAGGCATGAGTCTTAACAGCTAAGCCATCTTTCCAGCCCGGAACCTATTTTTAAAAGTTAAATTTCTACTGTGAAGATTAAGTGAGCAAGTTGGCCCTTGCCAGCTGGCCTGTCTTTGAATGCACCAAATCCATCATTAGATTGACCGTCTAATCTGGAATAAAACCAACACTTTTCTGAGATCAGAACTGTCTGCAGATAGAGATAAAAGTAGCATTAAATATGAAATGTCACATTTCTCATATATCTGTTATTAAATCTTACAGAATTAATATTAATAGACACACGGGTTTTTAGACTCCCACCCTCTTGGGTTGACACTGTGTCTTGGTGTCTGTCTTTTTCTTTTTTTCTTTTTTTTTGGAGAGAGACACAGATAGAGACAGAGAGAGAGAGAGGGAGAGGAAGACAGATAGAGATGGGCGCGCCAGCAGCCTCTCAGCCGCTGCAAACGAAATCCAGATGTGTGCACCCCCTTGTGGTCAAGTGCAGCATTGCGCCCTTGCGTCACTTTGCATCTGGCTAAACATGGGACCTGGAGATTGGAACCGCTGGAGATTGGAACCGGCGTTCTTAGGCTTAGGAGGCAGGCGCCTTAACTGCTAAGCCATCTCTCCAGCTCTGGTGTCTGCCTTTTTCAACATGTCCGAGGGCAGTCTTCATTCCAAATAGGAATGATATTAAATGATTAAACTGAACACATTGAGCCAACTCATTTGAGGTTCTTAGGACACCAAATTCAAATCTATTTGCTAATGGCAAATTAATTTTTTGTCCTGTTTTGTTAGTTTTGGTGCTGGGGATTGGATAGGGACTTACACATGATTGTCACATGCTCTATACTAACCCTACACATGATTGTTACATGTCAATCTATACTGATCTACATCATGACCTCTTTGCAAATTTTTTTTGGAGAGAGACACAGAGAAAGACAGAGAGAGAGGGAGAGGGAGACAGATAGAGATGGGTGCACCAGCAGTCTCTCAGCTGCTGTGAACGAAATCCAGATGTGTGCGCCCCCTTGTGGTCAAGTGCGGCATTGCACCCTTGCATCACTTTGCATCTGGCTAAACGTGGGACCTGGAGATTGGAACTGCTGGAGATTGGAACCGGCGTTCTTAGGCTTAGGAGGCAGGCGCCTTAGCCGCTAAACCATCTCTCCAGCCCACAATTTTTTAAAGCAGAGTCTTGAACAATTATCAAAATGGCTTTCGTTCCTCATTTATAGGTGCACTGCGCCTAGCGGTGTGTATGTGACCTGCTACCTCAGACCCTCATTTTGTCTTCTAGTTCCACTATTAGGCATGAACTTCTGGATTTCAATTCAGTATCTTTATCATCATTATTATTATTTGTTTTCACAAACTCTGGGGAAGTCTAAACAAGAAAAGTGTAGAAACCTCGAGGCCCACAAGTAAATGTCAATCTTTCCTGTTTGGTCCAGGCTAAATTGCCTTTGATAATCTGCTTGGCATTAGTTTAGTGATTCCTGTGCATAACTTGGCATCGCAAATGTGGCACACGAAGTCGCCAACAAAGGCACGTCATGATGAATTACTCGAATTCACTAATTATGTGGAGAGTGGTTCTGACAGATAGATTTCTCTTGTGCACTTCTGCGATCCCATTGTGGAGGGGATCTGCATCACAGCCCCTCACCAGGGTTCTTGACTGACCTTTCAGGACTTGGCCCCTTTACTTTTTCGCATCACTGCCTTTCTGTCCTTGCACCAGCCCTGGTTCCAATGTCAGCTTCTCCAGAGCTCAGTTCCCCAGTCCCTCTATCCAGTGTGACAGTATACTTTGTCTTAGCTCCTCCCAGTTCTGACCTACCTACATGCCTGGGCAATTCTATTGAGAGAGGCATACGAAAAGGTCCTCACCCAGCCAGGCAGTATCTCAGAAAGGTTTATAAAAGCCAACTGTTGAGGAAAGTGGAGTGTGAAGAGTGTGAAGGGCAGGGCAGTGGTTAGCGATGCTTGCTCTGGGGTAACAGTAGCTGGCTGCAAGTCCTGCCTTCTTCTCTATCAGCCGTGGACATTCTCCTGTGCCACTATGCCTCAGGCTTTCTCGCCACAGTGGGAATGTTGCAGAATCTGTCACATGACAACACTACGCATATGAGGTTTTATGATATAGATGTTTTATGGCTTAACCCAGATAAAAAATCATAGCATAGTATCAGAATATGGCCAGCTGTATTCATCCCAGGTGATACTGTATTTTCTATTATGGGGTCCCATGAGGCATTTCCAACTGTACCTCAGTAAACAGACGTTTTTGTTTTTTGGAGAGAGACAAAGAGAGAGATATAGAGAGAGGGAGAGGAAGACAGATAGAGATGGGCGCACCAGCAGCCTCTCAGCTGCTGTGAACGAAATCCAGACACATGTGCCCCCTTGTGGTCAAGTGTAGCATTGCGCCTTTGCGTCACTGCATCTGGCTAAACGTGGGACCTGGAGATTGGAACCGCTGGAGATTGGAACCAGCGTTCTTAGGCTTAGGAGGCAGGTGCCTTAACCACTAAGCCATCTCTCCAGCCCTAAACAGACTTTTCAAACTAAATTGTGAAGGATACAGACAGTAGAGGAAGTGTGGACATGAAATGAAAGGATGCCTGTGCAATGTCTGGGAACAGTTGTTCATACGTGTGTTTGAGTCTTATGGACGTTAAATAGGTCATGATTTCTCATGGTATCTAATAAGGTGCACAGAATTCCCAAGATTGCCTTAGATTTCCTTTGATACAGTATATGTCATTGAAAAAGAATGGTTATGAAACCCAAGAACCTTTCATCTTCATAACATAAGGATTAAAAGTGTAAGACTTCAATGTGAAAATTTCAAATTTTGCTGAAAGTACTAATAAAAGCTCATTACAATGAATGAAGCCACATGGAAGGATTCTGAGAAAATGCGCAGTATTTCCAGGTGTGTTTAGTTTTTACACAGATACAAGGCATTTTCCACAAGAAAATGGGTCCTATGGTTTTTCTTTCATATCTATAAACCTGAAAGCTGGTCTTTCTGTGGGGAAAGAAATGCTCCCTTAACTTTTTAATTTTTATTTTTTTGGAGAGAGATAGAGAGAGACAGAGAGAGAGAGAGAGAGAGGGAGACAGATAGAGATGGGAGCGCCAACAGTCTCTCAGCTGCTGTGAACAAAATCCAGATGCATGCGCCCCCTTGTGGTCAAGTGCGGCATTGCGCCTTTGCATCACTTTGCATCTGGCTAAACGTGGGACCTGGAGATTGGAACCACTGGAGATTGGAATCAGCGTTCTTAGGCTTAGGAGGCAGGCACCTTAACCGCTAAGCTGTCTCTCCAGCCCTCCCTTTTGTGCCAGCACCTTATATTAGTTGTCCTAACATTAGTATTGGTTTGGTGAACACTCAATGTGACATTACGGTAAAGCTGAGCCCCAGAGGCAGTGTGTATGATCTTAACATGGGCGGCAATAGCACGGGGAGAGCGTTGGAAAGCGCCCTTCCTGAGTGCCACAGGCTGCTCCTCACCTCACTGTCCTAAGCTGGACTTACCTTTAAAAGTCAACACAAACATTCATTTTAAGCAGTATACTCATTTTACAACTTATTCCCCCTGCCACACATAGCACGGATAAGAGTCATTTCAAGAAACACTTTAACATTGCAAGTTGATTACCAGGTAGTGTTCTCCTTTTCTGTCTTACATCTAACTACAAGACACTCATCACCCTATTTTTAGAAGCTGGGTCTCTTCACAAAGAGCTGCTCCTTCACAGGAAGCCTTAGAAGTGACTGTTAATGCTGGCAATTATTCTCAGAAAGAAGTAACAAGCAATGCAGCTTTAAAAACCAAATAGCCAAAGATATACCTTACCTTAAGGTACGATTTTGAAAATTATACTGGCCCATTGGCACATCCTGTATTAAAAAAAAACAACAACAAAAAAAACCTTTATTAGTGGTGAAAATGTATTTTTTTTTTTAGGAAGAACGTGGAAATGATAATGAGATTGGGTATATTTCTTCTTGTATCATGTTAAGTGTCATTTAGATAGAAAATAATTACCCATGTGAGAAAACGCTTAATCATAAATCTGTCAAGGCATAAAGTTTATAGTTAGAATGCTGGTGTAATCTATGAGTGTATGACACAATGCAGGTGGGGCCCTAGCCAGACCGCATGCTAAAAGAAACCAGGCCACACCCCTTGGGTTTTCTCACCAGGATGGCAGGTAGTCAATGATGGGTAAGACCCCATGAGATGGGGCAACCTAAGACAGGCACCGTCGCATGGGATGATCCCTTGGGGCCTGGGGTCAACAATGGCTTGGCAAAGAACCATGCCTCCCAGGGTTGCCAATAATAAAAACAAAAAGGAGGATATGTATGGCACAGTGCAGGTTGGGCCCTAGCCAGACCGCATGGCCCTTGCGTCACTTTGCATCTGGCTAAACGTGGGACCTGGAGTTTGGAACCGGGTTCTTAGGCTTAGCAGGCAGGCACCTTAACCACTAAGCCATCTCTCCAGCCCTCTTTCTCTCTTTTTTTTTTTTTTTAAAAAACTTGTTTTAGTGTTAACTTCCATAATTATAGACAATAAACCATGATAATTAGCTCCCTCCCTCACTCGTCCCTTCACAACTCCACTCTCCATCATACCCCCTCCCCGTGAGCTTTGGAATTTTATGTGGGAATCTGGAGTGATACGAACCACTATGACACAATATGTATTGCTGATGACATCACACACAGTCTGGAGCAAACTCCCTCTACAGTAGAACCCTGAGCCCCCTCCCCACCACACACACACATAGAGTGGCTTTTTTTTTACAGACAGTGCCATTTGGCAGGAGATGCCCAGCCCTTTGCTTGGGGACTAGCCCGTCTCCCTCCCCACGCGCTGTGGCTTTGACTCGGGCATACCGTGGTACTGATCTTCCCATTTTCGGTGGTCATGCTGTCTCTGTGATGCAGATGTGCGAAGGGCTTGGCTGCCCCCCAGGACTCCAAATACCGGGTCATGCGCACAGAAGCCCTCATCTTGGCTCCATCCAAGGTGTGGCGAGGTCGGAAGAGGTGCTGAGGGCTCCGTCGCTCTCCCTTGGGAAAGTAAACAAAGCTTCACTCCAGGTACACGATAGCTCAGCACCTTCTTCTCCTTGTTCTAGCCTCACTTGGCCAAGCTCATCCCTCCAGGGGTCACCGATTCCCTCTTCACGGCTTCTGCCCTCATTCCTTCAGTGTGATTGGGAAAGAAGCCATCTGAGCTGAGGTATCAAATCTACCTGCCTGGAAGCGTACGAAGCAATACACAGAGACCGCTGGGCCCTTGTGTAAAGGGTTCTTCAATGGAACTGCTGATCTGTTGACGTCTTTGCTTTTCTAAAGTGCTATCTGGGGGCTGGAGAGATGGCTTAGTGGTTAAACGCTTGCCTGTGAAGCCTAAGGACCCCGGTTCGAAGCTCGATTCTCCAGGACCCACGTAAGCCAGATGCACAAGGGGGTGCACGCATCTGGAGTTCGTTTGCAGTGGCGCGCACATTCTTTCTCTCTCTACCTGCCTATTTCTGTATTTCTCTCTCTCAAATAAATAAATAATAAAATATTTAAAAATAAATAAATAAAAAATAAATAAAGTGCTATCTGGGGGCTGGAGAGATGGCTTAATGGTTAAACGCTTGCCTGTGAAGCCTAAGGACCCCGGTTCGAAGCTCAATTCTCCAGGACCCACGTAAGCCAGATGCACAAGGGGGCACATGCATCTGGAGTTTGTTTGCAGTGGCTGGAGGCCTGGCGTGCCATTCTTTCTCTCTCTACCTGCCTATTTCTGTATTTCTCTCTCAAATAAATAAATAAATAAATAATATATTTTTTTAAAAATAAATAAATGATATTTTATTTATTTATTTATTTATTTATTTATGGATTTATTTGAGAGAATGGATAAAGAAATAGCCTGTAGAAGAGAGAAGGACCCCGAGAGAATGGGTGCTCAATTCTCCAGCCCCTGCAAAGCCAGATGCACAAGGGGGCACACACCTGGAGTTTGTTTGCATCTGGCTGGACGGGGTCCTGCGAGAATTCTTTCTCTCTCTGCCTATTTCTGTATTTCTCTCTCTCAAATAAATAAATAAATAATAAAAATTTTTTTTAAAATAAATAAATAAAAAATAAAGTGCTATCTAGGTCTGGAAGGGGCGCTGTTACAGTAAAAAGTGCCACACATCATGATTGGGTTCTTGTGGCTTGAACAAATGTTCTCTCTGTATAATTTCCCATTCTTGCCGCTGGTCACACATCCATCTCTGGGTCAACAAGGAAGCTAGCTGAAAATGTGTCCAGAGTGGAACTGCGACGCGAGAGACGCTGTCATAGAGAATGTCCATGAATTTGATCTCGATTTGGGAACACTCGCTGACATGGTTCAGAAGTCCTCTCTCTAGACTCTGCGTGATTGAACCAGCTGTGGGATTCAGGGGAGTTCTATAATGGCTCAGAGCTGCAGATCTTAATCTCTGAATAGCGATAACACCCACTTGGCAGGAAATCCAGAGGAATTAATGAAAATGAAGCCCTGCATCCCTTGATCTGGCCCACCAGACAGTGAATATTCGAGCAGCCTGGTCCTTACTGTCCACTCACTTTCAAGGGGTAGAGGCTTTTATCCCACGAGAGAAAACACAGTCCCATATAAATGTTTTGAGATTTATTTCTTCATCTTTAAAACATTTCTTTTCTTTTTTCACATGCTCACCCTCCTTCATTAATTTTTTTTTTTTTTTGGAGAGAGAGAAAGAAGCAAAGGGAGACAGACAGAGATGGGCACGCCAGCAGCCTCTCAGCTGCTGCAAACAAAATCCAGACGCATGCGCCCCCTTGTGGTCAAGGGCGGCATTGCGCCCTTGCATCACTCTGCATCTGGCTAAACGTGGGACCTGGAGATTGGAACTACTGGAGATTGGAGCCAGCGTTCTTAGGCTTAGGAGGCAGGTGCCTTAACCGCTAAGCCATCTCTCCAGCCCTCCTTTATTAAATTTTGATGCTTTGAAGGATTGAGTAAAATCTCTTCGTTTGATTTCTTAGCTCACATGTACCAAGCTGTGTTCACACCTTACCCTACTGGCATTAACTGGCAGAGCAGGCCAATACGGACCAACATACTCAACTACCCCAACCAGAAACCTGCACCCACGGCCCTTGCTGCACAGCTAAGTTATGATACCCAACTGTTTATCTAGTGAATATGTGAATTTGTCATCCTAAGATATCTATCTTCTGGAACTCAACCAACAATTGAATTGAAAGTCATTTACAGACAAACATCTATACCAATTTTTGCTAATCACTCATCTGTATCAACATTTTGCCCCCCACTCCTTCCTAATCCCAGGAATGATAGTCTAATTCCAAAGCCGCACAAGACCACTGACCTTGGGGTTGATTACAAAGTAGGTTTTCACCAAATGCTGCTTCAAATATGGGTCTCGGACGTCACCGTCTCCTTCCTCCACTTTGTACGCTCCATTCAAATGCTCCAAGGTGACTGAAGAAATGTGAACACGTCTGAAATTCCATTTCAAAAATAAAAGTTCAGGTATAGAAGAGCTGATGCGCACAAAGACGTTCTCTTTCAGCACTGATTGTTTAGATATGTTCGTGTGATTTCAGCCAGTTTTTCTCCTTCAACTGCGGGAAGTGCAGTATGTTTTTGGATAGACTGACTGTGCCTGAAGTTTATATTCCACTGGCCACTGCTTTGAAGAGAGGCCATGAATGCCCAAGATCTGAAGCTTCTCTGTACTCCAAAAACTTGCATAGTGGGCGTGGTGGTTTGAATGTAAAAGTCCCCCATAGACTCATATACCTGACACTTAGTTCCCAGATGGTGCACGGTGTGTGGTGAACCACAGCAGAGACTCTTGGTTCTATGGATTTTTCACACACCTTTCAAATGTACACCCAAGGTGTTTTAGTAAAAGTGCATGATTATATGACAGTATGGATTTTATTTTTTTTATTATTTTATTTATTTTTGGAGAGAGACACAGAGATAGACAGAGAGGGAGAGGGAGACAGATAGAGATGGGCGTGCCAACAGCCTCTCAGCTGCTGTGAACGAACTCCAGACGCGTGCGACCCCTTGTGGTCAAGTGCGGCATTGCGCCCTTGTGTCACTTTGCATCTGGCTAAATGTGGGACCTGGAGATTGGAACCGGGTTCTTAGGCTTAGCAGGTGGGCACCCTGGATTTTATTTTTGATACTTGCCTTCATGTTTCTCCAAATTGCAGCCCTCATATCAAGATTCCCTTGTCTGGCTTCTAATCAATGATGCTACGGCTGTGTATCTCATAGTGGGTATAGTAGAATTCACCACTGTCAGAGAGATATACTGTCGGGAGTATGTTATAGGACATTGCCTATTCAGACCAATGTTTATAAATTTGCAACAAGTAAGGGTTTCTAACTGCGTATGATGCTGGCACTTGTGTCTTCACCGATGGTGTTTGTGTGTGTGCGTGTGTTACTAGGAATGAAATCTAGAGCTTTGTACATTCCAGACAAGCATATTGCTTACCTAAGAGCAAGCCCAAGAGATGGCAATTTATTTGATTATTCTAAGAGGCCACTGGACCAGGATACCAACACCGGCAATAAAAGTCATCTAAAAGTGAGCACTGTGTTGTCAGTCTGTTGACCTGATTTTTTTTTTTTTTTGGTTTTGCGAGGTACTGCAATGCCACACTTGACCACAAGGGGGCGCACACGTCTGGAGTACGTTCACAGCAGCTGAGAGGCAGCTGGCATGCCCATCTCTACCTGTCTTCCTCTCCTTCTCTCTCTCTGTCTCTCTCTCTGTGTCTCTCTCCAAAAGAAAAGAAAAGAAAAGAAAGGAAAAGAAAAGAAAAGAAAAGAAAAGAAAAGAAAAGAAAAGAAAAGAAAAGAAAAGAAAAGGAAAGTCTTATTCTAATTTTCCCATCTTTGGGGCATATTTTAAGAAAACGCTTTTTTTTTGTTGTTGTTGTTTTTCGAGGTAGGGTCTCACTCTAGCCCAGGCTGACCTGGAATTAACTATGTAGTCTCAGGGTGGCCTCGAACTCTCGGCGATCCTCCTACCTCTGCCTCCCGAGTGCTGGGATTAAAGGTGTGCACCACCACGCCCGGCTGACCTGATACTTTTGAGTGAGCTGTGGGCTTGAAGAGAAGAACATAGAGTTTTGTCTTACCCAGGGACTCCTCCAGCTTCCATGTGGTTGGCCAAAGTAACATCGTGCGACCATACATCATACTGCCACTTCTGCAGGCCAATCACACCACACAGGACGTTCCCAGAATGTACACCTACACGCATGTTGATATCCACCCCAGTAGCATCCCTCACTTTCCTAAAGAAAAAGAAATGACATCACTCTTCAGCAGTATCTTTTTCCTCTAACAGAAAATACACTCAGCATTTTACAATTCAGAATATCTCGGACTTTCGAAATGCTGCTGAGCATCCTCATGGAGCCCTGGCTGTCACTCTGGATAAAGAAAAGGGTATTTTCTCTCAGGCACTGTCACGTTCTGGGAAAGCCAGAAGGGCCAGGGCCACACTGATGACCAAGCATTTTGGATATTGTTTTTATTTTCTCAACTAACACGGATCAAGAACATGTTTAAGCCAGGCGTGGTGACGCATGCCTTTAATTCCAGCACTTGGGAGGCAGAGGTAGGAGGATCACCATGAGTTTGAGGCCACCCTGAGATGACATAGTGAATTCCAGGTCAGCCTGGGCTAGAGTGAGACCCTATCTTGAAAAACCGAAAAATGAAAAACAACAACAAAAAAAAAAAAGAACATATTTATTGTGTGCCGCCTGTAGCTATGTGTACTCAAACCAGATCATGGTGCAGTGCCTTGCACTCTCAGAACATATCTTGAGTGTCATCTGTATTTTCTGGGCTTCCAAAGATGTTTGTCCTTTGAGAGAACGCTCTGCGAAGAAAGGAACAGCATAGCTCATTCGGGAGCTTAATCATGACCTCAGCCTAAATGAACATCCTTTAAAAAGTATCATGAGCCGAGCGTGGGGGCTCAAGCCTTTAACCCCAGCACTGGGGAGGCAGAGGTAGGGGGAGTTCGAGGACACCCTGAGACTACATAGTGAATTCCAGGTCAGCCTGAGCTAGAGTGAGACCCTACCTCGAAAACTCAAAAAAAAAAAAAAAATGATCAGGAGATTAAATATTTTCAGTTGTTAACATTGTTCAATAAAAAGGAAAAAAATAATAGGCTTTAATAATATATATTTCATTATAAGGAGAAAATTAATATAAGATGTGCTTAAAAATACTTTGACAACTTGGGCTGGAGTGATGGTTTAGCAGTTAAGGCACCTGCCTCCTAAGCCTAAGAACACTGGTTCCAATCTCCAGGTCCCACGTTTAGCCAGATGCAAAGTGACGCAAGGGCGCAATGCCGCACTTGACCACAAGGGGGCGCACGCGTCTGGATTTCATTCACAGCAGCTGAGAGACTGCTGGCGTGCCCATTCTCTATCTGTCTCCCTCTCCCTGTCTCTCTCTGTCTCTCTCTCTATGTGTCTCTCCAAAAATAAAAACTAATAATAAAAAATTAAAAATAATAATAAAAAAGAAGGCTGGAGAGATGGCTTGGGGTTAAGGTGCCTGCCTCCTAAGCCTAAGAACACTGGTTCCAATCTCCAGCGGTTCCAATCTCCAGGTCCCACGTTTAGCCAGATGCAAAGTGACGCAAGGGCGCAATGCTGCACTTGACCACAAGGGGGCGCATGCATCTGGATTTCATTGGCAGCAGCTGAGAGGCTGCTGGCACACCCATCTCTGTCTTCCTCTCCCTCTCTCTCCTGTCTCTCTCTGTGTCTCCCTCCAAAAATAAATAAGTAAGAATTTAAAAAAATACTTTGACAACTCATAGCAGACACAAACACTTCAAGAGGAAATGAGGAAGGAAGCAGAGGTGGAGGGCCGCACAGAGAGAGGGAGAGATGAGCCATGAGGGCCTCCGTCAAGTACACCATTAGCATCTCACAACAGCTCTGGTATGCGTCATACGTAAGTAATAGAGTGAGAACATCCGAGATGCTAAAACTGACACAAAAGAATTGAGTTCCTGAGATAAAAATAAATGTTTTCATTAAAGGTATCCCTTCACTAACTTGAAAAATATCAGACTTTCTGTACTCACCCACATCTTAGGGTTCAATACATGGGAATATGAGTGCTGACTCTTTTCACGCAAGACAGAATGAGAATAGCCCAAGTGTTGTCAGAATGGTTGTCATACCCTCACCCTGCACTGTCACTCCATTGTTGGGGGTGTAAAAAAAAACTATCTTACTAACTTGTCAATCTTACAGGAGACAAGCAGGTGACGTATAGCTGAGTGAGGATGAATGTGGGCTGACTGGACACCCAGTCATCATATGACTTGAAGAATGTTTAGAGTTAGGCAAAGGTTTGAAGAGTTTCCTTAAGTCTGTTAGATTGTGACCATGTTAAGATACTGCTGATGTTCGGATGATGAAAGAGGAAATGAAATATGGCACATGTATGTGATGGAATATTATTCTGGCATAAAAAAGACATGAAGGGGCTGGAAAGATGGCTTAGCGGTTAAGGCACCTGCCTGTCAAGCCTAAGAACGCTGGTTCCAATCTCCAGCGGTTCCAATCTCCAGGTCCCACGTTTAGCCAGATGCAAAGTGACGCAAGGGTGCAATGCCGCACTTGACCACAAGGGGGCGCATGCATCTGGATTTCGTTCACAGCGGCTGAGAGACTGCTGGCGCACCCATCTCTGTCTCCCTCTCCCTCTCTCTCTGTCTGTCTCTGTGTCTCTCTCCAAAAATAAAATAAAATAAAATAAAATAAAATAAAATAAAATAAAATAAAATAAAAAAAATAAATAAATCAATAAAAAAGACATGAGGTACAACCCCATTGGTGGCAGGACATTGAAAAATCAAGCTGGGGATGATGGAGCTCTACAGGCTCCCAGGGGAGAAAGCTCTTTAAGGGCCTCACCCAGTGGTGAACCCCACATTCCCCAATACTGACCCACTAGCTAGAACATGTCCTTTGTTACAACAGTGGCATGACTGTTCAGGCGGTAACCAACTACTCAGTGCTTTGGGGCCCACTCCACAGGAGGGAATTCATGCCAGCTACTGAACACCAGGCCGAAAGCCCGCGGCTTGGAAGAGTCTAGAACCTACGGGATTACCTACTCTTGCTAGATTGCCAAATGGATGTGTTGTCATGCTGCTTCCTAAATATCTTTACACACACAGGAGCTCTGCTTGCTGTCAGCTCTCATCAGAAAAGCCTTTCTTTCCTCCCTCCCTTCCTTCCTTCTTTCCTCCCTCTCTCCCTTCCTCCTTCCCTTCCCTTTCGTTTGTTCGTTCGTTCCTTCCTTCCTCCCTTCCTTCCTCCCTTCCTTCTTTCCTCCCTCCTTCCCTTCTGCCTTCCCTTCCTCCTTCTTTTCCTTCCTCCCTCCCTTCATTATTTTCTCCTTTCCTTCCTTTCTCCCTTCCTTCCTTCTTTCCTCACTTCCTCCCTCCATTCTTTCCTCTTTCCCTTTCTTCTTTCCTTCTTTCCTCCCTCCCTTTCTTTCTTCCTTCCTTCCTTCCTCCCTTCCTTCCTCTCTCTCTCCCTCCCTTTCTTCCTTCTTTCTTCACTCCCTTTCTTCTCCCTTCCTTCTTTCCTCCCTCCATTTCTTCCTTTCTTCTTTTCTTCCTTCCTCCCTTCCTTCTTTCCTCCCTTCCTTCTTTTCTCCCTTTCTTCCTTCTTTCCTCACTTCCTTCCTTCCTCCCTCCCTTCCTTCTTTTCTCCCTTTCTTCCTTCTTTCCCTCCTTCTTCCTTCCTTCCTCCCTCCTTCCTTCCTTCTTTCCTTCCTTCCTTCCTCCTCCCTCCCTCCTTCTTCCTTCTTTCTTCCTTCTTTCCTTCCTTCCTTCCTTTCCTCCTTCCATCTCTTCTCCCTTCTTTTCTTCCTTCCATCCTTCCTTCCTCCCTCCCTTCCTTTCTCCCTTCCTTCCTTCCTCCCTCCTTCCTTCCTTCTTTCCTCCCTCCTTCCCTTCCTCCTTCTTTTCCTTCCTCCCTCCCTTCCTTCTTTTCTCCCTTCCTTCCTTCTTTCCTCACTTCCTTCCTTTCCTCCTTCCTTTCCTTCTTTCCTCTTTCCCTTTCTTCTTTCCTCCCTTCCTTCTTTCCTCCCTCCTGTTCTTTCTTTCTTCCTTCCTTCCTTCCTTCCTTCCTTCCTTCCTTCCTTCCTTCCTCTCTCTCTCCCTCCTTTTCTTCCTTCTTTCTTCACTCCCTTTCTTCCTCCCTTCCTTCTTTCCTCCCTCCTTTCTTTCTTCCTTCCTTCCTTCCTCTCTCTCTCTCTCCCTTTCTTCCTTCTTTCTTCACTCCCTTTCTTCTCCCTTCCTTCTTTCTTCCCTCCCTTTCTTCCTTTCTTCTTTTCTTCCTCCCTCCCTCCCCCCTCCTCTCTCTTTCTTTCTTCCTTCTTCTCTCCCTCCCTTCCTTCCTTCTTTCTTCACTCCCTTTCTTCCTACCTTACTTCCTCCCTCCCTCCCTTTCTTCCTTCTGTCCTCCCTCCCTTTCTTTCTCCCTCCCTCCCTCCCTCCCTCCCTCCCCCCTTTCTTTTCTACTTAGCACTGGGGGGTGGTTAATGCAGAGAATCATGACTGGTCAACTACAGAAACGAAGTGTCTGGTGAGTGCTCAGCCCTCCATTTACATATACACCATCCTGTCCAGGGTGCAGGGGACATCATAGAAGAGGTGACAGAAGCTGTTAAAAGTGAGAGAAGGGGAAGGAGTGCTGTCATGTTTTGTCATCTGGACAGGACAACCATTTCACTGATGAACTCACAGTAGCTGTGGGAGCATGCACAAGACCAGCACATGAGGAAACGGGTCAATATTATGTTTTGGAAGAGCAGGGACTTGAGAGGCCATTCCCCTCCCTGGTGAGCTAATGACAGGAGATGCCAGGAGAGGAGGAATCATTCTCTTCTCTGGTACAGAATGAGAAGAACTACAGTGGGACTGAGGGAGCTAAGAGGGTAAAGCAGGGTATATATGATTACAAAGTAATCGATATCTATAAAAATGTCAAAAAAAAAAAAAAAAGTAAAAAGGTAAAAAAATAAGAATGTGAGGGGCCACGGAGATGGTTCAGTGGGTAAAGCCTGTTGGGCCATGTTCCATTCCCTAGTACCCACATAGAGCCAGACGTACAGAGTAGTGCATGGATAGAATCTTCTGGAAATCATCTGCAGTGGCAAGAGGCCCTGACATGCCCATATCCAGCCCCTCACACTCTTTCTCAAATAAATAAAAAAAATTTGGGGGGGGGGGTGGAAGGATCTCACTCTGGTCCAGGCTGACTGAATTCACTATGTAGTCTCAGGGTGGCCTCAAACTCAAGGCACTCCTCCTACTTCTGCCTCCCAAGTGCTGGATTTAAAGGTGTGCACCATCATACCCAGCTTATGTAAAATATATTTTCAAACGAATGTGGTTCTTACATGTATAGCATCAAAAATCACAAGGCTGGGCTGGAGAGATGGCTCAGCGGTTAAGGCACCTGCCTCCTAAGCCTAAGAACGCTGGTTCCAATCCCAATCTCCAGGTTCCACGTTTAGCCAGATGCAAAGTGACGCAAGGGTGCAATGCCGCACTTGACCACAAGGGGGCGCACGCATCTGGATTTCGTTCACAGCAGCTGAGAGGCTGCTGGCGCGCCCATCTCTATCTGTCTCCCTCTCCCTCTCTCTCTCCAAAAAATAAAATAAAATAAATATATATACATAAAGAGTACCCTAGTTTCTATGAGAGCATTACTAAAGAATGGTGCTTACTATCAGTGCATGCTATTACCTTATGCCCATCAGCACTATTAATATTATTTTCTTTTTGAATTAGGGTTCCACTAGGTAGCTCAGACAGGTCTCATATGCAAGATCCTACTGCCTCAACCTCTCAAGTGCTGTAACTACAAGTGTATTGTAGCATTTTGGCCTTTGATAACATTATTTTACACAAGGAAATAGTCTCTAGAATCCCAAAGATACAACTTAGATACAACACAGAACATATATGACAGATATAAATCAAAGCTACCTTCATGAAGATGAACATTTTTGACTAGATAGAAAAAGCAATTCTGGGTTGAATTTTTGTATTAAAAAGTCTGGCAGCTAAAACTGCATTGCCCTTGAAGTTGGATAGGAGAAAGCTAGCTTTTTTAAAAAATATTTTTTTTTTATTTATTTATTTGAGAGAGAGAGATACAGAAATAGGCAGGTAGAGAGAGAGAGAGAGAGAGAGAGAGAGAATGGGCATGCCGTGGCCTCCAGCCACTGCAGACGAACTCCACATGCATGCGCCCCCTTGTGCATCTGGCTTACGTGGGTCCTGGAGAATAGAGCCTCGAACCGGGGTCCTTAGGCTTCACAAGCAAGCGCTTAACCACTAATTCATCTCTCCAGCCCAGCTTTTTTTTTTTTTAAAGGCAGTTTCAGTTAGGGATTGAGGTTTCAAAGAGAAGCAGAAGGTACCATCTCACATGCCATCTTGCCCTGGCACAAGAACGGCGCCCCCTGCTGTCCACATTCTAATGGTGTTCCGTGATGAGCTGACCCTCAGGTCTGTCCTCCAGTTTACTGGCCAATGGGGTTTTGCTCTTGCGTACCTAAATCTGATGCTATAAAGGCTGCTGCCTTGGAACCCCTCCTCTTTTCTTCTGGCTTGAGCCCAGATGTGTGTGGGTCTCTCCAGCCCTCACCCTGTGCTGCCTGAACACATGTGAATCTGGCCTCTCTGGAGGGAGAACATAGCATTGTTTCCTTTTTTTAAAATTTATTATTTTATTTTGTATTATTCTAATCTTACATTCATAACGGTGACTCCATTATCCTCCTCCCTGTCCTCCCTCTTCCAAAGGGACCCTCATCAATGGGGAATGTGGGTCATGCATTGTGGGGGTCGTCAAGAGTTCTGGGGGGTAGGCCCCAGTCTCTGTGCATAATGCCCCAACTTGTGACTCTAACAATCTTTCTGCTCCCTCTTCCGCGAGTTTCCCTGAGCCACATTGGGGTCATTTTAGTTCTGTTTCAGTGATGAGGTTTTGGGAGCCTCTGTGTCTCTGGATATCTGGCTTAGTTGGAGTTGGATATTCTCTGTGTTTATCTCTCTAAACTGTTCTGCCTGCCTCTGCTTTATAGTTTGGGGTATCTTTTCACTTTAATTACATGTAGGATTTTTCTTTGATCTCGCAATCTACAAGGTGGGTGCTATCACCAACTCTTGACTTGACACCTTACTCTAAACTCAGGGTAGCCATTAGTGTAACCCTCTTCTTCACTCATGTCTCCCTAATTTCTTGGTCTGTGCTTTAATATTTTCCATCTTCAGGAGAGCACATGGCGGATGCCATGTGTGTTCTTTCTGAGTCGCTACATATACATATAAGTTCTATTTTCTATGTGCTTGCCACTCTGTTCCAGCCTTTTTCTAAAGACCTCAATTTTGCTTAAATGAGTCTTATAAACTATACACTGTTTCCACATGGCAGTGTCTTTCCTACTTTCCATGTGTTTAGCCTCAATCTCCCTTAAATAAATTCCACAATTGGTGATTTCCCCCTAAATCAACTTAATAATTCATAATTTATCCTTCATGACTCTATCTTTACTAATTCTTTATTGAAGGTAGAACAGAACCCCAAACTTGGGGTCCATACATTCTGGGAGACCCCTCCTGAACCCGCAAATCCTTCATCATCCTTACATGGTGTGCAGAAACACCATGAGTGTAGACTTTCTCCTTAAGATAAAAAATGTTCAAAAAGTATTTTTCGCCAGGCGTGGTGGTGCACGCCTTCAATCCCAGCACTTGGGAGGCAGAGGTAGGAGGGTCGCTGAGAGTTCGAGGCCACCCTGAGACTACATAGTGAATTCCAGGTCAGCCTGGACCAGAGTGAGACCCTACCTCGCAAAACCAAAAAAAAAAAAAAAAAAAAAAAAAGTATTTTTCAAATCACACTTGAAACAAACAGATAACTGTAATCTGAGGCTAATAATAATGACATTAGAGCTTTTCATAAGTCTTTTTTTGGATTGAGACACTCACCTGCCAATAGATTGATCTCTTCACAAATATATTTAAATGTATGACACGGAAGTTAGGACCAGGAGACAGAAAATATACATAGATGCAGGTGGGGATTGCAACTTAAAATTGCTATGCACTAAAACATCCTTCCTACATCATATCCTTCCTTCACAGAATACTTACTTTATGGCTTCACACATATCCAATCCCATTTTCACACAGTTCTTGGCATGGTTAGGGAGAGAGATAGGCAGTCCGGAAACACAGTAATAGCAGTCTCCTAAAATTTTAATTCTCATGCATTCATTCTCCTGGGAAAAGAAATTACAAGATCACGTTTGCAGAGAGCATGCGTGCAATGACTTAGGTTTACCCGGCATTATCAATGAAGGGAGGACATGCAGGGACATGTCTTTCAGACCCGAAAGGGGATGCCCTTCTCTGCTATGTTGGGTTTTCTTCATTTTGTTTTATTTTATTTTATTTTATTTTTTGGAGAGAGAGACAGAGAGGGAGGGAGAGGGAGACAGATAGAGATGGGCACTCCAGCAGCCTCTCAGCTGCTGTGAACGAACTCCAGATGCGTGCGTCCCCTTGTGGTCAAGTGCGGCATTGCGCCCTTGTGTCACTTTGCATCTGGCTAACCGTGGGACCTGGAGATTGGAACCGCTGGAGATTGGAACCAGCGTTCTCAGGCTTAGGAGGCAGGCGCCTTAACCGCCAAGCCATCTCTCCAGTCCTTCATTTTATTTTAAACCTAAAGCTGACTTGCCTACAGACACTCAACATGTGAGAATCCTCTTCACCATCTAAGCTACTATCCAGCATGTCCAAAAATCATTTGAACTTTCATTCTGATGTTTTGCTAAACTCAATATAATTTGAATAACTCATTTTCCTCGTGTGGGCTCTATTTACATTATGATCATATCCATCTTCATATGTATCCACGCTACATTCTTTGATTGCTTTGTCAAGCATTTTACATTCTTTAGCAAAATAAAACAAAACCAAAGATATTCCAAACACAGGTATTTCCTCTATAACAAAAAGGGTTTATGTATACATGGAACAAATTCCAAACAGTAGCATGGGACATGACCCCTCTCTCCTTGGGCATGAGTTAGGTCTGATTTTTTCCTCAGTACTAACTCACAAACTAGGCTGATGTTCATGTCTATTTTTAGCACTATTGGTGACACGCTTAGTAATTCCAATATAATATCATAAATAAGAAAAAGACAGACATTACTCATTAGTTGGGCTCCCTCCCACACTTTTTCAGTGGATATTCTGAGTCTAGAGAATGTGAGGGTTTATAAGAGTACTTAGCAAAAATATTTTTAAAAGCTGGGTGTGGTGGCGCACGCCTTTAATCCCAGCACTTGGGAGGCAGAGGTAGGAGGATCGCTGTGAGTTCGAGGCCACCCTGAGACTACATTGTCAATTCCAGGTCAGCCTGAGCTAGAGTGAGACCCTACCTCGAAAAACCAAAAATATATATTTAAAAAATAAATAAATAAAAAGGGGCTGGAGAGAAGGCTTAGCAGTTAAGACACTTGCCTGAAAAGTCCAAGGACCCAGGTTCGATTCCCCAGTACCCACATCAGCCAGATGTATAAGGTGGTGTGTGTGTCTGGAGTTCATTTGCAGTGTCTGGATGCCCTGGCACACTCATTCTCATTCTCTCTATCTCTCTGTGTGTGCCTCTTTCTCTATCTCTCTTTCAAATAAAGAAATAAAAATAATTTTTAAAAATCTATAATTTTGTTCATCAGAAGAAATGACATGATATATATTATGCATGTATATGCTGATTTCATATATGTATGTATATACTTATATATTGACACATTTAAAATGTTATTTATTATGAAATAAGTTAATGCTAACTCTATTATTAAAATAAATTTAGGGCTGGAGAGATGGCTTAGAGATTAAGGCGCCTGCCTCCTCAGCCTAAGAACGCTGGTTCTGAATCTCCAGCGGTTCAAATCTCCAGGTCCCACGTTTAGCCAGATGCAAAGTGACACAAGGGCGCAATGCCGCACTTGACCACAAGGGATGCACGCATCTGGATTTGTTCACAGCAGCTGAGAGGCTGCTGGTGCACCCATTCTCTATCTGTCTTCCTCTCCCCCTCTCTCTCTGTCTTCCTCTCTGTCTCTCTCAAAAAAAAAAAAAAGAAAGAAAGAGAAAGAAAAGAAATTTAAAAGCCTTGCATATATTTGTAGGGGAACTCTTCTGCATATAAGTAGCTAATATTAACAGATATAATTTAGTATTTTTTGAGAACCATTCAAAGGCAGAATTAGGTTGACTGGAAAAGGCAAAAGCTGGCAAGAGAGAAAAAAAAATCATCAATATTTCACTAGCCATTCTAGAACATGTGGCAAAGTCTGCTCCAGTTTAAGTTGGCTTCTCATCATTTCCTTGTGAAATTTCCCATACACGAGCAGAGCAGGGTAGACATAACCATGAAGTGGCATTTCTTGTTGAATGGTAAAGTCTAAAATGAGTCAATACTAAGTCAGTAAAAGGCCTGTACGAAAGGCCACACGAACTCATGGTCTATTTCAGGAATCCTTCCAGAAGAGTCCTTTCACAATGTGAATAGAGAATGATTAAAACTCAACAGGGAAATGTCTTGAGAGCACTTCAAAATAGCCCAGTGCACAGGGCATTACAAATGGAGTCCTATTATCTTGAGTGCATTTATTATATGCACGCTGAAATATGCATAAGCAGAAGTTTTAAAAATAGATAAAAACATGCAGTAATTATATTTTACGTTATTTTTCATCCTGAATATCGGCTTCAGACTCCCCAAGACTCAATGGTAAATCAAACCAACATTTTACAACACAACACAGCATCCCTAAAGGTGGTTGTTAGGAAAGAGGCGAGATACTGACACGGAGATGGAGAACAGAGCAGGTCAGGGTTGTGTATATGTATGTATATGTATATGTATATGTATATGTATATGTATATGTATATGTATATGTATATGATGTATATGTATATGCACAGGGGAAGAAGCGTTGACACCCACCTTTGCAATTTGATCAAACTTCCCAAAGAGCTCGTTCAGCATGTGGACCAGCTCTCCTGGGGAGCAGTCACTCGCCAGCCGGGTGAACCCCACAATGTCGGCATACAGGATACTGTGGAAACAGGGAGGTATAGGAGACAAATCAGTACCATGGGAATCATTACCACTTTCCCATGAAAACTTTTATATTTTATTTTATTTTATTTTATTTTATTTTATTTTATTTTATTTTATTTTATTTTATTTTATTTTATTTTATTTTATTATTTTTGGAGAGAGACACAGAGAGAGAGACAGAGAGACAGGGAGAGGGAGACAGATAGAGATGGGCATGCCAGCAGTCTCTCAGCTGCTGTGAACGAAATCTAGATGCGTGCGCCCCCTTGTGGTCAAGTGCAGCATTGCACCCTTGCGTCACTTTGCATCTGGCTGAACGTGGGACCTGCAGATTGGAACCGCTGGATATTGGAACCAGCGTTCTTAGGCTTAGCAGGCAGGCGCCTTAACCGCTAAGCCATCTCTCCAGCCCCCATGAAAACATTTTATGCTGTGTGTTTTTATGGGAAATTCCAGTTTCTTGGAGATGAAGTATATATACTTTTTTGTTAAATTGAAGGTTTAAACATTTTTTCTGGTATTAAAATTTTGTAGTTGTGACAAAGAGTTGGAGGGAAAAGAAAACTTCCTGTGTCCCATGGATGTGTCTCAGGCTACTCTCTGCTCCTCTTCCCTCCCTCCTGGCTTTGTGGAGCATATCTGAGTTCACACTACTGACTCAGCTTGGTGGGCCAGTTGAGTGGAGTATGTTTCCACTCGAATTGTCATGTGGTCTGCGGTGTACAGATTATTAGCATGCAAGCAACACAGGATAAGACCTTAACCTATATGCACTATGAGAAAATGAAGTAGTGATCTCCTTTTCTAAAAAGAACAGTCGACACATGATTCTGGCATGTGTACTGTCTTCCAGAACGAAGCAGACATGGAAGTTGGGGTGATGCTTTAAACAAGAAAGGGTCTCAACAAATCCCCACATACAACTCACGGTGAAGAGTATAGAGAAAAAAAAAAGCAGAGTACTGAGAAACAGTGGGTATAGGCTGGATGGAGAGCGTCCTGGGGCGCAGTGGGCGCAGGCTGGATGGAGAGCATCCTGGGAAACAGTGGGTATAGGCTGGATGGAGAGCGTCCTGGGGCACAGTGGGCGCAGGCTGGATGGAGAGCGTCCTGGGGCACAGTAGGCGCAGGCTGGATGGAGAGCGTCCTGGGGCACAGTGGGCGCAGGCTGGATGGAGAGCGTCCTGGGGCACAGTGGGCGCAGGCTGGATGGAGAGCGTCCTGGGGCGCAGTGGGCGCAGGCTGGATGGAGAGCATCCTGGGAAACAGTGGGTGCAGGCTGGATGGAGAGCGTCCTGGGAAACAGTGGGTGCAGGCTGGATGGAGAGCGTCCTGGGGCACAGTGGGCGCAGGTGGATGGAGAGCGTCCTGGGACGCAGTGGGTGCAGGCTGGATGGAGAGCGTCCTGGGCACAGTGGGCGCAGGCTGGATGGAGAGCGTCCTGGGACACAGTGGGTGCAGGCTGGATGGAGCGCGACCTGGGACACAGTGTGTGCAGGCTGGATGGAGCGCGTCCTGGGACGCAGTGGGTGCAGGCTGGATGGAGAGCGTCCTGGGGCGCAGTGGGCGCAGGCTGGATGGAGAGCGTCCTGGGACGCAGTGGGTGCAGGCTGGATGGAGAGCGTCCTGGGACGCAGTGGGTGCAGGCTGGATGGAGAGCGTCCTGGGGCACAGTGGGCGCAGGCTGGATGGAGAGCGTCCTGGGGCGCAGTGGGCGCAGGCTGGATGGAGAGCGTCCTGGGACGCAGTGGGCGCAGGCTGGATGGAGAGCGTCCTGGGGCACAGTGGGCGCAGGCTGGATGGAGAGCGTCCTGGGACGCAGTGGGCGCAGGCTGGATGGAGAGCGTCCTGGGGCACAGTGGGCGCAGGCTGGATGGAGAGCGGGGGCACAGTGGGCGCAGGCTGGATGGAGAGCGTCCTGGGACACAGTGGGAGCAGGCTGGATGGAGGGCGTCCTGGGACACAGTGGGTGCAGGCTGGATGGAGAGCGTCCTGGGGCACAGTGGGTGCAGGCTGGATGGAGCGCATCCTGGGACGCAGTGGGTGCAGGCTGGATGGAGAGCGTCCTGGGGCGTGGGGCGCAGGCTGGATGGAGAGAGCGTCCTGGGGCGCAGTGGGCGCAGGCTGGATGGAGAGCGTCCTGGGGCACAGTGGGTGCAGGCTGGATGGAGAGCGTCCTGGGGCGCAGTGGGCGCAGGCTGGATGGAGGGCGTGGGATGGGCGCAGGCTGGATGGAGGGCGTCCTGGGACGCAGTGGGCGCAGGCTGGATGGAGAGCGTCCTGGGGCACAGTGGGCGCAGGCTGGATGGAGAGCGTCCTGGGGCACAGTGGGCGCAGGCTGGATGGAGAGCGTCCTGGGGCACAGTGGGCGCAGGCTGGATGGAGAGCGTCCTGGGACACAGTGGGAGCAGGCTGGATGGAGGGCGTCCTGGGACGCAGTGGGCGCAGGTGGATGGAGAGCGTCCTGGGACACAGTGGGCGCAGGCTGGATGGAGAGCGTCCTGGGACGCAGTGGGTGCAGGCTGGATGGGTACACAGTGGGCGCAGGCTGGATGGAGAGCGTCCTGGGACGCAGTGGGTGCAGGCTGGATGGAGAGCGTCCTGGGACGCAGTGGGCGCAGGCTGGATGGAGGGCGTCCTGGGACGCAGTGGGTGCAGGCTGGATGGAGAGCGTCCTGGGGCGCAGTGGGCGCAGGCTGGATGGAGAGAGTCCTGGGACACAGTGGGTATAGGCTGGATGGAGAGCATCCTGGGACAGAGTGGGTGCAGGCTGGATGGAGGGCGTCCTGGGACACAGTGGGTGCAGGCTGGATGGACAGCGTCCTGGGACACAGTGGGCACAGGCTGGATGGAGAGCGTCCTGGGACACAGTGGGCGCAGGCTGGATGGAGAGCGTCCTGGGGCACAGTGGGCGCAGGCTGGATGCAGAGCGTCCTGGGACACAGTGGGTATAGGCTGGATGGAGAGCGTCCTGGGGCGCATGGGGCGCAGGCTGGATGGAGAGCGTCCTGGGGCACAGTGGGTGCAGGCTGGATGGAGAGCGTCCTGGGACACAGTGGGTGCAGGCTGGATGGAGAGCGTCCTGGGGCGTAGTGGGCGCAGGCTGGATGGAGCGCGTCCTGGGGCACAGTGGGTGCAGGCTGGATGGAGAGCGTCCTGGGGCACAGTGGGCGCAGGCTGGATGGAGAGCGTCCTGGGGCACAGTAGGCGCAGGCTGGATGGAGAGCGTCCTGGGGCACAGTGGGCGCAGGCTGTATGGAGAGCGTCCTGGGGCACAGTGGGCGCAGGCTGGATGGAGCGTCCTGGGGCACAGTGGGCGCAGGCTGGATGGAGAGCGTCCTGGGACGCAGTGGGCGCAGGCTGGATGGAGAGCGTCCTGGGACGCAGTGGGCACAGGCTGGATGGAGAGCGTCCTGGGGCGCAGTGGGCTCAGGCTGGATGGAGAGCGTCCTGGGGCGCAGTGGGCGCAGGCTGGATGGAGAGGGTCGTGGGACGCAGTGGGCGCAGGCTGGATGGAGAGCGTCCTGGGACGCAGTGGGTGCAGGCTGGATGGACAGCGTCCTGGGACACAGTGGGCACAGGCTGGATGGAGAGCGTCCTGGGGCACAGTGGGCGCAGGCTGGATGGAGAGCGTCCTGGGACACAGTGGGTGCAGGCTGGATGGAGAGCGTCCTGGGGCACAGTGGGCGCAGGCTGGATGCAGAGCGTCCTGGGACACAGTGGGTATAGGCTGGATGGAGAGCGTCCTGGGGCGCATGGGGCGCAGGCTGGATGGAGAGCGTCCTGGGGCACAGTGGGTGCAGGCTGGATGGAGAGCGTCCTGGGACACAGTGGGTGCAGGCTGGATGGAGAGCGTCCTGGGGCGTAGTGGGCGCAGGCTGGATGGAGCGCGTCCTGGGGCACAGTGGGTGCAGGCTGGATGGAGAGCGTCCTGGGGCACAGTGGGCGCAGGCTGGATGGAGAGCGTCCTGGGGCACAGTGGGCGCAGGCTGTATGGAGAGCGTCCTGGGGCACAGTGGGCGCAGGCTGGATGGAGAGCGTCCTGGGGCACAGTGGGCGCAGGCTGGATGGAGAGCGTCCTGGGGCACAGTGGGTGCAGGGTGGATGGAGAGCGTCCTGGGACGCAGTGGGCGCAGGCTGGATGGAGAGCGTCCTGGGACACAGTGGGCGCAGGCTGGATGCAGAGCGTCCTGGGACACAGTGGGTATAGGCTGGATGGAGAGCGTCCTGGGGCGCAGTGGGCGCAGGTTGGATGGAGAGCGTCCTGGGGCACAGTAGGCGCAGGCTGGATGGAGAGCGTCCTGGGGCACAGTGGGCGCAGGCTGTATGGAGAGCGTCCTGGGGCACAGTGGGCGCAGGCTGGATGGAGAGCGTCCTGGGGCACAGTGGGCGCAGGCTGGATGGAGAGCGTCCTGGGGCACAGTGGGTGCAGGGTGGATGGAGAGCGTCCTGGGACGCAGTGGGTGCAGGCTGGATGGAGGGCGTCCTGGGACGCAGTGGGCACAGGCTGGATGGAGAGCGTCCTGGGGCGCAGTGGGCGCAGGCTGGATGGAGGGCGTCCTGGGGCGCAGTGGGCGCAGGCTGGATGGAGAGCGTCCTGAGATACGGTGGGTGCAGGCTGGATGGAGAGCGTCCTGGGATGCAGTGGGTGCAGGCTGGATGGAGAGCGTCCTGGTGCGCAGTGGGTGCAGGCTGGATGGAGAGCGTCCTGGGACACAGTGGGTGTAGATTGGATGGAGAGCGTCCTGGCACGCAGTGTGTGTAGACTGGATGGAGAGCTTCCTGGGACACAGTGGGTGCAGGCTGGATGGAGAGCGTCCTGGGGCCCAGTGGGTATAGGCTGGATCGAGAGCGTCCAAGACTGCTTAGGAAGTGGATGAGCAGATGACCAGTGTGAGACTCTCCTCCATGTGTGTGCACTGAGAACAAGGAAACCCAGCGCCAAGGAGCACTGCTCCCTCTCCTACACAATGGTTCACCCCTGGCTTTTACAAAGGTCTTATAACAAGAGTCAAGTTCTTGTTGATCGTTTGAACATTTACATTGTAAATATGATATGACTTGAGCTGGATTATGAAGCAAAAATAATCAGCATTTCACAGTCCCCAGGGTGAATATTACATATACAATGATAAAAACCAGAGAATAATAGGTATTTGTGAGCATGTGGAGAACAGGAAATGTGATGCATTGCTGGTGCAGTATAAGAGGGCACAGCCGCTGTGTAACACAGTATGATATAGTTCCTCAAAAAATATTAAACAAGGGCTGGAGAGATGGCTTAGGGGTTAAGGCGCCTGCCTCCTAAGCCTAAGAACGCTGGTTCCAATCTCCAGGTCCCACGTTTAGCCTGCTGCAAAGTGACGCAAGGGTGCAATGCCGCACTTGACCACAAGAGGGCGCATGCATCTGGATTTCGTTCACAGCAGCTGAGAGACTGCTGGCGCGCCCATCTCTTTCTTTCTCCCTCTCCCTTTCTCTCTCTGTCTGCCTCTGTCTGTGTCTCTCTCCAAAAATAAATAAAGTAAAAAAAAAAATTAAACAAGGGCTGGAGAGATGGCTTAGCGGTTAAGGCACCTGCCTGCTAAACCTAAGAACGCCGGTTCCAATCTCCAGGTCCCACATTTAGCCAGATGCAAAGTGACGCAAGGGCGCAATGCCACACTTGACCACAAGGGGGCGCACGCATCTGGAGTTTCATTCACAGCAGCTGAGAGGCAGCTGGCGCGCCCATCTCTATCTTCCTCTCACTCTCTCTCTGTCTCTCTGTGTCTCTCTCCAAAATAAAAATAAATATTAAAAAATATTAAACATAAAAGGTATGTAATTTGGCAATTCTACTTGTAAGTATACATCCAAAAGAATTGAAATTACGACCTGACCAGCTACTTATACATGGATGCTCAGTGTTGTCTTGTTCACAATAGCTGATAGAAATAAAATGAAATGCCCAACAACTGATGAATGGATAGACAAAGTGTGGTATTTACATACACTGGAATATTCGTCAGCCTTTATATGATATATGCGTGAGAGCTTTATGCTACGTGAAATAATTGTGTATGATTCAACTTGTAGAATGATCATTAATAGTGCTTGCTAAGAGTTGAGAGAGGGCTGTTTGGAGTTATTGCATAGAGGGGACAGTCATTCAACATGGACTGAAGACAAATTCTGGAACAGTGAGTAGTGTTGCTTACAAATATTGTAAATGGAATTAATCCTTCTGATCTTACCCTAAAAGGTAGCTCAAACCACAACAGGTTATGGATCTCTTACCAAAATAAAAACAAAAGCACGTGGCACCAATCAGCTGGTCTCAGCCAGATTGGCTCTACTCTTGGGGGAAGGTTTGCTCAGGAGACCTCTGCCAGACCCAGGAACAATAGGGTTTTCAGGAGGCTGAGCCTTCTGCTCTGTTTCTATGATCTCTCAAACGAAACCTCCTTCTACCATGATCCTTTTAGAGTTCTGGATGACAGAGAGTGAGCTATAGTTCAAAAACAAGGAAGAGGGCTGGAGAGATGGCTTAGCAGTTAAGGCACCTGCCTGCTAAGCCTGAGAACCCGGTTCCAATCTCCAGGTCCCACGTTTAGCCAGATGCAAAGTGACGCAAGAGCGCAATGCCGCACTTGACCACAAGGGGGCGCATGCGTCTGGATTTCGTTTGCAGCAGCTGAGAGGCTGCTGGCGCGCCCATTCTCTATCTGTCTCCCTCTCTCTCTCTCTCTGTCTCTCTCTGTCTCTCTCCACAAAAAAAAAAAATTAAAAAAACATAAAAACCAAGGAATAATTCTGCTCATTCAAAGAAAGAGACACAAAACAGAACTTGGAAGTAGAATGGAGGCTAGAACAGTGGAAATCACTCCCCTGTTGTTAACAACATACAGTGCTTCTTTTGACCAAATATGCAGCGAGGGAAGGAGCCCTGAGACAGACTGGCTGCAGATCTCTCAAGATGGACATGTGAAGAGAAATGAAAAGAGCAAGGAGACTGTGATGTATGTAGCATGGGCAGCGATGAAATAAAGTGTGATGTGCTTCTGGGCTACACAGGACGCTGTCTGATCAGACCTGCATTGTTTTACAGACCCCCCTGGCCATGCAATCCAGAAGCAGGCAGGCCAGCGAGGACCGCCTCCTGGGAGTTCAGGGAGTCTGGAGAAGGTGGGAAGATGGGCAGTATGGAGAGATGCAGACGGATGTGGAAGGAGGCTGATCCAGACCCTGTAAACGATGAGGTGGTGGTGAGGATGACTAAGCTCAACTGTATTAGTTTGGCAGTGCTGTGTTAAGTACACAAACATGGAAAGCTATGTTGAATTCTGTATCTGGGAACATATAAATAGGAATTCAACTCCTGGGAGAGCAGAGAATATTGCAGGAATACCATATATTTAATGTTCTTAGCTTATATTAGCTGAGATGGAATATAATCAATGTATCTATAAGAAATGTCAATGTGCGTAGAATTTTCTGTGAAGCGATAGATGTTGCACTCCCCTCCTCTGAAACTGCAGCGTGGGGACATTCCTCTGATGGTCGCTCACAAGAATTCTGTGATTCTGAGCCTGACCCCTTTGGATAATATATAACTACCTTATCTCAGGAGACAGCTGCCTGTACTTAATCTTATTTGACAGAACCCTGCACTTATGGATGTAAATCTCTCCCCTCTGTAAGCATGGGAGAATTCAGACAAAGGATTGTAAAAGGTATATAAATCCAGCACAATCTGAGTTCAGGGCTGCTGTCAGGTTTTTGGCATTAGCCAGCAGAGGTCCTTGTGTGAATAAAGGCTCTCTCTCTCTCTCTCTCTCTCTCTCTCTCTGAAGTGGATTTTGCCTGATTGTTCTCATCTGTTCATTAATCCCTATAACATAGCTGGAGCATTGGCTGGGGAACTGAGTCACAAGTCTTGCATGCAAACTCCTGACCCTTTGACCCTTTGAGGAGAAAAGATGGACAAAGCCACCATTCAAATGGTCTGAGGAGGTAAGTCCCAGGGGGACCAGAAAACATGCTGAGACACAGCCTGATCAGCTCTAGGGCCATTCCGAGGAGACCCCGTGTGTATATGGGGGTCAAAACAGTGACTGACAGGGGGCTCCACGTGTATTCAGAGGTGAAAATTATAGCTTTTTTTAAAAAAAATATTTAATTTATTTATTTATTTATTTGAGAGAAAGAAGCAGAGAAAGAGAGAGAGAGAGGAGAGAATGGGTACACCAGGGCCTCCAGCCACTGCAAATGAACTCCAGATGCATGCACCCCCTTGTGCATCGGGCTTACATTGGTCCTGGGGAATTGAACCGGAGTCCTTAGGCTTTGCAGGCAAAGGTCTTAACCACTAAGCCATCTGTCCAGCAACTCAGTTCACTTGCATTCTGAGTTTGAATTGATAGCCCTATGGCTGGATCCCCACTAGGGCCACAGGATTGGAGTGGGCTCATTCTGCGGCATGTGACAAGTGACATAAGGTCTCATGGCAGGACTGCAATAGCATCCAATTTACAATTCACAAGCTGATCCCCGCTAGGGCCAAGCCGTGCCAAAGTTCCTGGGCAGGCAGAATGATGCAAAAATGTGTGCCGTGGAGCACGCCTTTAATTCCTGGGCAGGCAGTATGATGTAAAAATGGGTGAGACTACAGGGAATTCCAGGTCAGCCTGTGGTGACCCTACCTTGCAAAACAAAAAAAAAAAAATAAATAAATAAATAAAATAAAAAAAAAAACTGAAATGAACAAAAACCCTGCAGAGGTGGGAGGATCGCAGAGGTAGGAGGATCGCCGAGTTCGAGGCCACCCTGAGACTCAGCCTGGATCAGTGAGACCCTACCTTGCAAAACAGCCTGGAATCAAAAAATAAAACTGAAATGAGAAAACCCTGTACTACCTCGCAAAACCAAAAAAAAAAGGATAAAAAAGGCCAGCCTGAGACGGCACCTGGACCAGTGATATCTCCGGGAGGCACTGTGTGTGTGTGTGTGTGTGTGTGTGTGTGTGTGTGTGTGTGTGTCAGTGTCTGAAGCTGTGAACGAATTTTGCCCAGGGTCTCTGGCCCCTGAGCAGAGCCTGGAAGAGACCTGAGATCCCAGGCTGATGCCTGGCAGACCTAGGAGTTTATGAATGGCACAGAGGGTGAGCCCTGTGTTTGAGACTCTTGGGAAGGGGACCGGGAGACTGGCTTTGGTGCAGCTTGAGCCAAAGCTGCTGTGTTCCTGGGATTCTGGTCCTTGCGATTTCCCCAGCTGGAAGTTGATCAAAAATGTTGGGTGCTGGGATAGGTCCTAAGCTATTACAGGTGTCCTTGTGGACCCAAAGGGAACTTCTTATAGAAATTATGACAGAATTTGCTGTAGCTGTTTCAGTCCCTTTTGTCAAATGGACAATGGGGGTTCTGGAAGAAGGAGGGAGACTGCAGTGCAGGTCTCCCTGGGGGGGGGGTGTTTATGCTGCCCCCAGCAGTGAGGTCCATCAGAAGAAGTCAAACACTAAAGCTGTGTGTGTGTGTGGGGGGTGGTCATTGAAATTTCTGGGTTGCCAGAGACTTCCGAGATGGAGCTAAAATTAAACTTCTGGCTGTTTGCTTTTCCTTGGAAGTGGATAATGGGAAGATAAATTCTTTTCCTTTTGTTTACTGATTGCCTGTTGAGAGAGGATTAAAGCTATTCCCCAGGTGGCCTGAATTCTCTGACTATCTATGAGCTTGTACGTTTTATGGTCCAAACTAATTTTTTCATAGAAGTCAGTGATTCATAAACCCTTCCGTTATGTTGAAGTCTGATGAGAAGGTGGTAAGGAGTTTTCTAAGACATTGTTCGCTCAGAGAGACTGGCTGACGCATTTGTGACCCCACTGAGTAAATAAATAAAAAGAGAAAGACCAGAAAAGGTAAATAAGCAGAGATGGATCTTCAGAAGACTTCAGAGGAAAATAAAATATGCTATCAAACATCAGCCACACTAGCGTTGATGCTAAAAAGAAAATTGCTACAAAATTTACAACTGGGAAATATGTGTTTGAGATTCTTATTTTCCTTTTAGTGTCGTTTCCTTGTGTCTGGATGGAACATAAAACTGTTTTAATTACACAAAGGTCGTCTTGGATCTGCCAAATATTGGACCTTTCTTTGTTATTTTCTATTAAATTATTTAAAAGGGACCAAAAGATTCTAACCGGTTTTGTAAATTTAAAAAAAAAAAAAAAAAACTATGTAGATTTTAACTCAGAGCAACAGATGTCATCGTTGGTCACAGAGATGTCAGGTTACATACAGAAAGACAGTAAATGGATTATTCTGTGGAGCAAATATAGCCCAAGATTATTAGGCCCTGGACAGACAGCAATCAATTCTTCTTAATTGCTGAAGGTGAAGTTCTAATAATACAGTGTAGCTCTTAGCAACTTCATTTTTATATCCTTTTGTGTGCTGGACAGGCACAGAGACCACTCTTGAGAAAAAGGGTGCTTATCAGAGCCACCAAGGAAATAATTCCCCGGATTATATTAGGTCTATTAGCCCCCATACGGCTATAGGGTAATGGCTTATACAACCTTTCTGTATGTGGCATGACATTTACCAATGACACAGACAAATATTATTTCCAAGAGCAAAAATGACAATTGCAGGTGAGAGAAACAAGTTTTGTCTATAACAAGAGACATTAATTTAAAGAAAGTTAAAGCTGGGCGTGGTGGTGCATGCCTTTAATCCCAGCACACGGGAGGCAGAGGTAGGAGGATTGCCATGAGTTCGAGGCCACCCTGAGACTAAATAGTGAATTCCAGGTCAGCCTGGGTCAGAGTGAGACCCTACCTCGAAAAACCCAAAAAAAAAAAAAAAAAAAAAAAAAAAAAAGAAAGTAAATTAAAATTAAGAGACTGTGTGTATAGTCTGTCTGAGTGATTAATAACCATATGTAGAAGCCAAAGTCTAACGGAAGCATCAGAGTTAAGAGGATAGCCATTATTTTGGTTCTTGCTCCCAGGTCAGAAGGCCACAGGAGACAATCGGACACTCCTAACCTCTAGCCTCTGGTACGTTATCTGTATTCTTGTTCAGAGAGGACATAGAAACACAGAGGCCAGGAAATGGACTCTAAGTCATTGTATCTGCAGAAAGAGAGTCACTGCAGATGATTCTAAGAGGAGCTACATGGTCAGCATGGCCTTGACTCATCGTAGCAGGTAACACAGTATTGAGAGTCCTCGAGCTCTTCACAGGTCCCTAAGATTCCTTCCTACAGAGACACAGCTGACCTCTACAACACAATGTACTGTTAATTATGGCTGTCTACATGGTCTGAAAGACCCAGTAAGAGAATATAACCACAAAATATTACAACATAAATGGAAATTCAGACTAATAGGTTCCTTTGTCTGATGTTGGCTTACATTGCTAAGCTCTTATGTTAACTTACAGTCTTTTCTGCCTGTGTCAGGCTCTGGTTAATTAGCCACTGTTTGCCTTCAAATAAAAAAAAAAAAAAAAAGCTGGAGAGATAGCTTAGCGGCTAAGGCGCCTGCCTCCTAAGCCTAAGAACTCTGGTTCCAATCTCCAGCGGTTCCAATCTCCAGGTCCCACGTTTAGCCAGATGCAAAGTGACGCAAGGGCGCAATGCCACGCTTGACCACAAGGGGGCGCACGCATCTGGAGTTCGTTCGCAGCAGCTGAGAGACTGCTGGCGCGCCCATCTCTATCTGTCTCCCTCTCCTCTCCCTCTGTCTCGCTCCAAAAAAAAAAAAAAAAAAAAAAAAAAAAAACAGTTAAAATTGGGAAAACGAAGGAAATAAAATGCACCCAGGAAAGGTGCAATGAGTAAGAATACAAATTCTTTAAAAGGAGATCACTCAAGAAGGAAAAATCTAGATGGAACATGATCTATGCTGAAGGCTCAGGATGGGATGTTTGACCAGGCTGTGATCAGCCCAGTTGGAGGGGTAAAATAGACAATCCAAAGATTGTCAGTACTGATTATGTTTTCCTAGTGGTTATCAATTTGTACTGGTTCTGTCTCTCCTTGTTATACTTTATGATAATGCAAACGCTTACTTTGCCATCGTGTGTTAAAATAAGAAGCTTGTTTTGATTTTATAGGGTTCATAGTTATCCGATAGTCCTAAATCTCAGGTGAGGGTTGAAGCTTTAGAACTACTTTAAAATTAGTAAAAGGTTAGGGAGACTTATAAAACTAATTTAAATAGACTTTACATTATGAGAAAGTCATGAGTCTATGGAAAAATTTCAATGGTTTAAATGTGTGGTCCCATAAAATCAGACCTAAATCTTGTCGCCACTGGATAGAGCCCCACCAAAGGAAAAGATATGTTTGGAACAAAACTGGAGTCCAAATCTAAGATTTAAAATACTAGTAATAGGGCTGGAGAGATGGCTTAGTGGTTAAGGTGCCTGCCTGCTAAGCCTAAGAACGCTGGTTCCAATCTCCAGGTCCCACGTTTAGCCAGATACAAAGTGAGGCAAGGGCGCAATGCTGCACATGCCCACAAGGGGGCGCACGCATCTGGATTTCGTTCACAGCAGCTGAGAGACTGCTGGTGTGCCCATCTCTATCTGTCTCCCTCTCCCTCTCTGTCTGTCTGTCTCTCTCTGTCTCTCTCTCCAAAAATAAAATAAAAAATAATTTAAAAAATTAAAAAAAATAATACTAGTGATAGCCGGGCATGGTGGCACACGCCTTGAATCCCAGCACTCAGGAGGCAGAGGTAGGAGGATCACCGAGAGTTCAAGGCCACCCCGAGACTACATAGTGAATTCCAGTTCAGCCTGGACCAGAGTGAGACCCTACCTTGAAAAACCAAAATGAAATGAAATGAAATAAAAAAATAAAATAAAATGAAATAAAAAATAAAATAATAAAATAAAAAATAAAATAAAATAAATAAAAACAAAATAAAATAATAAAATAAATAAAATAAAATAAAATAATAAAATAAACAAATAAAATAAAATATAATAATAAAATAAATAAAATAATAAAATAAAAAATAATAAAATAAAAAATAATAAAATAAAAAATAATAAAATAAAATAAAATAATAAAATAAAATAATAAAATGAAATAAAATAATAAAATAAAATAAATACATAAATAAAATAAAATAATAAAATAAAATAAATAAAATAAAATAATAAAATAAAATAAAATAATAAAATAAAATAATAAAATAAAATAAAATAATAAATAAATAAATAAATAAAATAAAATAAATAAAATAAATAAAATAAAATAAAATAAATAAAATAAAATAAAATAAAATACTAAAGCTGAGCGTGGTGGCACACACCTTACTTACCCCTAGGAAGCTGGGCACACCCCCACCAGCCTGGAAATATGATCTAAATAAAAGATTGGAAGAAGGAGCCACTGCAAGCAGTTTGGGCTAGGCCCCCACACTGTAAATGCCACTCTCCCTGCTATTAAAGTTACAGGTGCCACTCTGTGATTCATCACACTGGGGTAAAAAGGGCCAGGCAGCGGAAGGGAACACGTCTTGGCTGGCACAACAGTGTCCCCCCACCAGCCACTCTGCATCACCCTGCAGAGACACCAGCGCGGCTCCAAAGATCTGCAGCTCTGCTCTGACCACACCCGAAAGCTGGTCAGTCAACACTCAGCTGAAGCTTGGATATCTTCAGGCCCGCACCAATGGCACAAAAGAGCTGATTGGCCCATGCATGCCAGAAGCTTGAGGAAGGCTACGGGGAGGGAGCATCTCTGGACCATGGTCACGATGCCAATCCATTCAATTGGGTCTGGCAATTGCTGGTATTCTCAGTGGGGATACGGGCAATGGCCCCATGGGGTTAAAACTTGGGGGAAAGAATAACTATAGCACTGTTCCACAGGGTGACAGAAAACACGATTATGTATTCTTTTTTTTTTTCCCTGCTGTTTTTTAAAATTGTTTTAATTTTTATTGACAACTTCTTTAATTGTAGACAATATCCATGGTAATTCCATCCCTCCTCCCCCACTTTCCCCTTTGAAACTCCACTCTCCATCATATCCCCTCCCCCTCTCAATCAGTCTCTTTTTATTTTGATCTCATCATCTTTTCCTCCTATTATGATGGTCTTGTGTAGGTAGTGTCAGGCACTGTGAGGTCATGGATATTCAGGCCATTTTGTGTCTGGAAGAGCACGTGGTAAGGAGTCCTACTCTTCCTTTGGCTCTTTCATTCTTTCATCCCCCTCTTCCACAATGGACCCTGAGACTTGGAAGGTGTGGTTTGAGATGTTTCAGTGCTGAGCACTCTTCTGGGTTATGGATTCTTTTAGCATATTAAGCCATACAGCACTGGGAAGCACCCATGAATAGGAACCAAAACTTAAAAAATAGCAGTCTGGGGCTGGAGAGATGGCTTAGCGGTTAAGCGCTTGCCTGTGAAGCCTAAGGACCCCAGTTCGAGGCTCGATTCTCCAGGACCCACATAAGCCAGGGGCACAAGGGGGTGCGTGTATCTGGAGTTCACTTGCAGTGGCTGGAGGCCCTGGCACACCCATTCTCTCTCTCTCTCTCCCTCTCTCTCTCCTGCCTATTTCTGTATCTTTCTCTCTCTCTCAAATAAATAAATAATAAACTATTTTTAAAAATAGCAGTCTGTACACACTTTAACATACCTTGTCTGCTAAATTTGTGGAGAACACACACCAAATAGCCAAGTCATTGACAGAGCTACAAAAGCAGCTAAATTCCCTGGCCAATATGGTTATTCAAAACCAGAGATGCCTGAATCTGCTTAGAGCTGATAAAGGAGGACGGTGCTTATTTAAATAAGGAATGCTGCTTTATACAATCAAACCTGGAGTTACTATGAGTAGACTCCAGAGAATTAAAGAACGTGTGACAAAAGGGGAGAAAATTCATAAACTCATGTTTTAAAAAAATTTTTTAAATTTATTTTTATTTTGGAGAGAGACAGAGAGAGAGGGAGAGGAAGACAGATAGAGATGGGTGCGCCAGCAGCCTCTTTGCTGCTGTGAACGAAATCCAGATGCGTGCGCCCCCTTGTGGTCAAGTGCGGCATTGCGCCCTTGTGTCACTTTGCATCTGGCTAAACGTGGGACCTGGAGATTGGAACCGCTGGAGATTGGAACCAGTGTTCTTAGGCTTAGCAGGCAGGCGCCTTAACTGCTAAGTGGTCTCTCCAGCCCCATAAACTCATGTTGTGGGACAGCTATTGGTTATGGGCTAACTGGTCTCTGCCCCTGACCAGTCCACTCACAAAGATCTTCTTAGGGTTATTATTTGGGCCTTGCTTCTTTTACCTCCTAAGTAGGCTGATCATCACTAGATGCTCTCAGTCCCAGGGCTTATTATAGTCCAATGAAACAAGCAGATTCAGATTTATAAAAGTTGAAGTCTTTTATATAAAATTGACAAGACTTCGGGGCTGGAGAGATGGCTTAGCAGTTAAATGCTTGCTGTGAAGCCTAAGGACCCTGGTTCGAGGCTCGGTTCTCCAGGACCCATGTAAGCCAGATGCACAAGGGGGAGCATGCATCTGGAGTTCATTTGCAGTGGCTGGAGGCCCTGGTGTGCCCATTCTCTCTCTCTCTCTCTTTGCCTCTTTCTGTATCTCTCTCTCTCTCTCTCTCTCAAATAAATAAATAAAATATTTTTTAAAAATTGACAAGACTTAAAAGGGGGGAAACTATTAAAGGAATACCATATATTTAATATTTCTAGTTTGTATTCATTTAGATGGAATATAATTAGTGTATCTATAAGAAGTGTAAACATACCTAGGAGTTTCAGTGAAGCTATAGATGTTGCACTCCCCTCCTCTGAAACTGCAGCGGGGGGGGGGGGGCATTCCTCTTATGGTCGCTCACAAGAATTCTTTGACTCTGAGCCTGACCTCTTTGGGCAATTTGTAACTACCTTATCTCAGGAGACAGCTGCCTGTACTTAATCTTATTTGACAGAACCCTGCACTTATGGATATAAATCTCTCCTCTCTCCAAGCATGGGAGAATTCAGACAAAGGATTGTAAAAGGTATATAAATCCAGCACAATCTGAGTTCAGGGCTGCTGTCAGGTTTTTGGCATGAGCCAGCAGAGGTCCTTGAGTGACTAAAAGCTCTCTCCCTCTCTCTGAAGTGGATTTTGCCTGATTATTCTCATTGACTCATTAATTCCTATAACAAGAAGAGAACAGAAAGGTGCTATAGGAGAACGCCAACAATATTCACTTATAGGAGAAGCTAAACAGAAAGGTGGGGGGATCACAAAGGAGAAGGTTGGATGTAAATAAAAGGGGCACAATGCCATGGAGAGTGAGGGGTGAGAACATTGTTTAAGGCAGAAATGTCAGTGGGGCCACATCCACCTGAGCACCCACATAAAAAGAGTGCAAATGAGCCGGGCGTGGTGGCGCACGCCTTTAATCCCAGCACTCGGGAGGCAGAGGTAGGAGGATCGCCATGAGTTCAAGGCCACCCCGAGACTACATAGTTAATTCCAGGTCAGCCTGGACCAGAGTGAAACCCTACCTCGAAAAACAAAAAAAAAAAAAAAAAAAAAAAAAAAAAAAAAAAAAAAAAAAGAGTGCAAATGCTTTACATAGACCCAGGGAGAAGATGGGATAGCATTGATGCTAATGCTAGTTGATTCTATGGCTTGGGGAGGGGGGGGAGTTAACACCAGAGTGTACCAATTTTTTTTTTGGGGGGGTTGCGAGGTAGGGTCTCACTCTGGTCCAGGCTGACCTGGAATTTACTATGTAGTCTCAGGGTGGCCTTGAACTCTCGGTGATTCTCCTACCTCTGCCTCCCAAGTGCTGGGATTAAAGGCGTGCGCCACCACGCCCGGCTTAGAATGTACCAATTTGAGGAAGGACGTAAAATAAAGAAAATCAATCAGAGTGTAGAACAATTTTCTCCAGAATCTGGGCTATGAAAGAAAGAGGTAGTTTTAGAGTTGGATAGGGACATGAGATAAAACTAAATATATTTGTTTTTATTGTATTTTAAGTGATTGAGTTATGGATGTTTAAGATCTGGTGGGGAAGATTTAGAGAAAGGTTATGGAGATTCAAGGGGCAACCAACAGTTTCTGTCTTCATAATGATATATTACTAATTTCATTAAAACTAGCAAAGAAAAGTGAGGCAAGGGCGCAATGCCGCACTTGACCACAAGGGGGCGCACGCGTCTGGATTTCATTCACAGCAGCTGAGAGGCTGCTGGCGTGCCCATCTCTGTCTCCCTGTCTTTCCAAAAATAAATAAAAAATAATAAAAAATTTAAGGGCTGCAGCTGGCTTAGAGGCCCCTGCCTGCTAAGCCTAAGAACGGCCCACGTTTAGCCAGATGCAAAGTGACATCTCTGTCTCCCTCCTTCCAGCAGCTCTGCTGTCTGTCTCTCTCCCTCTGTCTCCCTCTCCAAAAATAAATAAATAATAATAAAAAATAAAAAAAAAATAAACTAGCAAAGAGCAAGCCAAGCATGGTGTCTCCCACCTTTAATCCCATCACTCAGGAGGCAGAGGTAGGAGGATCGCTGTGAGTTCAAGGCCCACCCTGAGACTACATAGTTAATTCCAGGACAGCCTGGTCCAGAGTGAGACCCCACCTTGAAAGTCCATTCACTAGAGTATCTGCATTGCTTATGCACTGAGTCTCTTTCTTTACAAGTCCTCTTTGGGCATAAACCCCCTCCCATGTTTTTGAAGTATCTTTAAAAAATTATTAGTATCCCATGTCATTTAAGCAAGTTTTTAAGATACTTTACATTCCAAATATATTTTAGGAACTTAAATTTAACTGGCTTGGTGAAATATATTCTGTGCACTCTGCAGAGGAGCTGCAGACAAGCAGGGCTCTTTTCATCACCCTCTGCCCAGATGGCTGTAACCTTTAGGACGGCTCTCTGATGCTCACCTCCCTCTCTCTGCGCCCCTGTCTTGTCCCCTCTCACACTGGGCCGGGCATACCTGTGTAACCAACAGGTTGCTGCAGAAGTGATTTTCTAAGACTAGGCCAGCAAAGACAAACCAGCTTTTCCCTGCCAGTCTTGGTTCCCCTGCTCTGGGGAAGCCAGATGCTATATTGTGAGGAAGGAAGCTCGCAGTCTATGGGAAGGACTGGAGGAACTGAGGCTACCGGCCAGAGGAGTCCCAGAGGAAGCGATCTCCCCATAACTGCGGCCATCTCATGGCCTGTGGCTTCATGGCAGAGCCAGAGCCAAAATCACCTTGGGGAAGGAATTCCTGAATAGCCCAGGTGAGACACTGGCGGTCTTTAAATTTGAGAGGCGTTCGCTGCATAAACACTGATAACCAGCCAGACAGCTCAAGGGCTTCGGGAGCTGTCTGAGGTGCGAGTGCTTCCATCATTTTCTAGATCTGCTTTTCCCTGGGTGGTAACGCAGCTGCTCCCAGATGTTCAGTGACTCTGCTTACACACAGCCACATCTGCCTGCATGTGTACTGAATACCTCAGAGGTGATGCGAAGATATTTTCTGCACCGTGAAGGGCACCATATGATAAATGGATGGATGTGGTGGTTTTAATGAATGTTCCCCCCCCATTGATTCAGGAGTTTATTAAAAGCGTATAATTTGGATCTCCAGCCACCTGGCTGAAGGAGGTGTTACTGTGGGCAGGTCTAGGGTCCAGTCCTAAGGTGTGGGGGGACGTTTGGAATTCCAGTCTAAAGATATGCAAAGTGTGGCGCATGCCTTTAATCCCAGCACTTGGGAGGCAGAGGTAGGAGGATTGCTGTGAGTTCGAGGCCACCCTGAGACTACAAAGTTAATTCCAGGTCAGCCTGGGCCAGAGTGGTGAGACCCTACCTCGAAAAAAACCAAAAAAAAAAAAAAAAAAAACAAGATATGCAAAATGAGTGAGCTTTGCCTGGAGTTCCTGAAATGTGCTTGCTTCCTTTTTGTTTGTTTGTTTGTTTTGTTTTTGTTTTTGTTTTTTTGTTTTGGAGGTAGAGTCTCACTATAGTCCAGGCTGACCTGGAATTCACTATGTAGTCCTCAGGGTGGCCTCGAACTCATGGCGATCCTCCTACCTCTGCCTCCACACCCGGCTTTGCTTGCTTGGATCTGCAAGCAGGCCGGCTTCTTCTGCCATTATAGAACTTCCCCTGGATCTATAAGCTTCAAATAAAGCCCTTATACCCCCATAAACTGTGTCTGGTCTGGAGGTTCATCCTGATGAGGTGAGGCTTATGAAGGAACAAGCTTCCGACAGAAGAGTTTCCGTGGCTGAATGGGGCGTAGGAATTGGTGAGGAATCTGGGTGTTCAATGTCTTGGAGGTGGGTTCATAGGTAGAAGCCCCCTTCCCCATGAGAAGTGAAGGTCTTACACTTCCTCTCTAACGTTCAAAGTGGACAGACAGAGGCCTTTGGTGTCTCTCTCCTTTGCTAGTATCCCATGATGGCCCATGTTAGTTTTCTAGGTATTATAACTTCAGGAATGGCTAGCTAGGGAGTAAATATGACAATTCCCGTCTTGACAAAGGAGTGATGGACATGATAAATCGCTTGCGATTTATACCAGCCCCCTGTGTCTCAGATCATCAATGCCCTACCCCAGGCAGCCCACTACGATGGACCAGACCCCGTGTCCCGACAATATCTCCACCCCTTAACTAGTCATGCTACGATGCCACCATCGTGTTCCCTCCATGAAGACTTGACTGCTTCTTTTTCCTCTACCATGGACAGTAGGTCTATGAAGGACATTTAGAGGATGAGATCTGCCCATGTCAATGAAAAGCAGCCAAGAAGTAGCAGCAGCAGCAGGATAAGCAGAGAGAAGCAGCAGGATAAGCAGAGAGAAAGAGTCTAGTCCATCTGCAAAGGGCGAGCAGCTATAAAGAGGGAGATACAAGACATGGTGGCTCTCTGCAGGCTTTCCGCCACCCAGAGCTGCTTACCTCACGTTGGTGTGCCGCTTGACGTATAGGTTGTGGAAGTTGTTTGTGTTTTCCATCTGACCTGCTTTGGGGCCCTGCAGCCTCTGGATGATCTCGGCTTTCATCTCCATGGCTATGTGGGCGGGAAGCAATGACAGTAGCAGCCGCTCCTGCAGGAATGAAGGAAGAGTAGTGTATTTAAATTTTTTTTAAATTATTTTATTTATTCTTGGAGAGAGACACAGAGAGAGACAGAGAGAGAGGGAGAGGGAGACAGACAGAGATGGATGCGCCAGCAGTGTCTCAGCTGCTGTGAACGAAATCCAGATGCGTGCGCCCCCTTGTGGTCAAGTGCGGCATTGCACCCTTGCGTCACTTTGCATCTGGCTAAAAGTGGGACCTGGAGATTGGAACCGCTGGAGATTGGAACCAGTGTTCTTAGGCTTGGCACCTTAACCCCTAAGCCATCTCTCCAGCCCAAGTAGTGTATTTTAAATAACTATGGAAAAGGCCAAGTGATATTTGAAGTCAACTCTGATTTGGAACAGGTTCCCAGCTGGGGAGTCTCCTATAAGTTAAAATCCAAATTCTAGAATTACACATTGAAAGAAAAGAAAACGTTCACCAATTTTCCTAAGGTCAGACTGTGTTATTCTTATTTATTGAGTTCTAAGTATGAGTTCTTCAGCTTGGATAATAAAAAAAAAAGGCATGCTTATTTCCCCAAGGATATTGTTCATCTATTTTGATTTTAAAATAGCAAAGCAGGAATAATATTAAAGTCCAAGAAACCAATGGGTAGTGTAAGTTAAAACCCTCATCCTTACCCTCTGGGTCATGTGAGGGATAAAGTACAGGGTTTATTGCACTTGGAAAAGACAACTAATATCCCATGCTTCCTAAAGAAGGAAGTCAGACAGTTCTCAAGATTTCATTTCCTCTATGATGAACACCTAGTCTCCTTCGGTGATTATAAACCATTATAAAAATGGAGTTAGGGGCTGGAGAGATGGCTTAGGGGTTAAGGCGCCTGCCTCCTAAGCCCAAGAACACCGGTTCCAATCTCCAGGTCCCACATTTAGCCACATGCAAAATGACGCAAGGGCGCAATGCCGCACTTGACCACAAGGTGGCGCACGCATCTGGAGTTCGTTCACAGTGGCTGAGACGCTGCTGGCGCGCCCATCTCTATCTGTCTTCCTCTCCTTCTCTCTCTCTGTCTCTCTCTAAAAAAATGGAGTTAGGAATATTAGTTTCTGTTCAATGTCATCCATAAGAAGGTATGGATAAAGAACAAAAAACCATAACATATGATGAGCGTTTTGTATATTTTTGGTTCATTTAATAAGCCTGGTGGGCAATGAATACTTGAAGGTTATATTGCACTCATTTTTGTATATATTTTTCTGCTACAGTGGCATTTTGCCTCTCTCTTCAAGGAAAACATTAAGAAAAAAAACTTTTTGAGGAAAAGAATCACAGCAGGGCGATCTTGGAAAGTTTACAGTCATTTAACAGTAATTTAAAATGCTAATCTATTTCATTTAAAACAATCAGTAGACTTCCCCTGAGTTAGTGCTGCTTCCCAGCTGTGCCTCTAAGAGCTGATGCTGTTGGAGTCCTGCAGGGGGTCCAGGGCAGGATCCCAGCTTCCACTGGGCATGTGCATTTGAAGTGCCCACAGCGTTGGGACCTGGGGTGAGTCTCTATTAAAAGCCTGTATTAATAGAGGTGAATTGGGGCCCTTTTTCTTAAAAGTATCTCTCCCTTTAAAAAATGCTCAGATACTGAAAGAACAGCCCAATACAGGCTTTACGCCTGACTCCTATGTCTTTCTGGGAGGTCACTGCAGGTTGTCCCTTTGGCACTCAGCCCCTGAGCTTCCGTGTCCACCTCTCTTGTTTTCCATGCATCCTTCAGAGACCCCGGCTGATTTCTGGTCTGCCTCCCGCCCCAGTCCATTCCTTAGCCTGCTCTCTGGTACCCCTTGCCAACTGAATGACCCTAATTTGATCCTTGTCCAGGCCCTGCTTGGCAATTCCAAACACCATCTCCCCTCTTCTATATTCTGCAATGAGCCAGTCCTTCCTGAAAGACACAGATTCCATGACCAAAAATGGAGAAGCGAATATGGTAATTCTCTCCCACACTCAGCCTCATTGAGCAACCAAATGTAAATTATGATCTCTATTTTCAACCCCAAATGTAGAGGGATGACCAACTTTTTTATAGGCGGGCTGAAAAATATAGGAGATAAAATTCATATGTTATGCAATGCAAATCTTTCTGTTTTGTTATGATAAAGAATTCCTGCAAATTTAGACTGGAATAAAAATTTTGGGAACAACCAGTGGGCCACATAAAAGGCTTATCTGGGGCTGAAGAGATGGCTTAGCGGTTAAGGCGCCTGCCTCCTACGCCTAAGAACCCGGTTCCAATCTCCAGGTCCCATGTTTGGCCAGATGCAAAGTGACGCAAGGGCGCAATGCCGCACTTGACCACAAGAGGGCGCACGCATCTGGATTTCGTTCACAGCAGGTGAGAGACTGCTGGCGCACCCATCTCTATCTGTCTCCCTCTCACTCTCTCTCTGTCTGTCTCTCTCTGTGTCTCGCTCCAAAAATAAAAATAAATAAATAAATAAATAAATAAATAAATAAATAAATAAATAAGGCTTATGTGCTGTCATGCAAGTCTGGGTCTGCTGGTAGGTACTGTGAGCTCAAAGAGAGAATCCAACCTTGGGGTCAGTATACAACCTAGTGGGTGACTGCTAGATCAGAGTCAATAGCCAGTGAAAACCTGAGCTAGATGACAAAATCAAGACACAATTCCTTTATAAAAATACTCTATTTGGGGCTGGAGAGATGGCTGAGCGGTTAAGGCACTTGTCTGCGAAGCCTAAGGACCCATGTTCAACTCTCCAGATCCCACGTAAGCCAGACACACAAAGGTGAGGCAAGCGCAAGGTCACACATGCCCACTAGGTGGCGCAAGTGTCTGGAGTTTGATTGCAGTGGCTGAGGCCCTCCAATGCATCTCTCTAAAATTAAAAAAATAAATCTCTATTTTGTAGCTTTCTAGAAACTTTGTATTCATACGGTATCAATGAAAAATAAAGAAAATGAAAGTGTGGGTCACCTTTAAAAAAATCTCTAATTTGAAACTTACGCTCATCATTAAACTTTGCTGTTTATCTTGAATTTCAATGCTCAGCCATTCTCATTAAGATACACTTAGACAATTCCACCATTAAAAGGAGCACAGTAGAGGGAAATCAAGTGTTCTCTGACTAAATTTGAGGGAATTCCAGCCTGATACTGGAAACCTAATCAAAAGCCTGTGGCTGGGGAGGTCATAAGCCCTGAGGGGGAAACTTCTGCTGTGGTCTGGCTAAATGAATACATTATAACCACCAAACTCCCCCCTGCATACCTATGTTTATGCCCATATATTAATGCCACTGTCACTTTTGTTTAGAGAAGCTTCTCCTTTCAGATGGGGACCAATGGGGAAACTCAAAATTTATCAAAGTGTTGAAAAAAGATGACAATGATGTGACAGAAGCCAAATGCACATGGTGGTTTGTGTGTCTGGAGTTCATTTGTAGTGGCTGGAGGCCCTGGAGAACCCATTCTCTTCCTCTCCATTCTTTAATGAATAAAAAAATATATATATTTTAAGCTGGGTGTGGTGGCGCACGCCTTTAATCCCAGCACTCGGGAGGCAGAGGTAGGAGGATCGCCGAGAGTTCGAGGCCACCCTGAGACTACATAGTTAATTCCAGGTCAGCCTGGACCAGAGTGAGACCCTACCTCACAAAACCAAAAAAAAAAAAAAATATATATATATATATATATATATATATATATATTTTAAAAAGTGAAAAAAAATACTCTAATTTGAAAGAAAACACAATTATTGCTGGCTTTAAAACCCATGACTGTTCTTGTGGTAGTTTGAATGTATGACCCCCAGTAAACTCAGTTGTTTTATTAAAACTTGGGTTTCCAGCTGCCTTCCTGGAAGAGGTGTGTTTGGGAACAGATCCGATTTCTAGCCAGAAGGTGTGCTGAGCAGTCTGAGCTCTCCCTGGGCCAGCTGTGTGCTTGTTTGCTCACGCTACCGGCTCTGTGGTTGCGTCTCCCTGCTTAGATCTGTAAAAGGGGACCACCTTTTTCCACCATCAATGGAACTTCCCCTGGATCTGCAAGCCTGCAACAAATCTCTTTCTCCCGTAAACTGTGGCTGGTTTGAAAGTTCATCTCAGCAATGTGGAGGTAGCGACAAGAGTCTCTCTGCCTATCTGGGAGCTCGTGGTAAAAAAAGACCCATATTCTGGCACACAGGACATAGTTCAGTGTGCTTTATAATCTGACAAGGTTAATATTTTCCATTAACATTTCAACGTTTTCGGCACGTTCTGCCAAATTACCTGAAAGCAACAAACTGAAGTGGTGAACATGCCAGACACTAACTCGGCTGTATTATTTGACCAGTGACATTGGTCAAATACCCTAAGGATGGTTTTCGAAAACGAAGCTGTCCATTACACTGATTGATTCACAGTATTCTTCCTCTTAGAGATGCTAGTGTAACCCCAGAGAAATTGGCCAGTTCTAGAATTCTTTTTTTATTTCTTTTTAAAAATTTTTTAATTTATTTGCAAGCAGAGAAAGATAGAAGAGAGGCAGAGGGAGAGAGAGAGAATGGGCATGCCACGGCCTTTAGCCACTGCAAACAAACTCCAGACGCATGTGCTCCCTTGTGCATCTGGCTTACATGGGTCCTGGAGAATCGAACCGGGATGCTTTGGCTTCGCAGGCAAACACCTTAACCACTAAGCCATCTCTCCAGCCCAGTTCTAGAATTCTTGAAGGTTAATCCACAGAATAACTCAGCTTTCGTTTAGGAGCAGCAGTTCAACTCATTCTTGTATTGAATCTCCAGATCTTTTGGAATGGCAATATTTTTTCCTGGCGCTTTTTATCTTATAGTATTCTCTCCCCAAGAGCACCGGAGGTAATTCAGCAAATTTCTGGCCTGATTCTATTGGTGAACGTTCAGGGTACACTGACCTCTGAAGATTTTCTAATATAATGAGGCAAAAAGGATGTTGTAAGTACAATTTATTGTATTTGGTAGAGAAAGCCAATAGGAAAATCCAATTTATAAGAATGAAACTTGTGCTTAAATTTTGGGCTAAGATACAGTAATGTGTATGTTTCTTCAAAACTAGGCATACAATAAGCATTTAAAGATGCTTCACCTTTTTTTTTCCTTTTGGCTTTTCGAGGTAGGGTCTCGCTCTAGCCCAGGCTGACCTGGAATTCACTATGTCGTCTCAGGGTGGCCTTGAACTCACAGCGATCCTCCTACCTCTGCCTCCCGAGTGCTGGGATTAAAGGCGTGAGCCACCATGCCCAGCTTAAGATGCTTTACTTTTCAAAAGGAAAGTAAAATACTGTTTTCATAATAATTTTTGAGTTTTCCCCTTCAAAATACTTGTATCTAATCATTACTTTTTTGTTTTTTTAATTTAATTTGTTTTTTTTTTGGAGAGAGAGACAGAGACAGAGAGAGAGGGAGAGGGAGACAGATAGAGATGGGCACGCCAGCAGCCTCTCAGCTGCTGTGAACGAACTCCAGACGCGTGCGCCCCCTTGTGGTCAAGTGCGGCATTGCGCCCTTGCGTCACTTTGCATCTGGCTAAACGTGGGACCTGGAGATTGGAACCACTGGAGATTGGAACCAGCGTTCTTGGGCTTAGGAGGCAGGCGCCTTAACCGCTAAGCCATCTCTCCAGCCCTCTTCTCAGGTTTTTATGAAGGTCTCTCACTAAATGTACTGCTAACAGGTTGGCCAGAGTAGCCAGCCAGCCAGCAAGCCCTAGAGATCCACCTGTCTACATTCCCATCTCCTGAGCATTGGAGTTACAGACATACATCACCACACCTGCCATTTATGTGGGTGCAGGGATATGAACTCACACCCCCATGCTTGCATGGCATGCATTTTGTCAACTGAGCCATTATCCAGTTCTCGAATCCTTATCTGAAACGCACCAATCCAATGTAATGAGCAGAAAGGTTGTTAGTATGAATTCATCTTTTATTTATTTAATTGTTAAAATTTTGAGTTAGGATTTCACTGTGGCCCAGTCTGGCCTGGAATTTGCTATGTAGTTTCAGGCTGGCCTCAGACTCATGGTGATCCTCCTTCCTGTGACCCCCGAGTGCCGCAATTAAAGGCGTGCACTACCACGCCTGGCTGAATTCATCATTTTCCAACAGAAGGTCGCTATCTGAATGGTGACGTGTCAGAACCTTAAGCAGCACTGTGCCACAGGTGGTTTCATCATACAGGAAGGAAGTAGATGGAGTCTGAAGCAGTCACTTCCTCATTGCTGAGAGAAAATCCCCAAGAGGAAGCAAATTACGGGAGGAAAGGGTTTATTTTAAGCTGACAGATTTTTTTTTTTTTTTTTTTGGAAAGACATAGAGAGAGACAGAGAGAGGGGGAGAAGGAGACAGATAGAGATGGGCATGCCAGCAGCCTCTCAGCTGCTGTGAACGAAATCCAGACGCGTGCGCCCCCTTGTGGTCAAGTGCGGCATTGCGCCCTTGCGTCACTTTGCATCTGGCTAAACGTGGGACCTGGAGATTGGAACCGGTGTTCTTAGGCTTAGGAGTCAGGCGCCTTAACCGCTAAGGCATCTCCCCAGCCCTTATGTTAAAATATTATTTATTTTTGAGAATGAGAAGGAGAGGGAGAGAGAGAGAGAAATACAGAAACTGGGCACACCAGAGCCTCAGGCCATTGCAAACAGATTCCAGACACATGCGCCATCCTGTGCACGTGGATTATGTGGGTCCTGGAGAATCAAACCTGGGTCCTTAGGCTTTGTAGGCAAAAGCTTTAACTGCTAAGCCATCTCTCCAGCTCCTTGTGCTGGGTTTGAAGAACTTCTTTGGGAAGTGTGTTGAGGAGGGAGAGCAAGGGCTGGCATGGGAAGTAATCGCCTATGCTTTTGCATGTGTGTATGGAGGAAAAGTTGCCTTGTTCATTTCACAGTCTACAGAACTGGAACACCTTGTGCAAATTAAAATCAGTATGCACTCTAGCAAATCACCCTTCCCTGGTGTCAAACAGTGAGTCTTTTTAATACATGTGTAACTTGTTTTCTCATTCTCAACCCCTGGCTGCATATAATTTTCTTTAAATTTAAATATTTTATTAATATTATGTATTTGCAAGTGGAGAGACAAAAAGAGAGGGTGAGAGAAAGAGAGAAAGATGGAGATGCCAGGCTCTCTTGCCACTGCAAACCAACAGATGCATGTGCCACCTTGTGCATCTGGCTTTATTTGAGTGAGGGGGAATCAAACCAGAGCTTTCAGCCTTGGCAAGTAAGAGCCTTTAACCACTGAGAAATCTCTCCAGTCCAAATTTAAATATTTTGGACAATAGCGGCAAAATTGTGATAACTATTGCTCAGGAAAAAAAAAAAAAAAACACAGGTGAAGTAGGACTCACCTGAACAGTCAAGATAAAATTCAAGTCATTCAATTTTTTTTTTTGAGAGAGACACAGAGAAAGACAGACAGAGAGGGAGAGGAAGATAGATAGAGATGGGCACGCCAGCAGTCTCTCAGCTGCTGTGAACGAAATCCAGACGCATGCGCCCCCTTGTGGTCAAGTGCGGCATTGCGCCCTTGCGTCACTTTGCATCTGGCTAAACGTGGGACCTGGAGATTGGAACCGCTGGAGATTGGAACCAGTGTTCTTAGGCTTAGCAGGCAGGCGCCTTAACCACTAAGCCATCTCTCCAGCCCAAGTCATTCAAATTTTGACCATGGACTTCCACCCTCCCCTGATTTGTAAGTTCAAGGGGATGACCAGTGAGTTCAGCACAGCACAGGGTCAAAGAATGACATCGCCACTTGTGTGCAAACCCTCTCCAGCTAAATGAAGTTAGGCAAGAATGTGCTAATGAAGTCAAGTTACAAATTATGTGTATAGGCACTGAAGAGAGTAAATTGCTATTTCTATATTTGAACAGTTTACCATCAACTGTCAATTTAATTCTCTAAAATAGAGCCTCTGGGGAAATGAAAATCACTGATCAGGTGGAAAAATACTCAGCACTTCCTGGGCGATGATAGAAGTCCCTAGAAAAGCCATAGCTATGCTCCTTGTCACAAGATTAGGGTCACTGTGCATCAGCAGGCTCCAGAGCCCTTGGGTTCTTAGGAGAAGCCACCAGCAGGGTCTGAACATTGGATGACACAATTTCACATTTACAGAACACACAAAGAAGGATCTTGCCATGTAAGAAAAGTTGCCTCACTCACACACCCAGTCAAAAAGGTGTTCCAGAGTGAAGCCGGCATTGGTTGGCTCATCTCTCAAAGATCAGCCATCAGGGGTCCGCTGTACCACTGGCCTGAAACACGCGGTGCTGGCTGAATAGCCCGCTCGAGAAAAACGTACGAGGACTGACCATACTCCTCAAAGCCAAGGGGCGATGTCCTCGTGGATATTACAGTACAGCACCAGGCTCTAGATTGCCTCTGTGAAGAAGGACAAGGTGGGGAGTGCCAATCACATCAGCAGGAGATGATAAGAAGAAATCAAAACCTGCAGCACACTGGCATCAGCTGGACAAAAGTTTCCTGGGAGCAAAGATGAATATTTAATTTAATTTAATTTATTTATTTATTTATTTATTTATTTATATATATTTTATCTTATTTTTTTGGAGAGAGACAGAGAGAGAGAGAGAGAGAGGAAGACAGAGATGGGCGCGCGAGCAGCGTCTCAGCTGCTGCGAACGAAATCCAGACGCGTGCGCCCCCTTGTGGCCAAGTGCGGCATTGCGCCCTTGAGTCACTTTGCATCTGGCTAAACGTGGGACCTGGAGATTGGAACCGCTGGAGATTGGAACCAGTATTCTTAGGGTTAGGAGGCAGGCGCCTTAACCACTAAGCCATCTCTCCAGCCCAAAGATGAATATTTTAACAACTAAATATACTGCCTCAGGGCATTTATTATACCACGGATAACCAGACACATGAGAAGCTATACACACAGAATCCTTGCAGTACAGTGCATCCAAAACATGTTGGCCCTCCTCCTTGCCCCAGTGACCATGGCATTGGACATAGGATGTGGTCAGTCGAATGTGAATAGCGGTGACATGTGCTTCTGCTATACATAAGCTCTAGGGACCAATGCGTGGCTCACTGCCATTTTGCTCCTGTCCCCCCCCCTTTTTTTTGGAGACAGAGAGAGAGAGAGGGAGGGAAAGACAGATAGAGATGGGCGCGCCAGCTGCCTCTCAGCTGCTGTGAACGAAATCCAGACGCGTGCGCCCCCTTGTGGTCAAGTGCGGCATTGCGCCCTTGCATCACTTTGCATCTGGCTAAACGTGGGACCTGGAGATTGGAACCACTGGAGATTGGAACCAGCGTTCTTAGGCTTAGCAGGCAGGTGCCTTAACCACTAAGCCATCTCTCCAGCCCAAGGGCAGCTTTTTAACCACACTAGACCCAGATATAACCCCACACCCAGATGTCACACTGCACAAGACTGCATACCGACCCAGGTCCTCAGCCCGTGGGTCCTTGATGCACTAGATTTCCACAGTGGATCTGACCTGGGGGGTTTTTTCACTTCTTAGTCAGGTAGGTAACCTCTTCTTAACGAGTGTGGTTTCAGGTGAAAACTCCAGGAAGGTCATTTATTGACTCTTCTCCCTTCTGTAGGGCAGATTCCATCAAGTCAGAGGAACAGTGCAGCATTAACAGTGCAGCATTAACTTGCCTTTCCTCACACACAATAAAAAGCAAAAGTTTTGTCTCTAAAAGATATGTTCCACATGAAAGCTAAAGTCATGGGAACTCGCCATTCTCCTGGATCCCTAGACTTTAATCCTTCACACATATTGTTAATGTCTATATTTTCCAATCACAGTTTTTTTTTCTGGGTGTAGAGCAATGAGGTTGTGGTACAGCTTCTTTTTTTCTTTTTCTTCCCCCCCCCAAATTGAAACATTCCCTCCAGGAAGGAAGAGGGAGGAGAGAGGATCCCAAACTCAGGAAGTCAATGAAGCTTTCAAGATTGCAGACCCTCACCTATATAAGCAGCAGCCATTGCTGTACACAGGAGAGTCTGAGATCATTGAGCTGTGTGCACGTTGCGCAGGGGACTCCAGGGAGGCAGCTTTTGCGAGTCATAGCCCATTGAAAGTAGACTTTGCAGTGGTGCAGCTGCCTTTGAATCACTCATGCTCCTTTCAGTAACCCCTCACCTATCCTCCTGTAAGTAACCACACTGAATTCATTGGTTCACAAAGGTAGACTTGGGTGGAGAAAAAAGAGACCTGTATGATTTCTCATTATGCTAATGAGGCACCAGCCCAAGCTTCCTCAGGAAACAAACAGCAGCACAAAAATCATCATAGCAAAAATCTGGAAGACTTAGATCAAGACACCACCAAATGTGGGCAAGAAGAGGGCCTGTGCATATAAAATTCCCTCTAAAATATCTATGGCCATCCCTTCTATCTAGTACTAACTTCTCTCTCCGTTGGAGAAGTTGCTTCTCTTTTTCAGATGGCCAACGAACCTGAAGGGAGGATCAGCCAGTCACACCTCACCAGGGCCCCAGCTGAAACCATAGAGTAATGCGGGGGAAGGGCAAGAGTTCAGCGTTCATGGCGATCACGACACCAGAAAAAGGCTGAAGGAGATAAACACAGAGAACATCCAACTCCAAATAAGCCAGATATCCAGAGACACAGAGGCTCCCAAAACCTCATCACTGAAGTAGAACTGAAATGACCCCAATGTGGCTCAGGGAAATTCGTGGAAGAGGGGGCGGAAAGAATGTTAGAGTCACAAGTTGGGGCATTATGCACAGAGACTGGGGCCTACCCCCCAGAACTCTTGACTACCCCCACAATGCATGACCCACATTCCCCATTGATGAGGGTCCCTTTGGAAGAGGGAGGACAGGGAGGAGGATAATGAATGTAAAATTAGAATAACATAAATAAAAATAAATTATAAAAAAATCTGGAAGACATTTGCATCCTTGAATTGTATGTTAACTTAAATGAAAGGTCTGTGGTTCAAGTCCAATTCTACTGAAGATTCCCGAAGATACATCTGACTTGTGACTCACGTGGTCCACACACAAGATTTTTGCAAGTTTCAAAGCGTTATCTCTGTTAGTGTGTGTGCACGCATGCGCGTGTGCACGCATACCTGTGCACGGCTCAGCATGAATGCACACGGAGGTCAGGAGCTAACTTTGGATGGTAGATTCTGCTTTTGAGGGAAGGTCTTGTGTTGTTTGCCACTGTGTATGCCGGGCTCTCAAGGATTCTGCTGTCTCTGCCTCTCATATTGCTACAGGCACCCTGAGGTTACAGATATATGTAGGCTACCATGTCTGGTTCTACGTAGTTCTGGGGATCTGAACTCAGACCCTCACTCTTGCAGCTTATGGAAGGAAAGGGTTTATTTCAGGCTCCCAGGTTCCTGGAGAAGCTTCATCACGGTGGATGAAGCAGGCTTCCTTTCTCACACACGCACAGGAGAGAGGAAGAGAGAAAAAATGGTCAGGGCTCAAGCTGGCTCAGCAGACACATAGGGCTGGACTCAAGATCTGCCCCCAGTGACATATGTCTGTCTGCTGGAGACTTAAGCAGGAAGTTTAATTTTAATCAAAAATACCCAGTGCTATGGGGATGTATACATTCAAACCAGCACATACGGCTACTGCTTCACCCACGGGGTCATCTCTCTAGCCCCTTCATTTTTGCCTTTAAACAACACTTTTATAATCAGACCGCATAAGAATTTGAGGAAACTTGCTTCTAAGTTTCGCTGAGAATCACATGACATATTAGTTGAAAACATGTTCCAGTCTCATATGCCTCACAACATGACAAAGAAAATAAAGCATAAACCAAAAAAAACCAAAAAACAAAACAAACAAACAAAAAAAAACGCCGGGCGTGGTGACACATGCCTTTTATCCCAGCACTCGGGAGGCAGAGGTAGGAGGATTGCCGAGAGTTCGAGGCCACCCTGAGATTACATAGTTAATTCCAGGTCAGCCTGGACCAGGGTGAGACCCTACCTCGAAAAAAAAAAAAGAAAGAAAGAAAATAAAGCATGGCTTTGCAGCATATAAGACAGGAGAAATCAAATTCAAAATTGAGTGGATTTCCCTACATATTATATGTCATAACTCAAGTTAAGAGCGTGCAGGTAATGCAGCCAAGAATTCGATTTGTTACATAGATGGTCATCCCTTCTATCTAGTACTAACTTCTCTCTCCATTGGAGAATTTGCTTCTCTTTTTCAGATGGACAACGAACCTGAAGGGAGGATCAGCCAATCACACCTCACCAGGGCCCCAGCTGAAACCATAGAGTAATGCGGGGGAAGGGCAAGAATACAGCGTTCTTGATGAACCTGACACCAGAAAAGGCTGAAGGAGATAAACACAGAGAACATCCAACTCCAACCAAGCCAGATATCCAGAGACACAGAGGCTCCCAAAACCTCATCACTGAAGCAGAACTAAAATGACCCCAATGTGGCTCAGGGAAACTCGCGGAAGAGGGGGCGGAAAGAATGTTAGAGCCACAAGTTGGGGCATTATGCACAGAGATTTGGCCTATCCCTGAGAACCCCCACAATGCACGACCCACATTCCCCATTGATGAGGGTCCCTTTGGAAGAGGGAGGACAGGGAGGAGGACAATGGAGCCAATACTATGAATGTAAAATCAGAATAATAGAAATAAATTAAAAAAAGAATTTGATTTGGTGTTTCTTGACATTTGTCTGTGTATATAAATTCTTTTTATTATTATTATTATTATTTTATTTTGCAAGGTAGAGTCTCACTCTGGCACTCTGGTCCAGGCTGACCTGGAATTCACTCTGTAGTCTCAGGGTGGCCTCGAACTCTCAACGATCCTCCTACCTCTGCCTCCCGAGTGCTGGGATTAAAGGCGTGCGCCACCACGCCTGGCTTAACTGTGTATATAGATTCTTGACACTCATTAAAGCTTCAGGTCTAGCCAGGTGTGGTAGTGCATGCCTTTAATCTTAGCACTTGGAAGGCTAATGTAGGATTGCTTAGAGTTTGAGGCCAGCCTGAGGCTAATCTAGTAAATTCCAAGTCAGCCTGGGTTAGAGTGAGATGCTACCTCAAAAAAAAAACACTGCCCCCCCCCAACAGAAAAGCACCTTCAGGGGCTGGAGAGATGGCTTAGCAGTTAAGGCGCCTGCCTGCTAAGCTTAAGAACACTGGTTCCAATCTCCAGCTGTTCCAATCTCCAGGTCCCACGTTTAGCCAGATGCAAAGTGACGCAAGGGCGCAATGCTGCACTTGACCACAAGGGGGCGCATGCATCTGGATTTCGTTCACAGCAGCTGAGAGACTGCTGGCGCGCCCATCTCTATCTCTCTCCCTCTCCCTCTCTGTCTGTCTCTCTCTCTGTTTCTCTCCAAAAAAAAAATAATAATAAAAGCACCTTCAGGACTAGAGGAAGCCAACGCGAACTGACAGCCTGTGATCAGACACACCTGGCTGTCCCAGGGTATATTTACATGTGAAGACCCATCCCTGCTCAGTGAAGTGTACACAGCAACGGTTAGCCTAGACCTCAGTATGCCCAATGCCATACAGCTTCGCTTTCCATATTCATATCATTCACTCAGCCACTCACCGTAGTATTTTTGGCATCTGGGCTAGACTGAGTTTGCTTGCTCTGGAGGGATGTTCTGTATCCAGCTGGAGGGTTTGCAGCATCTGAGACTTAGCCTAGACTTTAAGAGCTTCACCCTTCCAGATGCCCACAGACATGCCATTCTCCACGGAGACCACAAAGACTGCCTGTAAGCCTTGCCAAGCATCTGCTGGGACATTAATTCTCCCCTGGTCCACAAGCACTACTGTTTATGTCAGACGTCTTTGACTCCCTTCCCTTCTCAACAGATCCTTTACGACATGGATTTCATGATTTGGTTCTTTGGTGGTTCTGCTGGCCCTGTCACCCCAGCATGGAAGTCCCCCTCTTCAGCCTATTGGAACTTGGAACTTGGAAGTAATTCATTGCTTTCTTTGGTTTTTTTTGGAGATAGACAGAGAGAGAGGGAGAGGGAGACAGATAGAGATGGGCGCGCCAGCAGCCTCTCAGCCGCTGTGAATGAAATCCAGATGCATGTCCCCCTTGTGGTCAAGTGCGGCATCGAACCCTTGCGTCACTTTGCATCTGGCTAAACGTGGGACCTGGACATTGGAACCGCTGGAGATTGGAACCGGGGTTCTTAGGCTTAGGAGGCAGGCGCCTTAACCGCTAAGCCATCTCTCCAGCCCCTTCATTGCTTTTTGTCATACATTTTGGCCAGTGGTCAGATGGCTAAATACCTAGCTATCTTGGGAAGGTTGTGAATCTGTGTTTTGGGTGGGAATATGTTTAGCTCAAAACATGTTCATGGTTCTGCATAGTTTCAGAATAGGTTCTGGAGATGAATCAGTGTTCTGTGTCACACGAAAGGGACTTAACAGCATCTCTAAATGGAAGCCATTGTCTTCCCTAATCTCGGTTCAGTAAACAGCTGACCGGCTTCCATAAGGGAACCTGCCATCATCTTGGCAGCTCCTCCCCTCTTACCTCTGCTCATGCAGTCAGGCCAGAACTCCTGCCCTTCACCTCAGCCCTTCCCTTTCCCAGACCTAACGCTGCTTCCCAGCCTCTGGCCCCTCTGCCACCCATCTGATGAATACGTCATCGGACTGGGCTTCCTCCTGTACGATTCCTCTTTTGCCCTTTCTCTCCTGTAATCAAGGGTCTCTCAAAGATGGAAAGCAGCCAGATGAGATCGGCACCAGCTCTGAGTGCTTCCCAGGCCCAGGAAATCTGAAGCGAAATGCACTATGCTTTCAGACATAATATTCTCCATGGAGCCACCTCCTTGACTGTCCTTTTGCTCACTTTGGCTTTGTCATGTGCAGGTCCCCGGCCTGCTCTAGAGGGTATCCATGCCCTGGGGCCCGATAGCTGGCACTCACCTTCCTTCACTGAGACTATCTTCAATAATTCTTCAGACACTACACTGTTTGTCCTTCCCAGCCTCATTTCTTTTTTTTCTTTTTTTCTTTTCTTTTCCTTTTCCCAAGGTAGAGGGTCAATATATTCCTGTTTGTCCTTCCCACAGCCAAGTCTTAAGGTGTTGTTTGAGATTCCATTGTAAAGATATGCAAATGTGCTTTTCTTTTTTTGGCTTTTTTGCTCTTTGCTGTGGTGGCTTTTTTTTTCTCTTCTTTTCTTTTATGGAACTTCCCCTGGATCTGTAAGCTTTTCCCTTTTCCATAACTGTTGGTCCCATCTCAGGTAGGGTCTCAACAGTAGGGTCTCACTCTAGCCCAGGCTGACCTGGAATTTACTATGTAGTCTCAGGGTGGCCTCGAACTCACGGCATTCCTCCTACCTCTGCCTCCTGAGTGCTGAGATTAAAGGTGTGTGCCACCATGCCCGGCTACAGCCAAGTGTTTTAATGTCCCATGTTCACCAGGGCGACAGCTCTTGAGCGCTACCTGAAGTCACCTGTTTACTTCAGCTGCACATCTGCCTCGACAATGACTTCAAGCTGGTCTGTCTGGCCCAGAAGCCAGAGTCTACTCATACTTAGACACTCAGTATTTGTGAGGGTGGGACCACAGGACTCACCACACTTAAAGTAGGATTTCCACTGAGCTCATTAAATCATTTGATTCTTCACTGACAAGTCACAAGACCGTTCTGGCCCATGTCCTGTCATTCTCCAAGCAGGCAGTAGGAAAAGTCTAGAACTTTCTTGGCTCTCCACGTCCTTGAAGGATGAGAGATGCTGAGTGAAATCTCTGCTCTCTCTTTCAGTTTTATTTTTCTTCCTTATTGCCAAGTGTCAGAAGGACGCAGAAAGGTACCCTTGACTGTGGCAGCAGAAATGGGAATTGTAGTTTCAGTCATTAAGAATCTATATCGTTCCAATTTTAGTATATGTGCGGCTGAAGTGAGCACTCATTAAGAATCTATCGCTTTGGGCTGGAGAGATGGTTTAGCGGTAAAGGTGTGTGGTAGTTTGAATATATGTCCCCCAATATATTCAGTGTTTTATTAGTTATAGTTTGCATCTGCAATCACCTTGCTAGAGGCAATGTCACTGGGGGCTGGTCTTAAGGTGTTAATGGTGGGTTTGAGATTCCATTGTAAAGATATGCAAATGTGCCTAGCAGGAGTTCCTGAAGTGTGCTGTGTGACCTTTTGGCTGTGGTTTTGCTCTGTGTGCTGTGGTGGCTGGTTGGTTTCTCTCTCTCTGTTTGGCCCTGTGAAGAGCAGGCCGCTTCTCTTGCCATTATGGAACGTCCCCTGGATCTGTAAGCTTCAATAAATAATATCCCTTCCTCCATAACTGTGCCTGGTCTGGAAGTTCATCTCAGCGAACCCGAAGCTGTCTGCTACAAGGTGCTTGCCTGAAAAGCCAAAGGAACCAGGTTCAACTCCTCAGGACCCACGTAGGCCAGATGCACAAGGTGGTACATGTATCTGGAATTTGTTTGCAGTGGCTGGAGGCTCTGGCACACCCATTCTCATTCTCTCTCTCAAATAAAGAAATAAAAATAATTTTAAAAATCTTTAATTTGGGCCGGGCGTGGCGGCGCACGCCTTTAATCCCAGCACTCGGGAGGCAGAGGTAGGAGAATCGCCGTGAGTTCGAGGCCACCCTGAGACTACATAGTGAATTCCAGGTCAGCCTAAGCTAGAGTGAAACCCTACCTCAAAAAAACAAAAACAAAAACAAAAAAACAACAAAATCTTTAATTTTGTTTATCAGGAGAAATGACAGGATATATATTATCCATGTATGTGTTGATTTCATATATGTATGTATGTACTTATATAGTGACCCATTTTAAATTGTTATTTATTATGAAATAAATTAATGTTAACTCTATTATTAAAATAAATTAAAAACTTGCCTTAGTTGTTAGTCAAGCATATATTTCTAGGGGAACTGAAAGAAGAGGGAGGATTTAGAATTCTTTCGCATATTTTCTTGAAAAGGTTTCTGATTTCTGTTTTTTCTATGCTGATGAAGCAGCATTCTCCTTTCTGTAATTCTGTAGGTTCTGGCCTAAGTACTTGCAGAAATTGTGCAGGCAGCCCTCCTTCTGTGGCTGACTCCAGCTCCTGCCCAGAAGGAAGTGTGCAGAAGTCACGGAGAGAATGCATAGTGACAGCCCTACCAAAGAAAAAAGAAGCCCCCGTCCCCCCCTTTTTTTTGGCCAGGAAATAAAAATGTAGATCAGCATGGGAAGGAAAGTCATGACCAGTGAGAAAATGTTATATTCAATTTTAAAAGTCCTGAGAAATATAGGAAACGCTGTAGCGAATTGATGTGAGCAAGGATGAAATATGATATGACTCAAGGGGAAAATGTGTTTTTCTTACCAGCTGCATACCCATGTTGATGGATTGAGCCCATCTCCTTTCACAGCCACCTATTAGCACAAAACCCTGAAACTAGTGGTTTGGAAAACAATGGTGACTTTTGCCTTCATGATTCTGCGGAGTGGGTATGGGTATGGACTGGGTGCCAGTTTTACGGGGAGAAATCACACGGCTGTATTCAGTGGAGAACTGGCCAGGCCCTAGTTAAAATCTGTCTGGCAGTTACTTCTGGAAATATCCTGAGACTTTGGTTCTGTTCCTCTCCCTGAGGATATGCTGGTTTGCATAGCGGTGGTCTCAGGGCAGCAGTCAGCGGAACTCACAAGTCCCTCCAGGTTCAAGGCTGTTGAAAAACAAAACTCTGACTGCGTTTTTCCATTATCCACGACACAGACAGCTTACTCTGCTCGTACTCATGGTCCCAAAAGCTAGGTAGAGTCAAGGGTTAAGTTATTTCCATAGTAAATCTGCAGATATCAGGTGGCAACTCAGAAACTGCAAGTTCCACTGTAGGCTCACCAACCTTGGAATCCATTTCGTTTTCTTTGAGTTCATATTGTTTTCAAATCTCGACTCAGGACTCTCATATGCTCATTCTCATCCAAACACTTGTCCCCATCTAGGTAAAAACTACACAGGATGAAATGGAGAAGGCACGAGTGGCTGCTATGTCCTTCCAAAAATTAACACTTGACAAGTGTAATGCCTTAAAAGCAGCAAGCTAGAGAGTGGAAATTAAGCAGCTGTCTCCGAGTGCAATAAATCACTTTCAGTTTGTTTCAAGGTTATTTAGATACAAAACAAAATGAATTAAAGAGATTTTTTTTTTTATTTATTTATTTATTTATTTATTTGCAAACAGAGAATGGGCACACCAGGGCTCCTAGCCATTGTAAATGAACTCCAGATGCATGTTCCCCCTTGTGTATCTGGCTTACATGGGTCCTGAGGAATCGAACCTGGGTCCTTTGGCTTTGCAGGCGAGTGCCTTAACTGCTAAGCCATTTCTCCAGCCCCGAATTAAAGAGAATTTCTTAAACAAAGTCCTAGTGACTTTTTGTTAATAAAATAAAAGTAACCAAGAATATTGTGGGATTGAGGTGATTTCTTTCAGTAAATGATTTTGAACAGAAAAGAGGAAATTAATGAAATGGCCCTGAGGTATGTTTCATGATTCATTCTTTTTTTGTTTTTTTGTTTTTTTTTTTTTTGTTTTTTCAAGGTAGGGTTTTGCTCTAGTCCAGGCTGACCTGGAATTCACTATGTAATCTCAGGGTGGCCTTGAACTCACGGCAATCCACCTACCTCTGCCTCCCGAGTGCTGGGATTAAAGGCGTGCTCCACCATGTCCGGCTCATGATTCATTCTTTTTTTTTTTTTTTTTTGGTTTTTCAAGGTAGGGTCTCACTCTGGTCCAGGCTGACCTGGAATTCACTATGTAGTCTCAGGGTGGCCTCGAACTCTCGGCGATCCTCCTACCTCTGCCTCCCGAGTGCTGGGATTAAAGGCGTGCGCCACCACGCCCGGCTGATGATTCATTATTAAGTGATCTAATGAAATATCTGGGGATGTTAGCCTCCCCTATTTGGTGATTTTACTAAAATGCTCCTTGGTTGCCATGAAGCATTCCGTATCATATAGCACCATGCAGCACAAGATACCCTCTGCCTGAGATGCAGTTATGTCACACAGGAGGTCTTCAGACAATGCATCTGAATCTCTCACCTCAGTAGGCGGACCTCAGGCTTCAGCTGAGCTTTGGATCCAAGGCTGTAAAAGTCACATGAAATAAAGGATCTGGGGTTGGGGGCATGGCTCAGTGGGTAGCAGTGCTTGCCATGCAAGCCTCAGGGCCAAGCTGGATTCCTATGTAAACCTATGTAAACATATCCATCTGTAACCCTAGTCCTGTGGGGGGGCAATGCCCAGAAAATCACTAGGGCTGAGTTCAGCAAGAGGTTTTGTCTCAAACATGCAGATGAGTGAGAGAGGAAGGATTCTCAATGTTTTCTTCTGGCTTCCATACACATGCATTCATGCTGTGTGTGTGCATCTGAACATACATGTGCATACACTACACGTGCACACACCACACGTGCCAAAAATAACACACTTGTTCCTCACTTATTTACTCAATATTATAAAACTACAGAATAAAAATAGAGGCTGAAGAGATGGCTTAGCAGTTAAGGCATATGCCCGCAAAGCCTAAGGATCCTGGTTCGATTCTCCAGGTCCCTCGTGAGACAGATGTACATGGTGGTGCACGCATGTGGAGTTCATTTGCAGTGGCTAGAGGTCCTGGCACACCCATTCTCTCTCTGTGTGTGTCTCTAATAAATAAATAAAATGTTTTTTTTAAATGTTCAAAAGTAACACATTAAAAAGTGAGATAGGGGCTGGAGAGATGGCTTAGCAGTTAAGGCGCTACATGGTTCCAATCTCCAGGTCCCACATGATGCAAAGTGACACAAAAATAACCACAAGGGGGCGCACACATCTGTTTCATTCTCAGCAGCTGCGAGACTGCTGGCGTGCCCATCTCTGTCTCCCTCTCCCTCTCTGTCTTTCTCTCTCTGTCTTTCTCTCCAAAAATAAATAAAAAATAATAAAAAAATTTAAAAAAAAGAGTGAGATAGAATCAAAAAAATAACTTTCAAGCACAGAATAAAACCAGCCAACCACACAGTGCTGGCAGACAATGCCAGTTATCCTGATGAACTCACTCAAAGTTCTTCAGCATTCTTCATTTGCTCCAGTGTCACCTCTCACTATTTCATCATACCATGTTACAGAGTTGGCATAATCTCTCCCCTTTATATTTTACTTTGTCTCTGTTCTTCCTAATGTACAAAGAAACCTTGCTGTGTAAATAAAGTCGCACAACAATCTTAAAATGGTTCAATAAATCTGTACATGTTAATAGCAAAGAGCAAAAAGTTCAAGTCCACACCACACCTTTTGTTTTTTTTTTTTTGGAGAGAGACAGAGAGAGAGAGGGAGGGAGACAGATAGAGATGGGCCAGATATGCTGGACATGGTGGGCCAAGTGCGGCATGCGCCCTTGCATCACTTTGCATCTGGCTAAATGTGGGACCTGGAGATTGGAATCGCTGGAGATTGGAACCAGCATTCTTAGGCTTAAGAGCCCTAGAGATCCTGCCCAACACACACACACCTTTTTTCTCTGAATTAAGCCAGGTCTATAGTCAGTAATGTCCCACTTGTCATTTAATTTTATTTTAATTTAATTTAATTTAATTTTTGGCATTTAATTTTTCTTTTGTAACTCTAATAAATAAATAAAATCTTTTAAAAAAATGTTTTGCAGTTCTAATGTAACACATTAAAAACTATGTGAGAATAGGTAAGCTGGAGAGATGGCTAATCAGTTAGGTCAATGTTCATAAAAGCAACAAAGAAAACCCAGCAGATGCAAGCAAAACATACTTCAAAGGCACAACTGGCCGCCTGCCTGCTGAGCACTCGGGAGGCAGAGGCTGGTTCCAGTTCTCCAGTGGTTCCAATCTGGACCAGGTCCCACGTTTAGCCAGATGCAAAGTGGCGCATCAGGGAGCGCAATGCCACACTTGACCACAAGGGGGCGCACGCATCTGGATTTCGTTCACAGCAGCTGAGAGGCTGCTGGCGTGCCCATCTCTATCTGTCTCCCTCTCTCTCTGTCTCTCTGGGTCTCTCTCCAAAAATATATAAAAATAAATGAATAAAATTGTTTTAAAAAGTGACATAGAAGCATCTATTTATTTTTCAAAATAACCATTTCAAGCACTATGATAACGAGACCTTGTATTCACAGAGGTCTTGCTCGTTACAATCTGTCACCAGCCAACCACACAGTGCTAGCACTCGTGGGCCAATGTCAGTTATCCTGTGAACTCACTCAAAGTTCTTCAGCATTCTTCATTTGCTCCAGTGTCACCTCTCACTATTTCATCATACCATGTCACAGAGTTGGCGCTGCTAACTCTTCTTGTAATCTCTCTCCCTTTATATTTTACGTTGGCTCTGTTCTTCTTTAGTACTGCTCTTTCCTTCATGTACAAAGAAACCGGGAGGATTGCTGTGTAAATAAAGTCGTTTACAACAATCTTAAAATGGTGCCGGGCACCAGGTAAATCTGTACATGTTAATAGCAAAGAGCAAAAAGTTCAAGTCCACACACACACCTTTTGTTTTTTTTTTTGGAGAGAGACAGAGAGAGAGAGAGGGAGAGGGAGACAGATAGAGATGGGCGCGCCAGCAGTCTCTCAGCTGCTGCGAACGAAATCCAGACACGTGCACCCCCTTGTGGCCAAGTGCGGCATTGCGCCCTTGCATCACTTTGCATCTGGCTAAATGTGGGACCTGGAGATTGGAATCGCTGGAGATTGGAACCAGCATTCTTAGGCTTAAGAGGTAGGCCCTTAGCCGCTAAGCCATCTCTCCAGCCCAACACACACACACACCTTTTTTTCTCTGAATTAAGCCAGGTCTATAGTCAGTAATCCCACTTGTCATTTAATTTTATTTTAATTTAATTTAATTTAATTTTTGGCATTTAATTTTTCTTTTGCTAACCTTTCTACTTATATTGATTCGACTAGTCATAGTCCAAAGTACTGGTCAGCACTAGAGGTACTCGAGGAAGGATAAAGCAGGCAGAAATAATATTGAAAATACTGTTTTGCAGTTCTAGATGTTAACTCGACCTATTTAATGTTCAGTAACTATGGTTCAAGTTGGTGACAATCATATGCATGGGAATAGGGTAAGTGCCTAAGCTTATGTGTCATATTCCAACTATAAGTCAGAATTTTTCTACTACACTATCTAATCAGTTAGGTCAATGTTCATAAAAAGCAACAAAGAAAACCCAGCAGATGCAAGCAAAACATACTTCATTTTGGCCATGGTGGCACACGCCTTTAATCCCAGCACTCGGGAGGCAGAGGCAGGAGGAGGGAAAATGAGACTATTCCAGGTCAGCCTGGACCAGAGTGAGACCGTACCTCGAAAAACCTAAACAAACAAACAAACAAACAAAAAAAGGCACAACTGGCAACAGAACCAGAGGATTGTCACTTATATCCACGAGCCTGGAGAGAGGCGAGCTGAAGGGTATTTTCAATTTCTTACTGAGAAATGATGGGCGTCTTTGCATCAGGGAGAGATAGGAAGCACAAGATTTAGAATGGAACTCTACGTTGGGGAGGACAGAAGGCCCCCTTGAAGCTGAAGAATGGACTTCAGTCCCCTTGTCCTCCATGGAAATGGGTCCTTCTCTAATAAAACTACTACAAAGGGGGCTGGAGAGATGGCTTAGCGGTTAAGGCACCTGCCTGCTAAGCCTAAGAACGCCCCTTCCAATCTCCAGGTCCCACGTTTAGCCAGATGCAAAGTGACAAGACTTGACCACAAGGGGGCGCATGCGTCTGGATTTTGTTCACAGCAGCTGAGAGGCTGCTGGCGTGCCCATCTCTGTCTTCCTCTCCCTCTCTCTCTGTCTCTCTCTGTGAGTGTCTCTCTCTCAAAAAAAAAAAAAAAAAGAAACTATTACAAGGGTCTATTACTCATCTCCTTCATGGCCCATTTCTCCTGTGTCCTGGGCAGCTTTCTGTCCTGTGGCTCATACAGTATTGACATTTTATGGGATACTGAAGGGCTTCTCAAGAGAGGGATAGAAGAAAAAAAAAAAACACCCATGTCAGAAAATGATGAGTAAAAGCTGTTTTGAGCACATGAGCAGGTTAACTTCTCAAATTATCCAGTGAGAAGAGGCTCTCTGCACTGCTCCCAGACTTTGGCACTTTCCTGATAAGGAAGGGCATCTAGGCAGGCAGCAAAAATTCTGTGTCACAGCTGGGATGATTTTTATGGCTGGAAGGAAAGAAGGACTGTCACACTCAGCTCCAAGAGGATCACACATGGAGGACAGGAAGCGTGGTCAGTATCAGCCCTCCTGTGGGAGCACTCTTCTGCCTCCAAGGTGTCCCTCCATTTGGATCAAGCACCTCCCCACAAACCACCAACAAGCCAGTCTCTCATCCAGTGGAAAAAAGGGGTTAGATGTGAAGGTCAGAAGTCAAAAGCTCGGGAGCATACTGTGCTAAGCAGTATTTCTATTAGGTTCTGAACTGAAATAGGCATAGTCTTCCTGTGCTGTCACCACTGAGAGGGTGTCAGAGGGACAATGGGGATGCACCAACTCCAGAGACAAGAGCAGCTGCATACAGAAGCACTGAGACAAGGATGCTGGCCTCTGCACCTCCTTCCTTGTATGACACAATGCAGGTCAGGCCCTAGCCAGACCGCATGCTAAAAGAAACCAGGCCACATCCCTCGGGTTTTCTCACCAGGTTGGCGGGTAGTCAATGACGGGTAAGACCCCATGAGATGAGGCAACCTAAGACAGGCACCATCGCATGTGATGATCCCTTGGGGCCTGGGGTCAACAATGGCTTGGCAAAGAACCATGCCTCCCAGGGTTGCCAATAATAAAAACAAAAAGGAGGATATGTATGGCACAATGCAGGTCGGGCCCTAGCCAGACCACATGCCAGAAGAAACCAGGAAGTGGCTTCTGTGGACATGGCATCCTGTGCAGGCCTGGCATGACAACAGCTACAGTCCCATGCTCACGAGAAACCTGCTGCGAGATGATCTGCCTGCAGACAGGCTGTCATTGGTCACAAGAAGGGGACCACCCCATACAATGATTGGCCAGCCAAATCCTTTAAACCCCTACACTTCCTTGAATAAACGAGTTTTGCAGCAGCTCACCCTCTGCCTGCTTCCACCCAACTCCCAGAGTCTGTGTCGTGACTCTGCGTCTCTCGCCCCCAACTTGGCAGAGACCCTGCTGTCCCTCCTGGGCTGGCCCTAGGGGGGACCCCAACACTTCCTGCTGTGAGGGGACTGAGCCCAGAGAACAGCCCTTCCTCCTGCCTCATCTTTCAGTTCATCATTTCCTCCCACTGGGCAGACGAGGCACAAGACAGCAGGAGTGCCGAGGTGCAGGGAACGGATCATGGGCACTGGGGCCAGAGTGCATGGATGAGAATCCCAGCTCTGCATGTCCTCGTGTTTGCTTGTGTCTGACATGTGTAAGTATGCAGTGATTGGCTGTCACCGAGGTAACAGCTAAGAGCAGGTGGGAATACGTGTGGGGCCGCAGGACACTGTAGTCAACCAGAGTCTAAATTCCAGCCTGAGCTTAGCAACTGATTAGAATGGGACTTTAGCTTGTTCCCTCTCCCTTTGGCCCTCTCTTTACTCAGCTTACTATGAAGGAATGGGTTAAATCATCTCCTTGCCCTTCTGCCCAGAGTGACTGGTGAAGCACCACTTTTGTAACCTTTATTATTTTTTTTTGAGAGAGACACAGAGAGGGGTGGGGGAGAGGAGGACAGATAGAGATGGGCACGCCCGCAGTCTCTCAGCTGCTGTGAACGAACTCCAGACGCGTGCGCCCCCTTGTGGTCAAGTGCGGCATTGCGCCCTTGCATCACTTTGCATCTGGCTAAACGTGGAACCTGGAGATTGGAACCGCTGGAGATTGGAACCAGCGTTCTTAGGCTTAGCAGGCAGGCGCCTTAACCACTAAGCCATCTCTCCAGCCCATCGTAACCTTTATTTTGAAATAAAGTAAGAGGGAAAATAGACAATGAATGTAAATGCAAACAAAAGTATCTAATTTCCCCACTCAGTGGCAAATTCTCCAGCAGTCAGGATTCAGAATACATGTTGCTTGATCTACAATGGCAACCTATAATTTGTGTGAGAAAGACTTAATTTAGAAGAACGCACATGTCATTTTCTTCATAACCAAGTAAAAGTTACAATTAGTTTGATTCATAAGCTGTCACGAATGTCTCCAACAGACACCGTGAACAAAAAGTCGTAAGTTTCAGAGGCAGCTCTGTGATAGAGAGGGGGAGAGAACTGTTTCTCCGTTGTGTAATTAATACTAAACATAAATCCTCCTCCATTTCCCTGCTGAATATCCCGTGCTCACTTGAGCAGCGTCTTCTAGGAGTGCATCATTAAGTAAGAAAAGCATTGCGTTTGCTCACTTTCTCCTGAGTTCTGCTGGGGAGCACGCCTCGTTGGCAAATAGACAAATAAGCAGCGGTGAAATATCTGACATAATTAAGAAATCCTCAACTTTCTCCCATTACCACACACGTGTCATGTGCAGCAACATGATAATGAAATTATTGCATCCCAAAGCAGATACTTTCCAATGTTTGATGTACAAACGGAAGGGAGACAAGGCTGGAATGTTAAGAACTGAAGTACCAAATTGTTCATGAGCACTAAAATCCTCGTTGCCAAATCTAGCACTTTCCTATCACTTATCTGTTTTATTTTATTTTATTTTTGTGGAGAGAGACATAGAGAGAGACAGAGAGAGAGGGACAGGGATGCATGGCACAATACAGGCCTGGTCCTAGCCAGACCGCATGGCAGAAGAAAACAGGAAGTAGCTTCTGTAAAAATGGCATTCTGCGCAGGCTTTATGTGACAACAGTTACAGTCGCATGCTCGCGAGAAGCCTGCTACGAGATGTCCTATCGAGAGACAGGCTGTCATTGGTCACCAAAAGGGGACCACCCCATACAAGGATTAGCAGCCCCTTAAACCCTACATGCATTGTGATAAATAAACGAGTTTGTGGATTCTCGCTCCCGCTTTCACCCAACTCCCGGAGTCTGTGTCGTGACTCTGTGCTGCTCACCCAAATTCGGCAGAGACCCTATCGTCCCTCCTGAGCTGGCCTTGGGGGGGACCCCAACACAGGGACACAGATAGAGATGGGCACACCAGCAGCCACTCAGCTGCTGCAAATGAAATCCAGATGTGTGAACCCCCTTGTGGTCAAGTGCGGCATTGCGCCCTTGTGTCACTTTGCATCTGGCTAAACGTGGGACCTGGAGATTGGAACCACTGGAGACTGGAACCAGCGTTCTTAGGCTTAGCAGGCAGGCGCCTTAACCACTAAGCCATCTCTCCAGCCCAACACTTATCTGTTTTATTCAAAAGTTACATAATTTAAAACTGGCTGAGGATGGATATCATAGGTCTGGGGAGATAGATCAGCAGGCAAGAGCACCTGCTGTGTAAGCATGAGGACCTGAACTTAATTCCCCAGAACCAATGTGTAAAGTCAGGCGCAGCCAGGCAGACCTATAACTGTAGTTGGAGGGAGTCCAAGACCAGAGTATCAGTGAGGACAAGAAGGTCCCTGGGGCTTGCACGTCATCAAATCTCACTGAAAAATGGAGGCTCCAGGCTCAGCAAGATATTCTATCTCAAAGAAATGAACTGGAAGAGTGACAGAGGAGGACAACTGATACACCTGCCTAGCCTCCACGTGCTTGCAGTGCACACACATAGACACTTGCACACACCAGATGCAAAAACTAAAAGGAGCCGGGCGTGGTGGCGCACGCCTTTAATCCCAGCACTCGGGAGGCAGAGGTAGGAGGATTGCCATGAGTTCGAGGCCACCCTGAGACTACATAGTTAATTCCAGGTCAGCCTGGATCAGAGTGAGACCCTACCTCGAAAAACCAAAAACCAAACCAAAACAACAACAACAAAAAGCTAAAAGGCATTATGTTACCTCAGAGACATAAACAACTGCCCATAGATTATGGTATGGAATATGGACTAGTCAGTATATGAAGTAACTGGATTCATTTTAGAATGTGTATGTATCCATTCAATATGCCACTGATCAATATATGCAGCATAGAATCATATCACTTACACAAAAGAAAAAATAGGTCTCTAATAAGACCATTCAGTCCATCCAGTTTGTCACATAAACAAATATAATAATCATTTAAAAATATTATCAGGGCTGGAGAGATGGCTTAGCGGTTAAGGCGCCTGCCTGCTAAGCCTAAGAACGCTGGTTCCAATCTCCAGCGGTTCCAATCTCCAGGTCCCACGTTTAGCCAGATGCAAAGTGACACAAGGGTGCAATGCTGCACTTGACCACAAGGGGGCGCACACATCTGGAGTTCGTTCGCAACAGCTGAGAGGTTGCTGGCGTGCCCATCTCTACCTGTTTTCCTCTCTCTCTCTCTCTCTCTCTCTCTCTCTCTCATATGTGTCTCTGTGTATGTGTGTGTGTGTGTGTGTGTGTGTGTGTGTACATCAAATATCTTGTATGAAATGTTCAGTAAAGTAAATGTAGAAATATTTATTTATGATATTTGGAGACACTAGTTTGGCTCATGTACTTGGGTCACCACACTCTCTTCAACTAGGTAAACAATGAGCAAATCAGTAGAGAGCTGAATGAAAGGAGCAAGGTGCTGGCTGTGATCCATCACACTTTGAGCTCCTCAGTGCTTGGCGGCTGGCTGCATACACTACAGAAGATCTACTCAGTTGCCTGTTGGAGACCACTGAGCCAAACTGCAACCATTTGGAGGAAGAAGCCTCCACTCTTTGTGTTAAGATTTCAGCTTCCTGAGTTCCTGCGAAATTTACCAAGCCTTCCCCAAAAGCTTGCTTTGATAAGAACAAGAGTGTAACCTAAAGATGTGTATCTTAAACAAACAGGACTGATGTAAATCCGCCCTGCCTGTAATCTCAACAGACATTCTTGAGGCCTATCACTCAAGAGACCCCCCCGACCCTCTGGTAACCATAAAATCCATTAGGCAGCCATAAATCCCATTTGCCTTCTTCCTGCCTCCCCTATAGCCATAAAATCCTGCATACCTTCATTTCTGTCTCCCCTTTATATACCTCTGTATGAATAATAATAATGAAGCCTTGACTGGTGTGGAAGCAAGGCTTTCTTCTTTGTGTCTGCTTGTCCCTCATCCAGGTTAACAGCCTCCCCTCGAGCCCCTGTTGAACCCCGCCGGCCGGGGCACTTGCCTTCCCTTGCTTGTACAGGACGTGTTGTCTCCATGGCCTGTCTTTATGCTGACATGGACCAAGTAGAAGGAAATACATTGAAAAGCAAAAACAGTAAGCAAATGAAAAAATGATATCAGGAACATGTCCTGTCTTGAATGGTGAGTGGGTGCCAGATACAGTGCATGGGGCTAATAATGTTCTGTTTTATTTACATCCTGTGCACATAAACATTTACAATTTTGTAAGCTTTAAAAATTTTTTTTATTATTTTATTTATTTTTTGACACAGAGAGAGACAGAGAGAGAGGGAGACAGATAGCGCGCCAGCAGCTTCTCAGCTGTTGCGAACGAACTCCAGACGTGTGCGCCCCCTTGTGGTCAAGTGTGGCATTGCGCCTTTGCGTCACTTTGCATCTGGCTAAACGTGGGACCTGGAGATTGGAACCGGGTACTTAGGGTTAGCAGGCAGGTGCCTTAACCGCTAAGCCATCTCTCCAGCACAACATTTACAATTTTGTGTGTGTGTGTGTGTGTGAGAGAGAGAGAGAGAGAGAGAGAGAGAGGAAGAGAGAGATAGAGAGAGAGAGAGAGAGAGGGAAAGGAGACAGAGAGAGAGAGGAGACAGAGAGAGAACTGGAACAATTGGTTTCCACCCCTGTAGCAGACAGTCTCACGTTGCTGGGATGAACCTCCAGACCAGACACAGCTATTGCGAAGAAGAAGGTATTTATTTGAAACTTACTGATCCAGGGGAAGTTCCTTAATAGTGGAAGAAACCCTCCTGCTTTCCCAGGTCAAAGCAGAGAGAGAAAAGCCACACCAGCACCATAATCCAGCACTCTGCAGGAAAGCAGGCAAAGCACTTTGCATATCTTTAGACTGGAATTCCAACTCCTCCCCCTCCATTCACACACCTTAGGGCTGGATCCCAGGGTCCCCCCACCCCCGCCATGACACCTACAGCAGCCAAGCAGCTGGAGATCTAGAAGCTTCAATAAAATCCTGAATATATTGGGGCGCATCCATTCAAACTACCACAACCTCCAAGAAAAATATCCTTTTTATATGAAATCTACTGACATTTTCTGTTCTGTTCCTTTATTTATTTATTTATTTTTGATTTTGAAAATACCACATTTGATTCAGATTTTACAAAGGAGCATGGAAGAGCATGGAAAGGGGAAGGCTGGCAGGTAAGGGGAGATGGAGGGGGGAGAAGAGATGCTCACCACGTGGTGGGCCATGTGTAGCTCAGAAGCCCATGAGATCAGGTACCGATTTTAGGAAAAAAAATGCGAGAGGAAATTTAAAAAATAACATGCGCATTTAAGAAGGATATTCTTTTTTTTTTTTTTTTTTTTTTTTTTTTTATTTTTATTTATTTATTTGACAGAGAGTGAAGAAGCAGAGAGAGACAGAGAGAGAATGAGCATGCCAGGGCCTCCAGCCACTGCAATCGAACTCCAGACACATGCACCACCTTGTGCATCTGGCTTACGTGGGACCTGGGAATCGAACCGAGGTCCTTTGGCTTTGCAGGCAAAGTGCCTTAACCACTAAGCCATCTCCCTCCCCAGGATATTCTTTTTAAAAGCTAGTTTTAATTCACCAAACTGATTTTATTACCCACCAACCAGTACTGCACACACAAAATCACTTATCTAATGTTCAACATGGATTCCTGGGCCTGGGTCATCATCTAAGTTTCTATCTAAGGATCTAAGTTTCCATCACTTCCGGCCCACTGCCCATCATCTGATTCCCAGTGCTCTTGAAGCATGCGCTCTGCAGTACCGTGTATGTACGCTCGCTCTGCTGCTCCAACTGGGAGCTCAGCCTGGCTTCTCGCTACTTCTTGATCCATTTGAGTATTTATTTGCTTAAATGGGAGCACATATTTGGCTTTTCACTCATCTGTTTACTGTTTTAGAATCTGAGATGGACCCAGCTAGAGCTGCCTGCTTTTAACCCTTCTGTGTTTATTCAGTAATTGAGGTGATAGCTGCAGAGATCAAGAGACACTTTTCTGTCACCGGGCCATGTCTCTACTTTCTTTGCCTTCCAATTTTGGTGCGAGTAGAGTCAGGCACCTTTCAACACGGAATTCTATTGCAGGGAAATACAGATAGATGCTACATTACTCTGAGAGGAGCGGGACGGATTCCAGGTCAATTCAAAACAAGGCTGAGCAGTCGATAGACAACGTGACATTTCTCATCCCGTATCACAGCCCTGGGCCGGAGTTTGAGAACTATTAGCTACGTCTAATGCAGACCTCATCTCAGGGTACAGGGCAGCCAAAGACAAGAAGTGAAATATAATGATAGGGTTTTTTTTCCCCCTATAATTAAAAAATACTCATCCTGTCCAAATCAATCAGCACCCCCAAACAAAAGCAATTTTATTTTTATTTTTTATTTTTTGGTTTTTCGAGGTAGGGTCTCACTCTGGTCCAGGCTGACCTGGAATTCACTATGTAGTCTCAGGGTGGCGATCCTCCTACCTCTGCCTCCCAAGTGCTGGGATTAAAGGCATGCGCCACCACGCCCGGCTTAAAAGCAATTTTAATAAAGGGATAGCTTTGTGTATTTTTCTCATTTGTATCTATCTCTCAAGTAACACTGTGAATCAGAGTTCTCCAGAGAAAAGAGAAACAATAGGATGTTTGCATTTGTATCCTATGTATCTATCACCTACCTGTCATCTATATTTTTCTCTACTTATCTGGCACTGTCTATCTATCAACTATTATTATCTGTCATCTTTGATCATTATCTAGCAAAATTATCTCTTTCATCTATCATTATCAATCTATTTACTGTGGAGCTGTCAAGTGTAAACTAGAGGCAACATTCCCTCTTCCTCAGGGACTCAGTCTTATGTTTTAAGGCCTTCAGCTTATTGGGTGATGCCTATTGGCATTAAGGATAGTAATCAGAAGCTGGAGAGATGGCTTAGCAGTTAAGGCGCTTGGCTGCAAAGCAAAAGGAACCAGGTTCAATCCCCCAGGACCCGTGTTAGCCAGCTGCACAAGGTGGCACATGCATCTGCAGTTTATCTGCAGCAGCTGGAGGCCCTAGTGTGCCCATTCTCTCTGTCTCCCAAAAATATAAAAATTAAATATTTAAAATAAAAGAAGCCAACCTGAGCTGGGTGTAGTGGTGCACGCCTTTAATCCCAGTACTTGGAGGCAGAGGGAGGAGGATCGCCATGAGTTCGAGGCTACCCTGAAGACTACAGAGTGAGTTCCAGGTCAGCCTGGGATAGAAAGAGAGCCTCTATCTCAAAAAACCAAAAAAAAAAAAGGGCTGGCGAGATGGCTTAGTGGCACCTGCCTCCTAAGCCTAAGAATGCTGGTTCCAATCTACAGCGGTTCCAATCTCCAGGTCCCACGTTTAGCCAGATGCAAAGTGACGCAAGGGCGCAATGCCGCACTTGACCACAAGGGGGCGCACGCATCTGGATTTCGTTCACAGCAGCTGAGAGACTGCTGGCGCACCCATCTCTGTCTTCCTCTCCCTCTTTGTCTATCTCTCTCTGTCTCTCTCTCCAAATTAAAAAAATAAACAAATAAAAAGTAAATAAAAAAAACAAAAAATTAAATAAATAAATTTTTAAAAAGCCAGCCTGATACTGCATAGTGAATTCAAGGTCAGCCTGAGCTAGAGATACCGTGAAAAACCAATTATCTATCTAACTAATTAACTGTGGTAGTTTGAATATATGTCCCCCAATATATTCAGTGGTTTATTACTTATAGTTTGCATCTGCAATCACCTTGCTAGAGGCAAGGTCACTGGGGGCCGGTCTTAAGGTGTGGTGATGGTTTGAGATTCCATTGTAAAGATATGCAAATGTGCCTAGCAGGAGTTCCTGAAGTGTGCTGTGTGACCT